>CM060884.1:75674695-76092195 GCA_030762935.1 Hymenopus coronatus
TTCTCCATTAAGGACAAACGTGGTACCCTCTTGCCGAGACCTTTGTCAGACCTAACTTTTGGTTTAAAATTGAGAACACCGTACCTTCTGATATGCCTGAAAACCATATCCTGGATTTTGTCAATCATTTCGGAGGAAGTCACTTCTACTGGACATCCGGAACGATGTTCATCATTTGTGGATGTACGGCCACGTTTAAATTAATTTATCCAATTGTAAATTGTGACAAGTCTATTAAATAGAAGTGTCTAATCACCGTACGATTTTTTTTTCTGCACGTACTATGTACAATGTATTGTAATGCACCCAAAAATTCAATGCCGAGGTTTCACCGGAAATACATGTTTTGGGTCCCCCTGAATAAAAAAAAGAGAATTTTTAGAAAAATATCCGTGTATGTCTGTTAACGTGTGTGCGTGCGTGTGTGTGTGTGTCTGTGTGTCTGTGGACAGCATAACTCAAAAACGAAAAGACCGCTGAATACCAAACTTGGTACTTAGGTTTGGTAGCTTCCAAGGATGCGACACGAAGATTTAAAAAAAAAATCCCCCCAACCCTAACTACCCTTTACATGGGACCTTTTTTGAAAAGTTTGACTCTCTCAAAAATGACAAACGATTTTGATTAAAATATCGTATATTAAAGATTTTTACCTGACAAATAAAATGTATATCTTGAATTTTCTGGGAATAGCTTCTGAGGACAACTTTATTCTGAATGAATTTTACGGAACTTTGCATAACTGGTTAACCGTAAGAAATGGACAAAAACTTACCACACAGAAAATGTAGAGCACACACAATTCAAGTTATATACATTTTTTTCTTGGAGTTGATCGTTTTGAATATATTCCTTTTTAGCTTCAACTTTGAAAAACTGATACTTTTCTCATATAGGAATTTGTGACCAGCTGTCCATACAAACAAAGGAATTTCAGTCACCTAGCAACCAGCTTTTGACTATGACTTTAACCTATAATACTCCTTTATTTCGCTTCTACTTACAAGAAAGCAAGATATTTAACAATAATTTGCTGCAGAGATATAGAGAAAGTCATGTGTGTGGAACACATCAGATTTTTTCCTCCATCTTTCTAAAGAAGTAGAAGATTGTTGATTCAATCGCCCAAGGCAACGAAATCACGTGATGGATATAAATGAAACTTTAACTCATCTAATAAGAGATAGCGGTTAAAGTACAAAATTGTTTTGTAGCTTTGAGTGTAATTTCTTGGATTGTTTTAAGGGCTTATTGAACGTAGCTAGTTGAGTAATACCCAGTGTAGTGGCTATGGCGCCGTCTCAGGTAAACAATACACACCTCGGAGACAAATAAGTCTTCTTGTGGACAACGAACACGCCGAAATAATCCGCTTACTGTGGTCCACAGACACCACCAAACAACACAAGACAGTTTAGTCCTTGTGGTTTGCTTTTGCTCCACGACAGCCCGGTTCACAAAACCACAAACCACAAAGACCCAACAAATAATTTGAATAGAACAATTCGTGTGTTTTCCAGAGGCATTGCCTTGACGCCAAGTGACTTTCATCTGTTTTTGCACGTCGTCAAGTTTCTAAGGGACCAGCATTATACCGATATCTACTTAATTGATGACATTTCACATAACATCTGATGTGTTACACCCACATGACTCTTTCTAACCTCTTCTGTCTATTGCTTAGTATACAAACCATTCATATGAAAGTATACCGAGGGTTTCAAAACAACATCAACCGAAGATGTGGACCTTATATGAATATAATTTTCAGGCTCTAAATTTGGTACATACAAAAACTACCATAAAATCACGTGGATTAGGCAGTCATGCATAACCAAATAGCACGTGCCTGGTTCACACCAAGGGAGATGCCGGTTGGTAGCGAAGGTCCCAGTCGCGTGGTTTGATAGACACGCCGGCGCAGCACAGGTCACCTTAGTAATGGAAAACGTAGCACGTGGGTTTTGTTATGCGCTTCGTATAACACGTTTTGAGGTTGTTTACGTGGCGTATGATAACCGTTGTTCCTTCGCTGCCTAATCCCGAATGTGTGATTTTTAAACACACATAAATCTTTAAATAGAAAAGTTTAAAAGCTGGGACATTGAGTTTTAGACAAGTCAAAGTGTAAGCTAATCTTCGCTTGGTGTCGTTTTGAAACAGCCTGTATATTCCTATTTCTACTTAACTATTGTAGATATAGCTAAATAATACATTTTGTTATAAAGTAATGCTCAGATTATCTGCTGAATTGGGTAGCAAGGGTAGGGGCATCGAAAATCGTGGATAACCCGAAAAAAATCGTAATGTGTTACAATCGCATTATTTTCTCTACATCTATGTCTATCTATGCCAAGATAAATATGGGCAGAATTAGTCTTATTACAGGCTCCTTGTAAGTAGAAGAGAAATAAGAAAATATACAGTCTAACGCGACGATGTCGTCCTTTAAAAGCCAGTCACTACGTGAAACAATTGAAATCCCAATCTCTTTGCTTTCCAAAAGTAAGCAAACGAAAAGCAGGAAGCAAGAGGTCTTCCCGTTTGAAAAAAGTTTAAGTGATTAAAATTGAAACTAGTAATTCGGAATTTCTCGAAAGCTGTTAACCGTACAAAAAATGTATATGACATAAATTGTTTGATTTAATGCAATCCACATTTTTTAGTGTAGTAAGTTTTTGTTAAGGTTTGCCAGTTATACTAAAATCATCCAGAATGAAGACCTCTTCAGAGGCTATCACCAGAAAATTCAAGATATATATTTTGTTTGTCATGAAAATATCTTATACATAAGGTATTTTAATCAAAACTGTTAAAGCTATTTTGGGGGAAGTCAAAATTTTCGTAAAATTTCCATATAAAGAGTAGTAGGGGTTGGGGGAATTTTATTGAAAATCTTCATGTCGCATTTCTGAAAGCTACCAAATTTAAATACCAAGTTAGGTATTTAGAGGTATTTTAATGTTTGAGATATGCTTTTCACAGACACACACATGGACATTTTTACTTTCTCTACACGTTTTATGCACATAGTGTATAGAGAAGGTATTGCAGTCCACCCAAAAATTCGATACCGAGATTTCACCGCAAATATATATGTATTTTAGGGTCCCCTGTATAAAAAACACATTTTCAGAAAAAGGTCCGCGTGTGTGTCCCTATGTCAGTGAACAAGATAACTCAAAAACGAAAAATCAGTAAAATACCTAACTTGGTATTTAAGTTTAGTATATTCCAGGGATAGGGCCCGAAGATTTTGAGAGAAATGCCCCCACCCCAAAATATCCCTTACTTGGAACGTTTTTCTAAAATTTTGAGCTTTTCAAAAATGGCTCTAATGATTTTCATCAAAATATCATATACTGAAGATGTTTACATGAAAAACAAAAATGTATATTTTGAATTTTTTAGGAATAGCCACTGAAGACATCTTTATTGTGGATGAATTTTGCGGAATTCCACATAACAGGTAAACCGTTAGTGATGGATAAAAACTTACTTAACATAACATTTAGAGCTCGTTAAAACACCCAGTTTTTGTGGAGTTGTCCGTTTTCTAGATATTCCTTGTTATTGATTTCCGTTTTAAAATACTTTTCTCATACGGGAACTTGTCCATACCTGTTTCAAGGAATCGGTTTTCAATTGCATAGCAACCACATTTGGACTACCACTTTAGCCTAGTGTATTTCACTTCTACTTTCATGGAAGCAAGTAAATAAGACAATTACTGCTAATGTTTATCTCGATTATCATGAACTAAATACAAGAATAAGATTAGCAACAATAATTCTTTGTAGACATGTAGAGAAAGTCATTTGAATGGAACACATGTGATTTTTACATTCCCTAGTCCCGTATATACAATGTACATAGTGGATAGAGAAGGTATTGTATTCCATCCAAAAATTCCGAGACTTCGCAAGAAATACATGTTTTAGGACCACTTGAATCCAAAAAAGCATTTTCGGAAAAGGTTCTGTGTCTGTCTGTCTGTGGACCGTATAACTCAAAAACGAAAAGACCGTTAAATACCAAACTTGATATTGAAGTTCAGTATCATCCAAGGATGCAACACGAAGATTTTTAAGAAAGTCTCCATACGCCAAAATACCTTTTACATGTAACATTTTCAAAAAATTTAATTTTCTCAAAAATGGCTCTAACAATTTATATTAACATCTGCTATGTTAAGACGATCATATGACAAATAAAATTGTATATCTTGACTTTTCTAGAAACAACCACTGAAGATACCTTTATTCGGCATCATTTTTGTGGAGTTTTGCATAATTAGTAAAATGTGAATGCTGAACCAAAACATACTTAACCAAAATCTGGAGTCGTTAGATAACATAATTTGTGTTATATACGTTTTTTCGTGGAATTGACTGTTTTAGACGCATCCGTTGTTATTGGTTTCCTTTAAAATACTTTTCTCATACGGGATCTCGTCCACGCCAGTTTCAAGGAGTCGGTTTTGATCGCATAGCAACCACACTTTGCGTACCATTTTAACGTAGTGTATTCCCTTATTTCCCATGTACTTAAAATCCAGCAAGTAATTAGACAATTTCTATTAACGTTTATCTCAATTAGCAAGAAGTAGATAAGAGCTTACAAACAATAATTTGTTGCAGAAAGTCATTTGAATTGCACACGTCAGATTTCTTTGGTGTGGATAGGAAAGTTATAAACTAAAAACCAAATGTTACTGCTCTAACGGCTAATCGCAAACAGGCGCTGCTGAAGTTAGAGGTTTGCACGCCAGGAGGCACTGTTTGATTACCCTCTAAGGGCGGAAAGGGCTCTACCGCTCCTGCACTTAACAAACTCTCGAGATTACTTTGCCAAGTGTATTTCTACTTGCGGAAGCCCCTTCGTCTTTGAGGCGAAATTATTTGGGGGGGGGGGAGAAGACGCCGCATTTACTCAAAGACGCTGCTGTCTCCATCTTGACAACTGCTTCAAATAGAATAGTTATGCTACCGCAGCGATGGTGTAGAGCAAAGTCCTGGTTCTAATCCTGAGCGATCCAGCCTCACTTAGATGGAGGTTAAACAGCAGTACATGTGATGTGTTCCACTCACATGACTTTCTCTACATCTCTGCAACAAATTATTGTTAAAAACTTTATGCCTCTCTTCACTTCATTCTAATCGAGAACAAATTATCAGAAACAGTCTTATTAGTTGCTTCCTTGTAAGTATAAGCGAAATAAGGGAGTACCATAGGTTAAAGTGATAGTCAAAAGCTGGTAGCTATGTGACTGAAGTTCTTTTGTTTGTATGAACAAGAGTTGACAAATTCCTGTATGAGAAAAGTATAGTTTTTCATAGCTGAAACCAAAAACAAGAAATATCTTAAAAACGATCAACTGCACGAAAAACATGTATATAACATAAATTGTGTGTTTTAACGTGCTCTATATTTTTTGTGTTGTAAGTTTACGTCATCTCTTATGGTTTAGCAGTATTGCAGAACTCCTCAAAATTCATCCAGAATAAAGTAGACTTCAGAGGCTATTGCCAGAAAATATAAGATATGCATTTTATTTGTCAGGAACATATGTTTAATATATGATATTTTAACCAAAATTTTAGAGCCATTTTTGAGGAAATCAACATTTAGAAAATAGTTACATTTAAAGGGGAGTTGGGGTTGGGGGGATTTTTCTCAAAATCTTCGTGTCGCATCCCTGGAAGATACTGAACCTAAATATCAAGTTTGGTATTTTAGTGACTTTTCGTTTTCGAGTTATCGTGTTTACGAACATACGGACATACATATACGGACCTTTTTCTGAAAAGCAAAAAGAGAAAGTAAAAATGGTTGCCTCCTAACGCGGCGATAGGATAGACCTGGGTTCGATTCCTGGTACTTGCGTGGGGAATTTGCCCTCGCTTGGAGAACTGGTCCAGGGTCAACCTGAGAAGCTCATCCCGTGTCACCCTCCAGCACTGCACCCCGGGGCTGCCGTGGCCGGGCGGTAGACCAAGATCCGTTGAGCATCATCACGACATAGAGTTATGTAATTGTATTAGAAACTATAATAACAGACTATTGAGATTGACAGGATGTTAATAGTAGTAAGAGTACTAAAATTGAATTGCTTAAAAGAAAACCTATTAAAAATACAATGATTTTTCAAATAAAATATGTATATAATATAAATAAATATAATATAAAGTTTAATAACAATAACAATAATACAGCTATATACTAAAATTAAATATAAAAGTATTAATATATATAAAAAAATACGAAATTAAATGATATTAACTTTAAATCAAAAATTATATTAAATTAAACATTAACACGCAGTTTAAGTGATAACAATTGAGATTTATAAACATTTTCGTCTAAGTTAGGTTAAGTTTATATCTGTAAATTTAAATTGCTATAAGTAGTAATAAATGTATAAAGTTTGGGATATTTTACCCTGGTTGAAGTAATTAGTCATCAGGGTTTAATATACAGATGCTATTTTATTTATTTTATTGTGAGCATGTGGACTTATGTCTTCTAAATTCACTGATCCACTTTATGCAATAAGATTGTTGCTTTCTCTACACGTAAGTTCTAAAGTGTTTAATGACCGCTTTTACCACTAAGGCATCACAGGCGATGGCACTGGTGATAGATTGAAGATGGAGCACCGGTGGAATGCGGGGAAGCCGGAGACTTCGGAAAAAACCCGCCCCTGCACCGCTTTATCCACCACTAATATCAAACGTGGTTGCTTGGGATCGAACCCAGGCCGTCCAGGTCTAGATATTTCTTGTTTTTGGTTTCGGTTTACAAGACCAAAATTTCTCATACAGGACTTTTTCAACTCCTGTCCATACAAACATAGGAACTTCAGTCACATAGCACCCAACTTTGACTATCACTTTAACCTATGGTACTCCCTTATTTCGCTTCTACTTACAAGGAAGAAAGTAATAAGATTATTTCTGCTAATTTTTTCTCGATTAGCATGAAGTAAATAGAAGCATAAACTTTTTAACAACAATTTGTTGCAGAGATGTAAAGAAAGTCATGTGAATGAAACACATCAGATTTTTACATTATTAATTGCGTTTCCCGAGCATACTAACTTCTCTTCCCGCCAGACAGATGAAGTTAAGAGAGCCGTGCAATCTAGCTATTCTTCCATGCAGCCACCCACCCACCTACCCACCCACCTACCTATCTATCTAATTATCTATCTATAATTTTTTACTTTCTCTAGCCTCGTATGTACAGTGTACATAGGGATAGAGAAATATTAAATTTCACCCAAAATTCGATGTCGAGATTTCACCGGAAATACATGTTTTAGGACCCACTGAGTCCAGAAAAAGCATTTTCAGTAACAGGTACGTGTATGTGTGTGGGTCTGGGGACAGCATAGCTCAAAAACGAAAAGACGGTTTAATACCAAACTTGGTATTTAAGTTTGATATGTTCCAAGGATGCGACACGAGGATTTTCTTGAAAATACCACCACACCTAACTACATGTAAAAATTTTCGAAAATGTTGTTTTTCTTAAAAATGGCTCTAACGATTTTGATTAAAATATCACATTTTAAAGCCATTTCTACCACAAATAAAATATATATCTTGTACTTTCTGGAAGTATCTTCTAAAGACCTGTTTATTCTGGATGAATTTTGCTTAATTTGGCATAACTAGTAAACCGTAAGAGATAGACAAAAACTTACCATACCAAAAATATAGATTTTGTTATAATACACAAGTTATGTCATATTTTTTTTTTCGTGGAGCTTACCATTTACGACGTATTCCTTGTTATTAGTTTCAGTTGTGAAGTACTTACACTTTTCTCAGACGGTAGTGTCCGTTTTTCTTTTGTCCTACTCCTGGCTAAGCAAAGATGCGATTTACAGTGAAAATCCCATAACGACAGCCTTTAAAACATTTGACTATCACTTTAGCCTGCTGCATTCCCTTATTTCCATTCTAAGGAACTAGGTAATAAAATTCTGCCAATGTTTATCTCGATTAGCATGGTGTTGAAAGAAGAATTATCTTTTGTGAGAGGTTTGTTTGTAGAGTAGCTAGAGAAAGTCATGTGAGTGTAACACTTCAGGTTTTTTCGTAGAATTGTCCAGTTCAGAGATATGCATTGTTATTCATTTCAGATTTAAAATGTTTAACCACTTCTCACACGGAGATATTTAAGTTCTGGCCCTGCATAGATACAGATTTCATCCACATGGCAACCAGATTTTAACAGAATTGACTACATTTTTAACCTAGTGAATTTTCCATTGTAAGTCCAAGAAAGCAAGTAGTTAACAAAATCTCGGTTGTTTTTCTGGATTATCACAAAGGAGATAGAAGAAAATACTGTTTAAAAATAATTTGTTACAGCGATGTAGAGAAAGTCATGTGAATGTAACACGTCAGATTTTTATAAATATATTCAAAGATAAAAATTATCTCAATAACAGGACCAGTGTTATGCTCTAATATAAGACAGTTGAATCATTTAGAAACATTACGAAACGTAAGTGTCGCGGTTCCACGTTGGCTAAGTGGTTAGATCGTTCGCCTCTCACCAAGGGTTCGATCCCAGGTAACCGCATGTCGGCTTTTCTCCGGGTTCCCCTGTTTCTCCCGTCCTCGCATCCACCAGTGCTCCATCTTCACTCCTTGTATCGTCTGTCTTTGCCTGAGATGCGATATGTAGTAAAACCGGGCGTTATACACTATCAAAATCTGATGTGTTCCATTCACATGACTTTCTCTACATCTCTGTAACAAATTACTGTTAAAAACCTCTTCTGTTTACTTCATGCTAATCGAGAAAATATTAACAGAAATAGTCTTATTACTGAAAACAAAAACAATGGATATCTTAATAACGTTCAACTCCACAAAAAAATGTATATAACATAAATTGTGTGTTTTAATGTGCTATATATTTTCTGTGTCGTAAGTTTTTGTCCATCTCTTATGGCTTAGCAGTTATGCAAAAATCTGTAAAATTCATCCAGAATAAAGTAGTCTTCAGAGGCTATTCCCAGAAAATTCAAGATATACATTTTATTTGTCAAGCAAATACCTTAAATTTACGAGATTTTAATCAAAAACTTTAGAGCCGTTTTTTAGAAAATCAAAAGTTTCAAATTTTTTCCATGTAAAGGGTAGTTTGGGGTGGGGAGATTTTCTTGAAAATCTTCGTGTTGCATCCTTAGAAGATACAAATCATAAATACCAAGTTTGGTTTTTAATGGTCTTTTCATTTTTGAGCTATGCTGCCCACAGACACACACAGACACAGGCAGACAGACAAGCAGACACACACAAGGACATTTTTCTAAATATGTTTTTTTTTGGGTTCAGGGGATCTCAAAACATATATTTCCGGTGAAATCTCTGTATCGAATTTTTGGGTGCAATACACAACCCTCTATATACTATGTACACGCATGCGCACTAGTCTCTCTGGTTCATTGTCTGCCCACTGACGCCATTAGAGCCGGCTCGTATTGTGTTTACAGTTGTTAATAATCGTTTATTATGTTTAAGACAATTTCTGATCTTGCCGACTGTAAACTACGTTCAAATATTAAGCCAGTTGAAATTCATCGTCAACTTGCAGAGTTTTATGGTGAAATTGTAATGATAAATGGAATGGAGAGAAACTGGGTTAGGCAATTCAATGAAGGACGAATCACCTAGCGGCCGACTTCTGTTGTCACCATATTGTTCAAGCAGAAAATTAGAGCAAACATTTATAACCAAACCTAATCTGCCGCCGTATTAATATGATAAATACACCAATATTTTCATTTATTGTTACTAATATTTTATGTGCTAGCATGCAATATGCATTTCAATTGCAAATATCGCTGTTGATATGTTTCGACCAACATTTCACTTAAAATATTTTTGTTTATGTTTTTTTTTTCTTTTTATTTCAGTATACTTGTTGCACCTTTTTACTTTCTCTACAAGTATTAGGTACATAATGTATATAATTCGATACCGAGATTTCACCGGAAATACATGTTTTGGGTCCCCTGATCCCACAAAAAAAAAAAGGTCCGTGTGTACGTGCGTGTGTGTGTCTGTGTGTCTCTACCTGTCTGTGTGTGTCTTTGTGTGTGTGTCTGTGGTCAGTATAACCCAAAAACTAAAAGACCGTTAAATACCAAACTTCATATTTAAGATTTGTATTTTCCAAGGATGCGAAACGAAGATTTTCAAGAAAATCCCCCCACCCCAAACTACCCTTTACGTGGAAAAAATTCGAAAATTTTGATTTTCTAAAAAATGGCTCAAACGATTTTGATTAAAATACCGTATATTAAAGATATTTACCTGACAAATAAATATCTTGAATTTTCTGGGAATAGCCTCTGAAGATCTCTTTTCTGTAGATTAATTTTTTTCTGGATTTATATACATCTTTACTTTCTCTACACGTACTATGTACATAGTGTATAGACAAACAACCCAAAATTCGATACCGAGATTTCATCGGAAATACATGGTTTAGGACCCCCTAAATCCAAAAAAAGGATTTTTAGAAGCATGTCCGTGTGTGTGTTTGTCTATGTGTATGTGTGTGTGTCTGTGGGCAGGATAGCTCAAAAAATCCCTTAAATACCGAACTTCGTATTTAAGTTGAGTATCTTCCAAGGATGTGAGACCAAGATTTTCAAGAAAATGACCCCACACCCAACTACCATTTATATAGAAAATTTTTCGAAAATTTTGATTTTTTGAAAAATGGCTCTAACGAATTTGTTAAAAATAAGGTATATTAAATATATTTACACGACAAATAAGATGTACATCTGGAATTTTTCTTGGAGTTGATTGTTTTTTAGATATTCCTTGATATTGTTTCTGTTTTAAAATACTTAGAAACGGATTTCAGCCACCTGGCTACCAGCTTTTAAAAGACTTTGACAATCGTTTTAGTGCTATGCATTCCCTTATTTTCCATCTACTTACGAGAATGCAGTTTTGCTAATGTTTAATGCATGAAGTAGATAAATAAGCTGTTCAATAATAATTTGTTACTGAGATGTAGAGAAAGTCATGTGAATAGAGTACATCGCTTCGTTTTCGAGCGCTGTTCTGCACAATACCAGTTCCTGTTTTATAGCATACCAGCACCTACGACAATAATTTTTGAAGCAGGAGAGCAGACTGCTCTAAGGGTAGAAACATAACTTGCTTACTACCGAAAGAGACGGTTTAAATGTTAGGTAAGACACAGGTTTTAGGCAACTGTTTGCACTCTGTTTTATGCTTCACTCTGGCTTGCGCAGTAAACACCCCAGTTTAAATGTTTCCAACTCCGCAGTTAAAACTTAAAGTAACGTCACTGCCATCTTGCGTTGCTCTCTAGCTCTGCTTCAGTGGTTCTCAACCTGGGAGGCGTATAGGGGAGAGGCGAAGAGAAGTTTACACGTAGTAAAATTATTGTATACAAGATTAAGGGGACAAAGTACTCTGAAATGGTAAAAAATCTGATGTGTTTCATTCACATGACTTTCTCTACATCCCTGCAACAAATTATAATTAAAAGCTTATGCTTATATTTACTTCATACTAATCGAGAAAAAAATTAGCAGAAATAGTCTTATTACTTGTTTCTTCTAAGTAGAAGCGAAATAAGCCAGTACTACAAACTAAAGTGAGAGTTGACAAATTCCTGCACGAGAAAAGTATAAGTTTTTCAAAGCTGAAACCAATAACAAGTAATATCTCAAAAATGATCAACTTTAATACTTGGTTATTCACACGTAATTATTTATACTACTTCTTCTTTGATTCTAATTTACACAATTTAATGCACGTCACTGACTTTAAATACACTTAACTTAGAGCGATGTAAGTATGGATACGAGTTACATTGTTTCACTTTATGCGAAGAAGTGATGTTCAGCATAACAACCGACAGCATCAGATGAGAAACATACAGCGGCAAACAGCCCCGATGTGCCTTCCTCTGCTCTTTATATACTAAAAATACCGTCATGGCGGCTTCTTTCTGATTGGACAGAAAGGTCGCGCAATTGACGTAAATATCACCCAAAATACGCTGTTCTCATCCCAGGGTGCACCGCAACACCCAAGTGACACGTGTTGTACAATGGAGAATTACTCTTTGCCGAATTTTAAGGTTTACCCCCGGCGTGAGCCGTTAGTACGTGACTGGACAAAAGAAACCTTGTTAACAAAGAGCTTCTCACACCACACTTCCAGCTCGGCGTCAGCTTTCTGCTTTTGCTTTGCTCCAAGCTGAATTTGCTCTACATTAATAATAGTTTTTTTAGAGAAGCTAATTAACGGTCTCAAGTAGTATCATTGCTTTAACAACTAGTTTCATCAAATACGAAAATGTATTGTTGTTAAAGTAGGATGTTTTGAAAACACAATAAAATCATTTAACTTTTACTAATATTTACATAACTTTCTAGAGCATTGAGTGTATCTCTGGTACGCTGAAGGAATATATGTAATATAACAGAAGTTTACTCATTCCAACTCTCGGCTGAAGTTAAACTCACAAGTGAGGTAATCACAAGAGTGCTGCAAATACATATGTGGTTGTGAAATTGCCTATTACGACCTGGTCTTCAGACTTGCTTGTACATCAAAGGGACCATTATCCACGAGGGCATAGAGTTTACTTCACACAAAACAACTTTATAACCTTACATATTGAAAGGCATACTGGACGTTCCATCCACCGTGCTCACTCCCTCAGGGATCTCTCTTGCTAATTTCTCATATTATGCCCTAAAGGAATAGTTCAAATTCTCATTAAAACTCGTACACACAAAATTCATTAGCAGAGTAATGAAACATGGTTAGAAATTAGAGGTAGCACTCCCAGCTGAGTAACAATAATAATAATAATAACAATAATAAAAACAACATTAATAATGATAATGATGATAATAATAATACCAATAACAATAACAACAATAATAATGATGATAGCAATAATAATAACAATACTAATGATAATAATAATTATGATAATTATAATAATAATAACAATAATAATAATCATCCTCACATTCAAAAGGTCGTGAGTTACCCAGTTTAGGTTTTTTTGGGGGTTTTCCCTTATCCTGAGAAGACGAATGTCGAGTAACTTTCCCGGCGGAGGACGATGGATTTTTTCGGGCGTAAAAATCCTTAGCATGGCTTCCTTCGGAAGGGAAGTAAAACCGTTGGTTCCGTGTCGTAGATTTACGGCACGTAAAAGAACCTCAAGCCTGATAGAAAGGCCTCTGAGCAAAATTAAACGGTCTTTCACGCCCAGTATAGAATGGGACGCTGAGAACCGCAGCAGCTAAAGAGCGTCCATAAATAACACGCCATTTTTTTTGGAGTAACTTTAAGCTCCATGGACCCCGAGATCATTTGAGTATCAATTCACCAACTTCATTCATCGTCCGATATGACCAAGCAGGTTAAAAGACGTTAAACTACAAAAAAATGTATTAATACTAATAATAATCATAATAATAGCAATAATTATGATAAGTGAAAGAGATAGGAATATTTTTTCTGCGCAGAATCAGATATTACTAGCCCAATTTAAAGAAGTATTGCAACAATTAATATTTAAATTTAAATAAATCTGATGGTTTCAATTCACATGGCTTTCTCTACATCCCTAGAATAAATTCTCGTTAAAAAGCTTATTCTTCTATTTACTTAATACTGACCGAGATAAAATGAGCAGAAAGGACCTTATTTGCTTCCTAGTAAGTATAAGGAAGTACCTAGGCTAAATCAATAGTTAAATCTTTTAAAAGCTGGTTGCTATGTAACTAAATTTCGTTCATTTGTGTGGACAGCAGTTGACAAATTCCGTATGAGGAAGGTTAAAGCTGAAACTGATAACATGGAATATCTCAAAAGCGATCAACTTCACGAAAAAAATGTGTTTTAACGAGATCTAAAATTGTTGCTAAGTAAGCTTTGCATATCTCTTACGTTTATGAGTTATGCAAAAATACGGTAAATTCATCGAGAATAAACATGTCTTCAAAGGCTGTTCCCAGAAAATTCATCGAGATTAAACATGTCTTCAGAGGCTGTTCCCAGAAAATTCATCGAGAGTAAACATGTCTTCAGAGGCTGTTCCCAGAAAATCCATCGAGAATGAACATGACTTGAGAGGCTATTCCTAGAAAATTCATCGAAAATAAACATGTCTTCAGAGGCTGTTCCCAGAAAATTCATCGAAAATAAACATGTCTTCATAGGCTGTTCCCAGAAAATTCATCGAAAATAAACATGTCTTCAGAGGCTGTTCCCAGAAAATTCATCGAGAGTAAACATGTCTTCAGAGGCTATTCCTAGAAAATTCATTGAGATTAAACATGTCTTCAGAGGCTGTTCCCAGAAAATTCATCGAGAATGAACATGACTTGAGAGGCTATTCCTAGAAAATTCATCGAGAATAAACATGTCTTCAGGGGCTATTCCTATAAAATTGAAGATATACATTTTATTTGTCATCAAAATCGATACAGCCATTTTTACAAAATCTAAATTGTTGAAAATTACATCATGTAAATGGTAGTTGGGGGTGGTGTCGCATCCTTGGAAGATACTCAACTTAAATACCGAGATTGGTATTTAACGGTCTTTGCGTTTTTGAGCTATGCAGCCCACACACACACATACACACGGACCTTTTACCAATTTTTTTCAGGGGGCCCAAAGCATGTATTTCCGATGAAATCTCGGTATGGAATTTTTGGGTGCATAACAATAACTTCTCTATACACTATGTACATAGTACGTGTAGAGAAAGTAACTTTAAGTCCCAGGATTCATATTATCGCCAACTATTATGGTCAAATCTTTAATGCGAGTTAGTAGAGAAATTCAATGTCGTGTCGGTATGTTGCCATTGTAACTCAATGGTAGAGCAACCTGCTGGAGACCGGGAGATCTATGGTTCAAATCCCGTCTATGGCATTGAATTTTTCAGTCAGATTCTACCTATCTAATAATAAATATAAGAAGAAGTGAAAAAATATAAACAGAGAATCAAATATTACTAGCCCAATTTGAAGGACGATTACAACAATATTGAAATTTAATGAAACAACACTTAAGGGGACAAGGTAGTCTGAACATACAGAAATTACACCTCAACCACCACTGTTCTTAAAGTATTCAATTGTTTTTATAGAAATTTGTATGAATTATTCTATAGGCCATGACAAGTATTTCAATTGGCTGTTTGTATTAGCATCTTATGTGGTTGAGTCTATAAAAGTATTTAATTCAGCAGAAAAGTAACAAAACTTGGTCTTAAAACATGTGAATTCATGTTTCTTTTTCTCTGATACCACTTGCAATACATAATCACACTTTTGCATGCTTGTTCTTAGTATAATCAGATATCTTCTGAACCTCAATTATTTAGATATGATACAATTTCAGTAGAAATTAAAAAAAAATACTTGAAAATTAAAAAACTTAAAATTGTGGAAAATGTGCGATGTTGTTTCTTTCTTAATATCAACAATATAGCATCACGATTGTGGTTCACAAAGTTCAGCTATGTGCTGAAAAGTTCAGCTTTCCAGCTCTCATACTTTCTGAGAAGGTACGTAAGTATCCAAAAATGCTATTTTGAGAAATCTTTAAAGACACAAATTATCTAGAAAAAGGGCATTGCATAACAGAAAGAAATGTAGACTGGCATTTAAATTATATTTAAATTTATTAAAATGCTGTTAAACACAAAAAAGTATACATTATCCAAAACTAGAAATAATAGAGGTTTTATTGGTGCTTAAAGCAAAACATTTTATATTTTACCATTTCAGAGTAAATTGTCCCGTTAAGCAAATTTCTAGTGATGAAGTTATAATTGTAGTGATAGAGGGAGGAGAGCAATTCAGAGTTAAAATAATCATAGATATGTATTACAATAAAAACGGGTCATCGAGAAGTCGCTTCGTGTAACTAAGATTGCCCTAGAGTCGGGAATTGTGGTGGCAGCACTGGCTGGCGCGATTGTATGGTGAAAACGTTTCGCTGGTTAAGAAAACGGCTAGCTTCACTATATTCATGCATGAAAGGTAATGTAGAAAAATAATGTGCAACTAACCTGTTTAAAGAAGACGTTGAAAATCTTTACCATTTTCTTGAAGACACAAATTCACTCGTTTTAATTTATTTTTTAACACTGTAATTAATATCTCCTTTGTTACAGATGTTATGTAATCTTCTGTTGCCGTTTTCAGCTCATCGATAGCTTTTGGATTGTCCTTATAGACCGAAGCTTTAGCGGCTCGCCAGAGAAAATAATCCGGAGGGGTAAGATCAGGAGACCGCGGAGGCCACAGATCTTTAGAAATTTGCCTTTCCCCAAAAGTTCCACTAATGGCTTTATGTGATGTATAAGCAGTGGCGTTATCTTGTTGGAAAAATGCACCGTTCACTTCATCTTCATTTAGCTGTGAAATAAATGGAAAAAGAATATCCGAGCAATAAACATCTGACAATATTGCCAACCCGAGGTAACTCCTGTCTTGACAGGATCGCCACCGCTAACCGCGGCTACTTTTCCGGCAGCTACCAGCACTTCTCCTCGGTGATTGCAGTCGCCGACTGCGCAGAGTTCCACTCCCCGGTTCAGCGCCGTGGTTCGGGGGGTCCCAAAGGACCTTTCCACCCGGCTCTTCACCGCCGCAGCGAAGTCGCAGTGGCACTCATGTTTGAGGCCAGCCAAAGGGAAGGGAACGGCACAGCGCTGCAGACGCTGCTGTGCCTTCGGACACACGTCGTCACTATTGTGGTGCCAACTCCGTCACCGCCGAGTGTAATGGACATGATCTCCGTCTCCGCCGCCGGTTCTATGCCATCTGTCGAGGCACAGGACACTTCACGGGACAGGCCCAGTGTCCTCAATACCCGAGGACCAGAACGACACCTCCGCTAACCAACAACGCCGACGCCACACCGCCTGTATCCTCAGCTGACACAGCAGGTGCTCCTACTCCGCCGAGTTATTCCGCACAAATCGCCAGCACAACAGCGCAGGCTGAGGGGCACCACACATCACAGAACTCTGGAACACTCTTGTCCAGCTCTGTTCGAACACCCGGACAGCGGAGTCAAGGTTGGCACATGACTACTTGAATCGTGAGGTTCACCACCTGAACTCCTGCACAACCTCCACCTACATTCCTTTCCAACATCACCTTTAACTGCCCTAGGCTGCAGTCAGGTTTCATGGCTGAGGGGCACCACACATCACAGAACTCTGGAACGCTCTTGTGCAGCTCTGTTCGAACACCCGGGCAGCGGAGTCAAGGTTGGCACATGACTACTTGAATCGTGAGGTTCACCACCTGAACTCCTGCACAACCTCCACCTACATTCCTTTCCAACATCACCTTTAGCTGCCCTAGGCTGCAGTCAGGTTTCATGGCTGAGGGGCACCACACATCACAGAACTCTGGAACGCTCTTGTGCAGCTCTGTTCGAACACCCGGGCAGCGGAGTCAAGGTTGGCACATGACTACTTGAATCGTGAGGTTCACCACCTGAACTCCTGCACAACCTCCACCTACATTCCTTTCCAACATCACCTTTAGCTCCCCTAGGCTGCAGTCAGGTTTCATGGCTGTGGCCTAGAAACAGCCTTTTACTATTGCGGGCCCGCACAGAGCTTCCAGCACGGTGAAATACAGCAAACTAACGTGGAGGGGTTTTTAGTGGGTATGCCGCAACAGGTCGGAGAGTCCCACATATCCTCCCAGTCATTGAACTTGGTCTGTAGATCAAGACGTGCTTCTTGGCGTGCTGGAACCTATTTTCTAGATACTGATGGACATATTGCATGTCAGGTGCTATTCCTTCTTGTTCCTATAGAACGCCCGCCATTCTCTTGATGGTCCCATTTACTGAAATCTGCTGTTCCTGCAGTAATTCTGTTTTCACCACACGTCCGTAAGGTGCGAGCTTCGCTGTTGTAACTCAGCACAGGTCATGCATTAAGTTCGACCTTCAGTAAAGCCAACAGATTTATTTAATTTAAACATTTTTCACGTAGAGTAAGAAGGAACATTATTTGTAATTAGTTGCTCACCCCGGCTTCGCACGGGTGGTGTAACTAATGAAAAACATCTGAAGTCTTACACTCACATGACTTTCTCTACAACTCTGCAACAAATTGTTATAAAACTTATGCTTATATTCACTTAATGCTAATCGAGAAAAAACTGGCAGAAATAGTCTTATTACTTACTTCCTTGTAAGTAGAAGCGAAATAAGGGAGTACCATAGGTTAAAGTGATAGTCAAAAGCGTGTTGCTATGTGACTGAACTTTGTATGGACTGATGTTGCCATATTCCTGTATGAGAAAAGTATAAGTTTCTTAAAGCTGAAACCAATAACAAGGAATATCTAAAAAACGATCAACTCCATAAAAAATGTATATGGCATTATTGTGTGTTTTAAGCAGATCTACATTTTTGTGTAGTAAGTTTTTGCCTGTCTCTTACGGTTTACCAGCTATGCAAAACTCAATAAAAATCATCCAGAATAAAGAGTCACTTAGAGGCTATTTTACGAATATTCAAGATATTTGACTTGTAAATATCTTAAATATAAGAGATTTTAATCAAATTTTTAGAGCCATTTTTGAGAAACTCAAAGTTTTCAAATTCTTTTGTATTTAAAGGGTATTTTGTGGTGGGCGATTTTCTTCGTGTTGCATCTTTGGGAGATACTGAACTTAAATACCTAATTTGGTATCGCACTTTTTCATTTATGAGCTATGCTGCCCACAGGCAGTCAGACACACACACAGATGAACATTTTTCTAAAACGCCTTTTTGGAATCAGTGGTCTCAAATATATATTTGCGGTGAAAACTCGGTATAGAATTTTGGGTTCAATGCAATACCTTCTCTATACACGATCTACAAAGTAGCTGTACAGAAAATAAAAAGAGGTTTTGAAATACAATTTTATTTTCGCTACACGTACTAAATTAAGTACACAGTAGAGAAGATACTGTATTTCACTCAAACTAATGTCGAGATATCAACAGAAACACACGTAACCAAAAAAAGCTTTTTTTAGAAAAAGGTCGCCTGTGTGTATATGTATGTCCGTGAACAAGATAACCCAAAAACAAAAATTCGCTAAAATATCTAGGTATTTAAGCTTAGTAATAGCCTCTAAGTCTACTTTATTCTGAAATACTTTTGCATTCTGAAATGCGATTAACGAACATGTACATTCAGAGAAAAAATGATTGAGTGCACTCTGAGAGCAGAATGTTTCAGTCCCACTTCGTATCGCAGCGAGGTTCACACTGGTCGCTATTTCCGATATGCGGCTAGACTTACCTAACTGTCTGCGACATGTGTTGCAGTCTGTCGAACACGTTAACCGGCTGTGTCTCGCATTTGTATTGGTTCCTCATAAAGAATGCGCCCTGCTACCCATTCTTCGTTAGCCAATTAGTAAACAAACCCAAAAGTGATGCTGTGCTTGTTGGTAGTAATACATAGCAACCAATGAGCTGGTTCAGAAGCCATGAAGTACCCTGATTACGCTACCATAAGAATGCGACAACAAGCGCCCTGCTACCCATTCTTCGTTAGCCAATTAGTAAACAAACCCAAAAGTGTTGATGCTGTGCTTACTGGTAGTAATACATAGCAACCAATGAGCTGGTTCAGAAGCCATGAAGTACCCTGATTACGATAAATAAATCACGCTACCATAAGAATAATGACTGGTATAAGGCGCATATATGAATATGGCAGCAGTCACTTCTTGATCCCAAAAACGCAAGCGCTTTGAGGGTTACCGAACCTAAGTTCAAACCTCTGCAACAGCATACACTTTTCTCCCCATTTATGTTATTTCTTCTATCATATTTTCTATTTCAAAGTCTTAATTTATACTAATACAGAGTTTATAATTTGAGTATTCGGTTATATTCAGATATACATGATATCCTAAGTTTACAACTACTGGTGATAAGCTCGAGTCCTTTGTCGCTATTGTGTTGGTCAAATATTTGTGCTTAGTTCAATTAGTCACCAAAGCAGATCCTCAATCACTACTACAACAACGGCGCACTCATTCATACTTCAGCAAGGGCAGAGGCCGTTGATAAACGTTCTGCTGTTTTCACCCTAGTTTCACAGGATTATACGTCTACCAGAGGGGGTAGCATTTCTGATGTTCCACAGTCCACTGCGAGGACGTGGACAAAGCTATATCGTGAAGACGGACAGGTTGCTACAAGGAAGAGCACTGGTCGCTCGCGTGTATCTACCAAGAATGAAGACAGGTCTCTCATGGCAGAGGTCGACAGAGGTCCGATTCTGACGGCTGCTGAAGAGCACAAGGCTTTATCTTAATTCCCAGTAATTGCACGGACGGATAGCAATCGCTGTAAAGGTGCCGGGATTCATGGTAGACGTGCGGCAGTAAAGGAAGTGCTAACTGAAGCCCACAAAATTGACAGGTTGGCATTCAGTACCAGAACTTCGATTGGAACTAAGTAATTTTCTCTGACGAAGCTACGTTATGTACTGCAGATGCCAATTCGACTGTGTTTATATTTAAAAACTGTATTTTCCGGGCTGTTGTGCCGTGGTCGTAGGTTAAAATGCAAACCATACGTTTCTTCGACTTCTACGGTCAGCATCTTCAGTGGCAGTCACTGTGGGAGGTAAATGCAATGCAACGATGCCGGCCGTGAAAACAGCCTTAAATATTCCATCTCGACTATATTTGTTTACAGGCCTAGTGGTACTCGATATGGTATGCGATATCTGGCCATTCTGTAAGGAGTGGTTGAACTAGCGTTACTGCTTGGGCATAGATAGATATCTCGGGAAGATGCAGGACTGATGCAACTGTTCATGGAAAACTGAATTGAGAAACTATTCTGAAATTATAGAACATGTTCTGTTTCCATCTGCCCAAGAGTGTTGTTAAATTCCAACAGGATAATCATTTGGTCCACAAGTCGGCCAAAGTTCAAAAGTGATTTTCGGAGCACACGAATATCTTAGAGCAGATATCGTGGCCTCCAAAGTTAGCAGATCTCAAGCCAATTGAACATGTTTAGACGAAAGTAAAGCTGAGGCTTTCTCGAGGTCCCAAATTGAATAATGCTACACAACTCTAGTGTGCCCCAAAGATTGAGGGCAATATAAAAGCAAATAATGGGAACCATACAAACTATTATAATTTGTTTTCTAATGTTTTATTAGCCTTTTGTTGCATTTAAAACCTACCGTTTGCAGTGTTTTTCTTTGTTTTCTAGTTTGCGAGAACAGCAAATAAAAGATTTCACAGAGTGAATGATTTATATAACGTAATGTTTATTGGTTGTAAAGAGTACTAATATGAAATAAAAGTCAAAATAATGAAAAAAAATCTATGCGTGTTACTGGGCTCGAAGCTGCCCAACGTAGCACAGAGTTTCAATCGGAGCACGTAAGCACTGAGCCATTTCTACCTTGGAGTATTGTTTTCCCTATATATAAAGAACTGTAACGGACAGCTCAAATATCAATCAAGGTTTGGTTAATTTTTTAATGTTTCTGTGCATATTAGCGAAAAACATTTATTTTGATCGTTCTCTGGTTGCTATTTTATGTTATAAAGCAATAAACTACGACTTACCTCGCTGTATAAAACATGTTTTGTAGCATAGTGCACGTGCTCGTGTAAACCCAGCTTGTATAACTTCGTGTACCTCCGTGAGGCCGAAGCAATACTTTGAAAGGTTACGCGCTCAATCATTTTTTCCATGATTGCACACTCAACAAAAACTAGTTGCCAAGCAAACAACAACCATTGTTACCATAAACATTGAAGTAAAGTTCGTCATGGCGTTACCAACACCTAAGAATAAAACTTTACTTTCGTGTACATTAAAGAGAAAATAATCAATTTCGCCTACTTTTAACCTTCTGTACACGTACTATGTACATAATATATAGAGAAGGTATTGTAATGCACCAAAATTCCATACCGGGATTTCACCGGAAATACATGTTTTGGGATCCCCTAAATCCATAAAAAGCATTTTTAGAAAAATGTCCGTGTGTGTGTCTGTCTGTCTGTCTCTGTGTATGTGTGTGTGCTCAAAAACGAAAAGTCCGTTAAACACCAAACTTGGTTTTTAAGTTTATTATCCTCCAAGGATGCGACACGAAGATTTTCAGGAAAATCCCCCCACCACTACCTACTCTTTACATGGAATTTTTTCGAAAATTTTAATTTTCTCAAAAATTGCTCTAACAATTTTGATTAAAATATCGTATATAATAGATATATACCTGAGAAATAATATTTATATCTTAAATTTTGTGGCAATAGCATCTGAAGACTACTTTATTCTGGATCAATTTTACGCAATTTTGCATAACTGTTAAACCGTAGGAGATGAACAAAAATTTACCACACAAAAATGTAGATCACGATAAAACACACAATTTCTGTTATATAGCACTTTTTTACGAAATTTATCGTTTTTTAGATATTCCATGTTATTGGTTTCGGTTTTGAAAAACATACAGGAATTTGTTAAATCCTGTCCATACAAACAATGGAACTTCAGTCACATAGCAACCAGCTTTTGACTATAACTTTAACCTATGCTACTCCCTTATTTCGCTTCTTCTTACAAGGAAGCAAGCATTAACTCTATTTCATATATTTCGTTGTCGATTAGCATGAAGTAAATAGAAGCATAAGCTTTTCAATAATATTTTCTTGCAGAGATGTAAAGAAAGTCATGTGAATGGAATACATCAGATTTTTTGATCTAGGATTATATTTCTGAGCTATAAGTTGCACGCAACATCTGTTTTGGCAAGTACACGTTCTTAAAGCCAGCAACAGAATTGGCAAGTCAAAGGCCTTTGATGGCAGGAGATGGTGTTCCAGAAACTGATTTCTCTAGTGTATCTTTAAGGCTGTAAAACAGAGAAGCTTTAAGCACAAGGAAATGTCTACGCGCTTATTTATAGAAGGAAAAGCTGCCAGGCGAAGCGAGTTGGCGAGAGGGTAGATTGATTTCTAGAGCCCTGTTCCTCCCAGGAGTGCCGTTAATTCCCTTAGAGACAACTCAGAGCTCTTAGCTCAGCGAGGCATTCTCCGTTTCAGTTTTGTAATTCTTCAAACACAAAACTGAAGAATCGTTGCAAAAGTGAGGCGAACAGTTATATAATAATAGTAATAATAATAATAATAATAAAAATAATAATTCAGCAATAATTAATGACAATCTGATGTGTTCCATTCACATGACTTTCTCTACGTATCTGCAATAAGTTATTGTTAAAATGCTATCTTCCTGTATTTACTTAATGCTAATCAAAAAAAAAAAACTCAACAGAAAGGTTCTTATTACTTGCTTCCTTGTAAATAGAAATGAAATAATGGAGAACATATGTTAAAGTGTCAGTCAAATCTTTTAAAAGCTGGTTGCTATGTGGTTTAAGTACCGTATGAGGAAATAAGTTCTTAAACCTCAAACTAGTAACAAGGAATATCTCAAAGACAGTCAACTCTACGAAAGAATGTATATTACATAAATTGTGTGTTTAAGCGAGGTCTAAATTAAGGTTTTGTCTATCTCTTACGGTTTATCAGTTATGCAAAATTCTTTCAGGAAATGAAATGGCGTTTTATTTATGGACGTTTTTAACTGCTGTGGTTCTTAGCGTCCCATTCTATACTGTGAGTGAAAGACCGCTTTATTTTGCTCAGAGGCCTCTCTATCATGCTTGAGGTTCTTTTACGTGCCGTAAATCTACGACACGGGAACAACGGCTTTACTTCCCTTCCGAAGGAAGCCATGCTAAGCATTTTTACGCCTGAAAAAATCCATCGTCTTTCGCCGGACTTGAACCCGCGACCTTATGTATATGAAGTCAGCATGGAAACCGTTACAGCACGGAGGGCAACAATCCATTCAGAATAAAGATGTGTTCAGAAGCTATTCTCAGAAAAGTTATAATACACATTTTATTGGCCATGTAAATATATTAAATATAAGAGATTTTAATCAAAATCGTTACAGCAATTTTTGAGAAAATCAAAATATATTTTTCAGTTAAATATCTTTAATATACGATATTTTAATCAAACTCGTTAGAGCCTTTTTTGAGAAAATCAAAGTTTTCGAACATTTTGCACGTAAAGGATACGTAATTGAGGGTAATGACATTCTTGAAAATATTCGTGTCGCATCCTTGGAAGATACTGGACTTAATTATCCAGTTTGGTATTTAACGGACTTTTCGTTTTTTAGCTATGCTGTCCACAAACACACACACACACACACACACACACACACACACGCATGCACAAGGATCGTTTTCCAAAAATATTCTTTTTTTAGATTCAGGGACCAAAATATGTATTTCAGGTGAAATTTTGGTATCGAACTATTGGATGAAATACAATACCTTCCCTATACACTACTTACATAGTACGTGTAGAGGAAATAAAACTTCACGAGGAAGATAGGAAGTAATGTTTTTTGCAAAATCGTAAAAACCTGAGATTTTTAGTTCAAATAGTTTTCATAATACACATGAGTGAACATTATGTTGCCAGGCACATTTGTAAGCTCAGTGTGCGAGTGAGAGGGAAATATGAATATAGCGACCTGGCAACGCAGAGCCCGATAACGCATCTCATTCGCTGCAGATTAGAACTCTTCCCATTTGAAAAAACATTGTAGTATGTACACTATCCTTGCATAAGCAAGCATGGTATAGGTAATGGAAATTACCAACATCACTTGCGTATACCCTTAAGGTATTAAATATTAATAACGTCATATGTTTACTGCAGGTTTGCTTTTAAGAGTTGAGATAGTGAATATGGAGCCGTGGATATTTCCCATCTTATAGCAATAGTACTATAGGCAGTATAGGTTTACTTTCTCTACACGTACTATGTACATAGTGTATAGAGAAGGTATTGTACTCCAACCAAAAATTCGATACCAAAATTTCACCGGAAAAATATGTTTTAGGGTCCCATGTATCCAAAAATATAATTTTCAGAAAAAGGACTGTGTGTGTGTGTGTGTGTGTGTGTGTGTGTCTATAAATACGATAACTCAAAAACGAAAATTTGGTAAAACACCAAACTTGGTATTTAAGTTTAGTATCTTTCAGGGATGCGACACGAAGATTTTGAGAAAAATCCCCCCACCCCAAACTACCCCTTAAATGGAAATGTTTTCGAAAATGTTTACTTTCTCAAAAATAGCTTTTACGATTTTGATTAAAATATCGTATATTCAAGATGTTTACCTGACAAATAAAGTGTATATCTAGAATTTTCTAAAAATAGCCTGTGAAGACTGCTTTATTCTGGATGAATTTTACGTAACTGGTAAACCATAAGAGATAGGCCACAACTTACTGTACAAAAAATATAGACCTCGTTAAAACACACAATTTATGTTACATACATTTTTTGTGGAATTGACCATTTCTGAAATATTCCTTGTTATTTGTTGCAGATTCAAAATACTTAAAACTCTTCTCACGTGGAAATCTGTGAACCCTACATAAAAATTGATTTCAACCACATGGCAACCAGCTGTTGAAAGATTTGACAGTCACCTTATCGTAGTATATTGCTTATTTTCCTTCTATTTACAAGGAAGCAGGTAATTAAGATAATTTCTGTTAATGCTTATCTCGAATATGTGAATATAAAATACGTTTTAATATTAATTTGTTAAAGCAATGTACAGAAAGTCATGTTTTTTTTGGTAGTGTTTAACGCCCGCTTTAACTACTTATGGCACCGCAGGCGGTGACACTGATGATACATGAATGAAGATGGAGCACCGGTGGAATGCGATGGCGCGGGAAACCGGAGTACCCGGAGAAACCCGCCCCAGCGCCGCTTTGTCCACCACAATTCTCACATGCGGTCGCTTGGGATCGAACCCCGGCCGTCTAGAAAGGCATGTGGATGGAACACATAAGAGTTTTTGTTTATGATTAATATTTTCTTTAAAAAATTGATAATTTCGATACTGCCGAAGATGTAATGACTTTTCATATGTACACTGTCCTTGCACATCTAAGGCACGTGTAATGGATATTATAAATGTCTATATGGATAACTTACAGATATGACATATTAATGACGTCACAGGTTTGGTTCTAAGAGTTTAGCGAGTGAAAACAGAGCCGTGGATATTTCCCATAACAATAGTACTAGAGGTACTATATTTTTCTTCTTATTAGCAAACAATTTCACATCTTACTAACCAGTGTGTATTTGCTAAATTCTGTTCAAATATATGTTTAGCGTTATTACGGTAATGTTTAGCTTCAAGAAGCAGCAACAACTGGTTGGTGTATTTAACAATGTTGGCAGCAATTCCCCTGAACAAACCCCAGGGTATTGTAGTCAAATGTGTAAATTGCCATAATGAAGGCTCAGGCTTGTTATTTCTCCTGCTAATAACACCCTCGGTGACTACATTACTTTTGTTCTCCTTCTCCTTACCGTCTTGGAGCTGAACGTGCAGCTACATCTGGTGCACATTCTCACATTTCCAAATACGGCGCGCATTTAAAGGGAGTGACTGGTCAAATGTGGCTTTTGATATTTCTGCATGGAAAACTACTGGACACGTGTACGGAAATTTTCAAAATCCTATGACGTCCGCAAGTTGCCTTAACGGGATGCATCACCCAGAATCCTAAAAAAGTCCTAAATTTTTTTTGCCTAATTTTATTATGTAATGCTTGTAGTTCCGGTTGTTTTTGTTACATGCGGCGCTTTAAACCGTATCACGTGACGATTTAAATGGATGACTGTCAGTGGGTGTGGTGCTTTAACCTTTTCACTCAGAGTGCAGCTTGACTCGGACCAAATGACTTGCAGTTTCTCTTTGCCCTATCTGTTACTCGGAACTAGTGTAAACAGTCCGTGAGAGCTGACATATATTATTGGTTTAAACATTTCTGTAGCAGATTATGACATTCTAAGACTTACAGTGTTAAATTGTATATTAAACCTTAAAACCTGTTATCTCTTGTTTTTATTTTTCAGCGTTTTCAAAACTTTAAAATGTTCCACACGATGAAGGTTTTATTCAAGCTCTCCTAATTTTTTAGGATAGGCTATTAACAAGCAAAAAATTATATCTGACATATGATTTTTTAAAATTCCTAATATTGTTTTAAATATTGATTTTTAAAGTCGATTGTATTATAAAATTTCTTGAATTTTAGTCGGTTTCTAGCTTTAAGTTTTTTACCTCTAAAACTAATTGTAGTATAATAAATTGAATTTGGCACCAGCTTTTTAATTTAAAAATTAATAACTCAAAAACTATTTATGATACATAAACTAGATTTTTAAGCATGTAACTATGGTACAACATAAATGCATGCTAAGCATTTCAGCCTGATTAGTTGAAAACTGTTTGATTTAGGATTTTGGGTGCTGCACCCCCTTAAATACATGTTATTATATTGAATACAATTTCACTGATAGTATTACACAGTATTATAAAAGTAGATAACACGTAGCTACCATGTGTCCGAAAGGCTGCCGTAAGAGTTGAAGTTCTACCCCGAAGATTCAAAGTATTTCTTTTTTACTTTTTTCACCTAAATAGGCTTTGTTTTAACGAAAATGTTTTTATGTATATGGATTAGTTATTTTTTTAAATTTAAAAATATTTTTTTCATAAAAATTTTAACAGCTTTATTAAAAACGATCAAGAGAAGTATTACTTGGAGTCAACATTCCTCTTCGTTTGTTTTTAATGGCTCTGCTCAAACGTCGTAAAGTACGAAGATCTTCAAAACAACGTCAATGCTCATTTGAAATCATTGGCGGCAACATTTTTTGAAGCGGATATTGCAAAGCTGGTGCACAGGTACGACAAATGTCTCAATCTTTTCGGTGATTATGTTGAAAAGTAACCATAAGTGTACAAAACTTTTAGTAATAAAATAATTGTTTTCTATGAACTTGTCTTTTATTTATAGCCTCTTGGAAGTTGAAAAAAAAAAAAACGGCCCTCGTATTTTAAAGTTCTGGTAGGTACATATACACTCAAATTTTATCTTTTTATAAAATTGGTAAGGGTTTTTAAGACCAGTTTGTTATTAGAGTAGCTAAAGGTATGTTCCTTACTTCCTCAACTGTTTAACATCAATCTAGTGAAGCTATATGAAGGTAAGCGAAGCTAATTTCATGAGAGAGAGTTGGCGCAGCAGGTTTTGTGTTGGCTTAGAGCATAACGTACCACCACCACGGGAAATAAAACGCCAACTTTGCATTCTGGGGCACAAAAGAAGCATTTTTGTCTGAGATACTTGGTAAGGTCCTCATGGAGTTAATCGGCGTTCCCGGGCGACACAAGCTGACTCGCTAGGTTTGTTATAGCACGTAAACTAACCGCGACCTGCATTTTAAATACCTCATTTCACCCTTTCTGACCCCGCGTCACACTTTTTCGCATCGCTATAGCAATTTTTAACCACCACATTTCCTGCATTATCCATCCCGTACGCATGTGTAGATGCCCATGTCGGGCAGCGTTGTGGATACTTTCCTTCTTTCCTGTATTACCAGCTCTACATACTTGTTTGTAAGTAAAACATGTCGTTTCTTACATTCATATGGCTTTCTCTACATATTCTGCAACAAACTTTAATTACATTAGCTTATTCCTCTAAATACTTCAAGCTAAATATTAGGATAAATTGTCTTATTACTTGTTTCCTTGTAACAATAAATATGATGTGTTCCATTCACATGACCTTCTCTACATCTCTACAAAAAAGTATTAAAAACTCATGCTTCTATTTACTTCATGCTAAAAATTAAAATTATGAAAATTATTAAAAAATGAAAAAATTAGCAGAAATAGCTTATTACTTGCTTCCTTGTAAGTAGAAGCGAAATAAGGGAGTACCATAGGTTAAAGTGATAGTCAAAAGCTGATTGCTATGTGACTGAAATTCCTTTGTTTGTATGGACAGGAGTTGACAAACTCCTGTATGAGAAAAGTATATGTTCATCTAAGGTAAATCCGAAAATATGGAATATCTCAAAAACGATTAAAAAATGTATATAAATAATTGTGTATTTTAATGTGCTCTACATTTTTTGTGAACTAAGTTTTTGTCCATCTCTTACGGTTTAGCCGTTATGTAAAATTGCGTAAAATTCATCCAGAATAAATTCTTCAGATACTATTCCTAGAAAATTGAAAATATGCATTTTATTTGTCATGTACATATTTTAGTATACGATATTTTAATCAAAATCGTTACAGGCATTTTTGAAAAAAATCAAAGTTTTCGAAATCTGAACACCAAGTTTGGTTTTTAACAGAATTTTGGTTTTTGAGCTATGCTGTCCACAGATTCCCAGACACACACACGGAAATGTTTCTAAATATACTTTTTTTTATTCAGGTGGTCTCAAAACATGTATTTCCAATGAAATCTGGGTTTCGAATTTTTGGGTGGAATACCATACTTTCTCTATCTCGTATAATTCAAAATTGTAGTTTTTTTGGCTTTAATGTTTTGAATAAATATTGATTTTAACTTTCTCTACACATACTATATATATATAGTGTATAGAAAAGGTATTGTAATGTACCCAAAAATTTCATACCGATATTTCACCGGAAATACATGTTTTGATACCCCCTGAATCCAAAAAAATCATTTTTAAAAAAAGGTATGTGTGTGTCCGTGTATCTGTGAACAGAATAACTCAAAAACGAAAAGTCGGTAAAATAACAAACTAGGTATTTAAATTAAGTATCTTCCAGATATACGACACGAAGATTTTGAGAAAACTCCTCCCACCCCAAACTACCCTTTACATGGATTTTTTTTTTTTTGGAAATTTTTATTTTCTTAAAAACGGCTCTAACAGTTTTATTAAAATATCGATATTAAAGATATTTACCTGACAAATAAAATGTGTATCTTGAATTTTCTGGGAATAGTTTATAAAGACATTTTTGCGGTAGGTTGCACAACTGGTAAACCGTAAGAGATAGACAAAATATAAAACTTACAACTCGCTAAAACACACAATTTATGTTAAATACATTTTCTTCGTGGATTTGACCGATTTTTTAGAAATGTCTTGTTATTAGTTTCACTCTTTAAAATATTTATATTTTTTCTCATACAGGAATTTGTTAACTGCTGTCCATACAAACAGAGGAACATCAGTCACATAGCAACCGGCTTTTGACTATTACTTTAACCTATAGTACTCCCTTATTTCGCTTCTACTTACAAGGAAGCAAGTAATAAGACTATTTCTGCTAATTTGTTCTCGATTAGCATGAAGTAAATAGAACCATAAGCTTTTTTACACTAATTTGAGATATAGAGAAAGTCATGTGAATGGAACAAATCAGGCTTTTATACCTGCCATAGACTGTCAACGGACGCCAATGATGTAGGCTTATGTTATCTACAAGATAAACTCCTAACTTGTGCCTAACCTCTAGATATCTTCTAGACAGGATTCCTCACTTTGTTAGCTTCTTGGAATGTTTTATACCTGTCATAGACTGTCAACAGACGCCACTGATGTAGGTTTATGTTATCTACAAGATAAACTCCTAACTTGTACCTAACCTCTAGATATCTTCTAGACAGGATTCCTCACTTTGTTAGCTTCTCGGAATGTTTTATACCTGTCATAGACTGTCAACGGACGCCAATGATGTAGTGTTTATGTTATCTACAAGATAAACTCCTAACTTGTGCCTAACCTCTAGATATCTTCTAGACAGGATTCCTCACTTTGTTAGCTTCTCGGAATGTTTTACACCTGTCATAGACTGCCAGCGGACGCCACTGATGTAGTGTTTATGTTATCTACAAGATAAACTGCTAACTTGTGCCTAACCTCTAGATATCTTCTAGACAGGATTCCTCACTTTGTTAGCTTCTCGGAATGTTTTATACACCTCGCGTTGCTGTATCTCGTGGTATAGCCGTAAATCAAAAGCGCAGTCATTCTTGACGCTTTGTTTTATCTCCACTTTATTGTTTAAATGGGAAGTGTATGCAAATATATACCATTAAAATGTCTTAATTGCGTTGCGGTGTGTGTTTTTATTTTCAATTTAACTTTCTGTGACTTAATAGAAAAGAAATGTAACTTTCATTTTTTATTTTTCTGCTAATTAAGTAAATAAGGTGCAATTAACTCCAACAAAATAAATCTGATGTATTCCATTTGCATGACTTTCTCTACATCTCTGCAACAAATTATTGTTAAATAATTATGCTTCTATTTACTTCGTGCTAGCCAAGAAAAAAGTAGCAGAAATAGTTTTATTACTTGCTTCCCTGTATGTAGAAGCGAAATGAGGGAGTACCATGGGTTAAAGTGATAGTCAAAAGCTGCTTGCTATGTGACTGAAGTTCCCTTTTTTGTATGGACAGCTGTTGACAAATTCCTGTAGGATAAAAGTATAAGTCTTTCAAAGCTGAAACCAAAAAACAAGGAATATGTCAGAAAAGATTTGCTTAACGATAAAATGTAAAATAATATAAATTTTGTGTTTTAACGAACCCTACATTTTCTGTTATATAAATTTTTGTCTATCTCTTACGCTTCGTTAGTTGTGCAAAATTCCGTAAAGTAGGCTCTGAGGCTATTCCCAGAAAATTCAAGATATACATTTTATTTGTCAGGTAAATATCTTTAATATACGATATTTTAATCAAAATCGTGGGAGCCATTTTTTAGAAAATATGGTAGTTGCTGATGTTCTTGAAAATCTTCGTGTCGCATCCTTGGAAGATACTGAGCTTTCGTATTTAACGAACATTTGTTTTTGAGCTCTGCTGCCCATAGACGCACACACATACACATACGGTTATTTTATTTTCTGAAAATGCTATTTTGGGTCATAAAACATATATTTCCGGTGAAATCTTGGTATCGAATTTTTGGATGGAATACAATACTTCTTCTCTACTCTATGTACATAGTACGTGTAGAGAAAGTAAAAAATGGATAACAACATTTCACCGGAAATCGTGAGCGCGCCTAGTAGGACGGGGGGGGGGCGATTTTGGGTTTTATCTTCAGCACAATTTTCATCACAAAGCTTTTTACCACCTACAATTTCAAATTATTGCATTATTTATATTCATATTTACTTGATCTACATGTAAAGTGTACATACTGTATGGAAAAAGTATTATACTCCACCTGGATCTCACCGGAAATACATGTTTTGAGACTCCCTGAGTCCAAAGAAAGAACCTTTTAGAAAAGGACATTTTATGTAAGTGACAATATAAATAAAAAACGAAAGGTGCGTTAATTACCAAATTCGGTATTTGAGTTTAGTATCTTCCAAGGCTGCAAGACGAAGATTTTCTAGAAAAAAATTCGACTCTAAAGTTCATTTTGGATGGAAACACTTTTGAAGGGTTTGTTTTTCTCAAAAATGGCTGTAACGATTTTAATACAAATGGCATATATTAAATAAATTAATAATGACAAATAAAATGTATATCTTGAATTTTCTGGGAATAGCCTCTAAAGACCTCTTTATTCTGGATGAATATTTTCAACTTTGTATAAGCTGATAAACCGTAAGAGACAGACAAAAGCTTAGGAAACATAAAACGTATATCTCCTTAAAACAAACAATTTATGACATAATTTTTTTTACTGGAGCTGACCGTTTCCGAGGTATTCCTTGTTATTCGTTTCAGTTTTAAATACTTAAAATGTTCTCACACAGGAACTTCTGAATTCCTGGTCATGCAAACAAATGGCTTTCAATCCCATAGCAACCAAGTTTTAAAACATTTGATAGTCGGTTTATCCTAGTGTATTCCCTTATTTCGCTTCTACTTACAAGGAAGCAAGTAATAAAACCGTTTATGATAGTCTTTATCTCCATTAGCATGAAGTACATAGAAATATCAGCTTTTAAAAATAATTTGTTACAGAGATGTAGAGAAAGTCATGAGAATGTATCACTTAGATTTTTTCTCTTGTGTATGCATATTGATTTATCGCATTTCACAATGTTGAAAACGGAGGACGTTCAAACATAAAGTTTTATGTTTTATTCAACAAATCTCCCTGAGAGACATTGACAATGATGGAAGTAGCTTATGGCGAAGAAAACAGTTGTATGAATGGCATAAATGTTTCAGTCAAGATTTCTGAACGCTGAAGAAATTACTGTACATGTAACAAGGGAATTTGAAAATAGCTTCCAGTCTCCTTACCCGTGGTGGCAGAAGTGGGTCACTGCAAAAATGTTGTGCACATTGTCTTACGGTAACCTGTTTCTGTGTTATTTACAAATTACGGGAACTTTTCACTTTCTCTATACGTACTATGTACATAATGTACACAGAAGGTACTGTATTGCACCCAAAAATTCCATACCGAAAGTTCACCGGAAATACATGTTTTCAGCCCCCCTGAATCCAAAAAGAGCATTTTTGGAAAAAAAAAAAAAAAGTGCGTGTTTATGTGTGCCTGTCTGTCTGTCTACCTGTGGACAGCATACCACAAGAATGAAAAGACCGTTGAATATCAAAACTTTGTATTTAAGTTTGGTATCTTCCAGGGATACGACACGAAGATTTTGAGAACAATCCCCCCATCCCAGACTACCCTTTACATGGAAAAAATTTAGAAATTTTCTCAAAAATGGCTCCATCGATTTTGATTAAAATAGCGTATAATAAAGATATTCACACGATAAATAAAATGTATGTCTTGAATTTTCTGCGAATAGCCTCCAAAGACTATTCAGGATGCATTTTACGAAATTTTCCATAACTGCTAAACCGTAAGAAATGGACAAAAACTTACCACACAAAAATTGTAGAGCACGTTAAAACACACAATTTATGTTATATACAGCTTTTTTGTGAAGTTGATCGTTTTTAAATATTCCTTGTTTTTGATTTCATATTTTAAAAAAAAAACATACTTTTCTCATACAAGAATTTGTCAACTCCTGTCCATACAAACAAAGCAACTTCAGAACTTCAGTCATATAGCAACCAGCTTTTGACCATCACTTTAACCTATGGTACTCGCTTATTTCGCTTCTACTTACAAGTAAGAAATTGAATGTATCAGATTGTTTAATATATATATATATAATATATAATAATTTAACCATATATATACATACTATATATAGTTTAACCAAAACATAATATTTTCATGTCACAACACAACTCGGTGTTGGTCTTCAGCTCGTCCTTTACGTCACGGTTTTGCTGCTAGATTAAAACGCCAAGTTAAATCACTTCAAAACGTGAAGCAAATACGAACTGAGTTATTGCATCAACAAATTGTGTTCTAACTCCCGCTGAGGCAATCATAATTAACTTTTCTTGTATGCCCTGCAGACAGAATTGATTGTCTCACACCGAGGGTTAAGTACAGGTTGGTACTAACTGTTGCATGCTCTTTACATGCAAACTTATTGATTGATCGTGCTGCAGAAACAGCTGATCACAAACAGCCTCTGCCCACAACCCAGTTGTTTTTCAAAGTTTAGATACACGTGATAATTAAAACCGACCAAGGTCCACAGTTCATTTGCTGGCAATGTTGTACACTATTTAAAGTTTATACTTGTTTAAATGCAAGTGTGGACGTTAGAAAGAGGTTAGAAAACCCAGCACACTACGGACGATCATTTGTATAAAATTAAGGGTCGAAAGTACAGAACCGACGTAGGAAAATTTTATCTTGTTAATAGGAGCATTGCAGAATGGAATGAATTGCCTGTAGCAGCCTTTCAGGGCTGTCCTCTGACCTTAAAAAAGTTTTGGGATAATTTAAAGAGAAAAAATTTTGGTTAATTTGAGTAAATATTGTGAAGTAATTAAGGATCTTAAAAACTACATTAGCGCATATTATTATTAATGTATATAATGGATAGGAAGAGTCAGACTGAAAAATGCAATGCCATAGCCAGGATTTGAACCACGGATCTCCAGACTCTAGCCGGTTGCTCTGCCACTGAGCTACCATGGCAACATGTCGGCATAGCATTGAATTTCTCAACTGACTCGCATGTTTCCCCGTAAACCACAAGATGCTCTCAAATTATTTTGAGATGACAGCCCCAATGGCGACTTACAGTGTTGTAAGTACTTTAAGTCCCAGGATTCATAGAATAGCCAAATATTATGGTCAAATGGTGCATAGAATTGAATTTCTCAACTAACCCGCATGTTTCCCGGTAAACCAGTGCTATGCCGGCATGTTGCCATGGTAGCTCAGTGGCAGAGCAAACGGGTAGAGATCGAAGATTCGTGGTGCAAATCCCGGCTATGAATTTTTCTGTCTGACTCTCCCTATCCAACTCCTGTCCTACACACTGCTTGTGTGAAAAAACAATTATTCCAATGCATATAATATTAGTAATGTACAGTATTAATGTTGAGGTTTCATAATAACTGTTTATAAACATGCTGACATAAGTGTTGCTATACTGAACAATAAGTAGTTAGGTATTAAAAAAAAAAACATCTATATGTGATATGTTAGTTGTTATTACTATTATTACTATTCTTAATTTAACCTAATATTATTATTGTGAATTTTGTACATTTAACTCTGCCACCGGGCAGTACCCAAATGCAGAGAATAAATACGTTTTGGTAAATTCGAATTATACTTAAAAATGCTATAATGTCACGACTAGAGTGTGGTGACTAGGGGAAAAGCTAAGTTGGAGTTTCGAATGGTAAAACGTTTTGTTCAACAATAAAGGACTTGTGCATATTTCCAATGTGCGGATATTTGGTTTACAAACGAGGGGCCTCGTGAGCTAAATACTGACAAAATTATTATAGCTGAATTGGACAATAACTCGCAGGTCTCACCTTCAGAGATGTGTTGACAATGAGCGAGTGAGGGTTTGAGTCTGGGGATTCCACGGCGGTCAGAGTCACCTGACAACCACATAGAGCCCCCGAGTCGGCCTTCGCTTCATTTATATAACGGGTAATCAAGAACTTCCTCCGCACCTTGCTGCTGGCCACCGCTCGATAAAAGGTTGGCATCCCTAGGTTTATCGCATTCGATTCCGACGGAATGTTATGATTATCGGTGTTATCAATGGCTGCGAGCGCATGAGCCCTTTACTGCACTGGTTAGTATGGTCTACTATGCTGTGAGTTCTGACGTGTGCCTGAAGCGAAATCAATGTATTCTACAGAGGAATGTGTGTTTCCAATGGAAAATGTTTTTAATAAACGTGGAAATTATACTGAGAAAGTGAAACAAAATTTCGTCGTCAGGTTCCCTAACTCAAAACTACCGCACCGAGATACTGTGCGTGATTTAATTAATACATTTCGGGAGTGAGGTTCCGTGCATGATATTGCTAGAAGTAGAAGACCCAGTGTGCTAACAGAACTATCGGATACAATGCTTAAAAGTCCACAGAAGTCAATAAGCAAATTGGCTTAACAATGTGATATTTCTTACGGTACCTCATACAAAGCAGTCAAAAAAAAGAACTAAGTTTGTATCCATATACGGTATTAGTCGTTCACGAATTAAAACCCACAGATCACGGGAAAAGAGTTCAGTATTGTGAATGGTTTCAGAGGTTTATTTTGCACCATGGAATTGGAATTGACGTGTTAGATAGGATATTTTTTACTGATGAAGCTTGGTTCCACTTATCAGGATGCGTAAATTTACAAAATACGCGAGTATGGCCTACTGAAAATCCTAATACAATTCAGGAAACTCCTTTACTTTGAGAGAAAATTGGTGTATGGTGTGCGATCTCTCGCTCTACAATTATTGCGCCAATTTTTTCCACAACTCAACTAATTCAGATGTTTATTGCTCGGATATTCTTTTTCCATTTATTTCACAGCTAACTGAAGATGAAGTGAACGGTGCATTTTTTCAACAAGATGACGCCACTGCTCATACATCACATAAATCCATGGGACTGTTAGAGGAATTTTTTGGAGAAAGACATTTCTAAAGGTCTGTGGCCTCCACGGTCTCCTGATCTTAACCCTCCGGATTATTTTCTTTGGGGAGCCATTAAAGCTTCGGTCCATAAGAACAATCCAAAAACAATCGATGAGCTGAAAACGGCAACAGAAGATTACATAACATCTGTAACAAAGGAAACATTAATTACAGTGTTCGAAAATAAATTAAAACGAGTGAATTTGTGTCTTCAAGAAAATGGTAAACATTTTCAGCATCTTCTTTAAACAGGTTAGTTACTTATTATTTTTCTACATTACCTTTCATGCATGAATATAGTGAACCTAGCAGCGAAACGTTTTCACCATACACTCGCGCCAGCCAGTGCTGCCACCAGAATTCCCGACTCTAGGGGAATCTTGTTTACACGGGAGGTGCGGAGCGACTTCTCGATGACCCGTTAGTTTGGGGCATATCTGGGAGAGCTTGCAACATGGTGAGGTAATACCAAACATAGCCTGCCTCACCCTAATTTCGGATTGAAGCAGCTAATCAGCATAGTGCATTTACATCGTTCCGGAATACCCCGAGCAGGAGCAAGATAGGATTGCAATCCGTTTCTTTGCGTGGCCAAGTTCCTGTATGAGAAACGTTGAAGTATTTAAAACTGAGATCATCAACAAGGAATACCTCAAAAACGGTCAACTCCACGAAAAGGTGTGTGACATAAAGTGTGTTTTAACGCGCTACATTCTATTAAGTAAGCCCTTGTCTATCTCTTACCGTTTACCAGTTGTGCAAAATGCTGCAAAATTCATTCAGAATAAGCATATCTTCAGAGGCTATCCCCAGAAAATTCAAGATTATGTATTTACCATATAAATATCTTTTATATACAATATTTTAATTAAAATAGTTAGAGCCATATTTGAGAAAATAAAAATGTTTTATGTAAAGGGTAGTTGGGATGGGGGATTTTGTTGAAAACGTTTGTGACACACCTGTGGGAAATACCAAGTATCGTATCGGACTTTTCGTTTCTGAGATATGCTGCCCACAGAAACACATATTCACACACAGCGTTTTTGGATTCAAGGGCTCTCAAAACATATATTTGCGGTGAAATCTCGGTACTCAATTTTCGGGTGCAATACAATACCTTCTCTATACACTATACATAGTACGAGTAGAGAAAGTAAGCCAGTTATAGAGGAAATTGGAAGACCTTCATTGATGCCCTATTTTTCTCAAAGAAATAACAGAAACTAAGTCAAGCAAAAATGGTAATGCCTCTGCCCACATTGCACAATAAAAAATCCTATCTTTGCAGGAGTCAGAAGAGAGATATTTGTTCCACCCTCTTTACAGTCCCGACCTGTAATACATTTTCTCTAATGCTTACTATTGGATGGCAAATACTAGGGTCGGCTGATAAGTCCCGGATCTCACACAGATATGGCGTCACTAGGCCAGTTAGACATTACCATCGCATAAGTTAACTCTAGGCTAGCTTGTATCCATAGTTACAAATGACAGCATTTTAAACAAGACAACTTTAGAATTTTCATGAAAATTGAGGATTCTCAAAATGAACAGTGATTAAACACTTCCATTTGAAAGGCGTAACGCCTAAAGAAATCAAGGAGGAAATGGACAGTACATTGAAAGACTCTGCCCCTTCATATTCAATGATTAAAAGGTGGGTTGCAGAGTTTAAAATGGGACGTACGAGCACTAGTGATGAGCCTCGCTCTGGACGCCCTGTAGAAGTGACAACTCCAGAGATGATTGAAAACAGTCATCGTTTAGTTCTGGAAGACCGCAGATTAAAGTTGTTTGAGAGAACAGAGGCTGTAATATATCAAAAGAACGTGCAGGCAATATTTTAAGTATTTCTGGAGGGGGGGCTTTCACAAGGTCTGAGCAAGATGGGTGCCGCGTTTGTTGACACCTGATCAAAAGCTGCAAAGAAAAACTGTTTCTGTTAAGAATGTGGAGCTCTACCGTAAAAATCCCGCTGAATTTTTGAGACGGCTTATTACCATGGATGAAACTTGGATACATCACTACACTCCAGAAAATAACTCGCAATCAAACCAGTGGATTACGCCAGGTGAACCAAATCCAAAAACAAAACAAAGTCAATTTTATCAGTTAACAAGTTTATGGCGAGTGTTTTCAGGGATGAACAGGGAATTATGTTTATTGATTACATGCAAAAGGGTTAAAGTGCCACTGGTATTTACTACGCAAGCTTACTAAACGTTTGAGTGCTGAGGTGAAAAGAAAGAGTCCGCATTGGGAAGAAGAAGAAAATCTTGTTTCATCACGACAATGCTAAGGCCCATCGTTCAGTCATTGCAATGGGAAACATCTGATGGTCCATTCACATGACTTTCTCTACATCTCTGCAACAAATTATTGTTAACAAGCTTATGCTTCTATTTACTTTGTGCTAATCTTATTACTTGCTTCCCTGTAGGTAGAAGCAAATTAGGCAGTACCATAAGTTAAAGGATAGACAAAAGATGCTGGTTATGTGACTGAAGTTTCTTTGTTTGTATGGACAGAAGTTCACAAATTCCTGTATGAGAAAATATGTTTTTTTAAAGCTGAAACCAAAAACGAGGAATAACTCAAAAATGATCAATTCCTCGAAAAAAATGTATATGACAAAATGTGTGTTTCAATGTGCTCTATATTTTCTGTGTGGTAAGATTTTGTCCATCTCTTACGGTCAAGCAAATTTGCAAAAGTCCGTAAAATTTTTCCAGAATAAAGTAGTCTTCAGATGCTATTCCCAGAAAGTTCAAGATACACATTTTATTCGTCAAGTAAATATACGAGATTTTAATCAAAATCATTAGACCTATTTTTAAGAAAATCAAAATTTTCGAAAACTTTTCCAAGTAAAGGGTAGTTTGGGGTGGGGGATTTTATTTTTAATCTTCGTGTTGCATACTTGAATACCAAATTTGGAATTTGACGGTCTTTTCGTTTTTGAGCTATGCTGTCGACAGATACACATAGCTATATACACACAGAAAGTCAGACACATGGAAATTTTTCTAAAAATGCTTTTTTTGGATTCAGGGGGGCCCAAAACATGTATTTCCGGTGAAATATCGGTATCGAATTTTTGGGTACATAACAATATCTTCTCTATACACAATTTACATAGTGCGTACAGAGAAAGTAAAAATGTGCAAATTAAAGTTGGAATTGCTTGAACATCCACCCTAATCGCCGGATCTAGCACCCAGTGACTACCACCTGTTCCCGAACCCCATCTTGAACGACAAAGATTTCACAGCAACGAGGAGGTTATTGATACGGTAAACAGCTATTTTGAGGGCCTTGATAAATCGCACTACAGAGATGGTTTAATTAAATTAGAACACCGATATAACAAATGTATTAGCCTTTCTGGAGATTATGTTGAGAAATAAAGAAAAACCGGAATTTAAATGGTGTTGTCATTGAGAGACCCGGGGCTTATCAGCCCACCCTAGTTTAGCATTTAACTCTCTTCACAGACAGTTACCTTCTTATGGTTCCAGTACCTAGGTATTTTCGTTTAAAATATTGCTATTTCCTCCCTGAACAATGCACACCTGAAGTTTTTCTAAAATTCCGTCCTTTAAATACTTCTAACAATTTGGAATGTAGATTTTGTTTTGTTAAGTGGGAACATTTCATTTGAGCTTCGATATTCTTGCATTTTGTTATGAGTCTTATTACACAATTTTTTAAAATATTTTTTCAAAATGTCAGGGTAGGCTTTCATACGCTAAGCAACCGCCTCTGATATAGTTCCATAAAAAATTTAATGTGTTTCATTCACATGACTTTCTCTGTATCTCTGTAACAAATTATTGTTAAAAAGCTTATGCTTATATTTACTTAATATTAAGAGAGAAATGTCGCTCTCCGTGGTGTAAAGGTTACCATGCTAACTTCATATACCCAAGGTCGCGGGTTCAAACCCGGCGGAAGACGATGGATTTTTTTCGGGCGTAAAAATCCTTAACATGGCTTCCTTCGGAAAGGAAGTAAAGTCGTTGGTCCCGTGTCGTAGATTTACGGCACGTAAAAGAACCTCAAGCCTGATAGAGAGGCCTCTGAGCAAAATTAAGCGGTCTTTAACGCCCAGTATAGAATGGGACGCTGAGGACCATAGCAGTTAAACAGCGTCCATAAATAACACGCCATTTACATTTTTTTAATCGAAAAAAATTTAGCCGAAATAGTTTTTTTAGTTGCTTCCTTGTAAGTAGAAACGAAATAAGGCAGTATGATAGAGTAAAGTGATAGATGTGACTGAAAATCCTTTGTTTGTACAGATAGGAGTTGTAAAATTCCTGTATTAGAAAAGTATAAATGTTTAAAGCTGAAACAAAAAACCAGGAATATCCCAAAAACGATCAACTCTACGAAAAAAAAATGTGAATGGCATAAATTGTGTATTTTAACGTGCTCTATATTTTTCGTGGTAAGATTTTGTCCATCTTTTACGGTTTGGTAGTTATGCAAAATTACTTAAAATTCATCCAGAATAAAGTAGCCTTCAAGTGCTATTCCCAGAAAATTCAAGATATACATTTAATTTGTCAGTTAAATATCTTTAATATACGATATTTTCATTAAAATTGTTACAGCCATTTTTGGGAGAATTAAAATTGTCGATACTTTTCCATGTAGAGGGTAGTTTGTGTTGGGGGGATTTTTATCAAAATCTTCGTGTCACATCCCTGGAAGATACTGAACTTAAATACCAAGTTTAGTATTTACCGACTTTTTGTCTTTGAGTTATTGTGTTCACAGAAATACGGACACAAATAGATTTTTTTCTAAAATTGCTTTTTTTGGATACAGGGGACCCTAAAACTTATATTTTCGGTGAAATCTCTGCATCGAATTTTGGGCTGGAGAGTACATAGTGCGTGTAGAGAAATTAAAACCTAATATATTCGTTTACAAATATGCCTCTGATATCGCTCCGTAAAAAATTAATTTGTGCGGTTAGAAACTAGATAAAAACAAATTTTGTGGCTGAAATAAAATAGTCGATAAAGAGTTATTCCTTTAAAAGCTGCTTTTATACTACTTATAAACTTACAGAAATTAAAACTTACATGCAATTCAATTATTAATATTAATTAAGGGAGCAGTGAGTACAGGGTGGTAACTCATTCTACTCCATGTGAAGCATTGGTGGATGTCGCTATGCGACTTAATGCGATATTAGTACACATGAGGCCTTGTTTGTCTGCATTTAGTGGTTTTACTTCGGACAAGTCCATCAATATCTGCTAATAAGAATGCTCTACAGAGCCTTAATTGGTTAACGAAATGATCGTCGCGTAGTCCACTGCGGTGCTAGTTTTAGAGAGGCTTTGTTTACATGTGGTGCTAAATATCACCTGAGAGTCAAAATGTCCTATCTTGTCAATGTTAACGTTTCACCTTTATCCCAGCAACTGTTTAACATACTGAGCTACATTTTTCAAGGTATATTCAACAATACCTTTACTGTGGATTGATGAATGATATGATTTTAAATAAAGCTCTTAATATTTTATTGAAAAAGATGATTTTAAAATTTAAAAAGTAATTAATGCATATACACAATAACTTCTAGTTGAAATAAAGCTCTTTTAGGTGCAAAAGTGTGGCACAATTTTCAGCCCTTAGTGTCAATTAGTTTCTGAGTTAATGGGGCATTTGTGTACACATTTTTAATTCTTTGAATCATTAACATTTAGAAAAAAGAATCTAACTTTTCAAACACAACTTCGCAGTATTTTCAAACTATCACATGAAGGTAATATAAGTGGGACCCTAAGTTGCGAATAGCTAAAGTAAAATTTTCGGATTAAAATAAAACTGGATATCTTCTCTATCTTTTCTAATAATTACAAAGCTATAGATGTTTCACCAAGTGGGTGTACCGGTGTGTTCTAAAAACTACTGCGCAGAATTATTTTCAACAATATTTTAAACTATTTACAAGTAACTTACCTCTAAGAAACTTTTACTAAATTGAGCGGGAGATTTGAAATATTCATATGCAATTAAAACATGAAAATAGAATCAAATTATGAAAACCCACTTCGACTCCTCTTAACTGTGATGCAGATAATGTTTATAAATTGTTAGTTTGTGATGTAAACAGCTTCCAACCTATTCCTTTCAAAAATATTATGTTCGTAAATTGGAATATAAATTGTTAGTTTGTGATGTAAACAGCTCCCAACCTATTCCTTTCAAAAATATTATGTTCGTAAATTGGAATATAAATTGTTAGTTTGTGATGTAAACAGCTCCCAGCCTATTCCTTTCAAAAATATTATGTTCGTAAATTGGAATATAAATTGTTAGTTTGTGATGTAAACAGCTCCCAGTCTATTCCTTTCAAAAATATTATGTTCGTAAATTGGAATATAAATTGTTAGTTTGTGATGTAAACAGCTCCCAACCTATTCCTTTCAAAAATATTATGTTCGTAAATTGGAATATAAATTGTTAGTTTGTGATGTAAACAGCTCCCAACCTATTCCTTTCAAAAATATTATGTTCGTAAATTGGAATATAAATTGTTAGTTTGTGATGTAAACAGCTCCCAACCTATTCCTTTCAAAAATATTATGTTCGTAAATTGGAATATAAATTGTTAGTTTGTGATGTAAACAGCTCCCAGCCTATTCCTTTCAAAAATATTATGTTCGTAAATTGGAATATAAATTGTTAGTTTGTGATGTAAACAGCTCCCAACCTATTCCTTTCAAAAATATTATGTTCGTAAATTGGAATATAAATTGTTAGTTTGTGATGTAAACAGCTCCCAGCCTATTCCTTTCAAAAATATTATGTTCGTAAATTGGAATATAAATTGTTAGTTTGTGATGTAAACAGCTCCCAGCCTATTCCTTTCAAAAATATTATGTTCGTAAATTGGAATATAAATTGTTAGTTTGTGATGTAAACAGCTCCCAGCCTATTCCTTTCAAAAATATTATGTTCGTAAATTGGAATATAAATTGTTAGTTTGTGATGTAAACAGCTCCCAACCTATTCCTTTCAAAAATATTATGTTCGTAAATTGGAATATAAATTGTTAGTTTGTGATGTAAACAGCTCCCAACCTATTCCTTTCAAAAATATTATGTTCGTAAATTGGAATATAAATTGTTAGTTTGTGATGTAAACAGCTCCCAACCTATTCCTTTCAAAAATATTATGTTCGTAAATTGGAATATAAATTGTTAGTTTGTGATGTAAACAGCTCCCAACCTATTCCTTTCAAAAATATCATGTTCGTAAATTGGAATATAAATTGTTAGTTTGTGATGTAAACAGCTCCCAACCTATTCCTTTCAAAAATATGTTCGTAAATTGGAATATAAATTGTTAGTTTGTGATGTAAACAGCTCCCAACCTATTCCTTTCAAAAATATTATGTTCGTAAATTGGAATATAAATTGTTAGTTTGTGATGTAAACAGCTCCCAACCTATTCCTTTCAAAAATATTATGTTCGTAAATTGGAATATAAATTGTTAGTTTGTGATGTAAACAGCTCCCAACCTATTCCTTTCAAAAATATTATGTTCGTAAATTGGAATATAAATTGTTAGTTTGTGATGTAAACAGCTCCCAACCTATTCCTTTCAAAAATATTATGTTCGTAAATTGGAATATAAATTGTTAGTTTGTGATGTAAACAGCTCCCAACCTATTCCTTTCAAAAATATTATGTTCGTAAATTAGAATATAAATTGTTAGTTTGTGATGTAAACAGCTCCCAACCTATTCCTTTCAAAAATATTATGTTCGTAAATTGGAATATAAATTGTTAGTTTGTGATGTAAACAGCTCCCAACCTATTCCTTTCAAAAATATTTTGTTCGTAAATTGGAATATAAATTGTTAGTTTGTGATGTAAACAGCTCCCAACCTATTCCTTTCAAAAATATTATGTTCGTAAATTTGAATATAAATTGTTAGTTTGTGATGTAAACAGCTCCCAACCTATTCCTTTCAAAAATATTATGTTCGTAAATTGGAATATAAATTGTTAGTTTGTGATGTAAACAGCCCCCAACCTATTCCTTTCAAAAATATTATGTTCGTAAATTGGAATATAAATTGTTAGTTTGTGATGTAAACAGCCCCCAACCTATTCCTTTCAAAAATATTATGTTCGTAAATTGGAATATAAATTGTTAGTTTGTGATGTAAACAGCCCCCAACCTATTCCTTTCAAAAATATTATGTTCGTAAATTGGAATATAAATTGTTAGTTTGTGATGTAAACAGCTCCCAACCTATTCCTTTCAAAAATATTATGTTCGTAAATTGGAATATAAATTGTTAGTTTGTGATGTAAACAGCTCCCAACCTATTCCTTTCAAAAATATTATGTTCGTAAAATATTGTAGAACAAGTATTTCCATTTCCTGTTCATCTGCAGCCTCTGAAAATGTAAAAAACAGACATTGACAACCGAGCACTGTACGTAGACATGACACTATGTGTGACTCACCAATCTTACTTCACCTTGACTGCAGTGGGAAGAATATGTTCTGATGTCAGTACCTCGCCAGAGCTACCTTTGGACATGCCCTGTCTAGAAGTACGCATCATCTCTGAATACTGTCAGTAGTAAGCTGAATTCTCCTTACCTGTAAAAGAAAAATATTTTTTTTAAGAATTGTTAATAAATATTAATATAAACTTAAGCTATATTATAATATTATTTATTAATGGCTTGTGCATTTACTGGTTCAGAAACTGAAACTTACTTTTGACCTTTCCGCATACGACAGAATATGTAATAAAGTCTATTAGCAAGCAGTGTCGGGCCGCCACAAAAGTTCTAACAGAGAAATAGAATCAGACTCAAAAGTTCAATGTCACAGCTGAGATTTAAACCACGAACTTTCGGTTTCCGTTCATATGCTCTAACCACAGAGCTACCATAGAGAATGTCATCTCAAAAAAGGTGATGTGTTCCATTCACAAGTCTCTAACACATTATTGTTAAATAGCTAATTCTTTTATCTACTTCATGTCACTCAAAATAAACATTAGCAAAAATGGACTTACTTCATTGTAGGTAGAAAGTAAATAGGCTAAAGCGATACTCAAATCTTTTCGGTTGCTATGTAATTGAAGTTACATTGTTGTATAGTCAGGAGTTTACAAATTGCTTTATGAGAAAATTATAAGCTTTTTAAAGCTGAAACCAATAACAAGGAATGTCTCCGAAACAGCCAGCCTTCCCCCCCCCCCAAAAGAAAAACAAACGTAGTATATGACATAAATTATGTGTTTTAAGAAGGGCTACATTTTTGTGTAGTAAGTTTTTTGTACATCTGTTTCATTTATATAAAATTACGCGAAATTCTTCCAGAATAAGCTCAAAAAATTCAAGATATACATTTTATCTATTTTTTATGTAAATCTGTTTAATATACGATATTTCAATCAAAATCGTTGGAGCCATTCTTAATAAATCAAAATTTTCGAAAACTAAAGGGTAGTTTGGGGTGGGTTTTTTTTCTTGATATTCTATTGTCGCATTCTTGGGAGATATTGAACTTAAATACCTAGTTTGGTATTTAAACGACTTTTGGTTTTTAGCTATGCTACCCACACACATACACACACACACACACACACACACACACACACACACACACACACAGGGATATATTTCTTTAATTTTTTTTTTTTTTTTTTTTGGCTCGGCATGTCTCAAAATAAGTATTACCTGTGACGTCTCAATATTGAATTTTTGGGTGCAATACGGTATCTTCTCTATCCCTATGTATATTGTACATACGGGGCTAGAGAAAGTAAAAAAAAAATCTAGATCTTGTCAAAACACACACTTTGTCTCCTGCACTCCTTTTTTTTTTTTTTTTTTTTTTTTTGAGATATCCATTTCCGAGATATTATGTGTAATTGGTTTCAATTATAAAATATCTAGTGTACTCTCCCTTCTACTTATAAGAAAACATGGAAGTATTTAAGACCTTTTCTGCTAATGTTTTTATCTCGATTAGTATGGAGGAGAGAGAAGAACATATTTTGTAAGAGGTAGAGAAAGCCATGAGAATAGAACACATCCTTCTTTTGTTTGTGGCGTGAAGATGAAGCACGTTTACTCAAGCTGCTAACCAAATGAGTACTTGGGGATTTTCCGTGCTATAAACACTCTGCTTCAAGTCTGGCAGTGTCCACATTTCTCCCTCTAGAGCCGTTTCTGATACCTTACCTCACTGTTCTCTGCGGTCGTTTGACAGGATTACCTCTCACCCGCCTTACTTTCATATCTCTTTCTCTACCTACTCAAAAATAGTCTTACCAAGCTTATTCTTCTCTCTACTTCAAATAAATCCAATGGTAATTAAATGTCCCCGGCGGGCGCGCGCATGCGTATGTCTATGGGAAGCACAGCTCAAAAACAAAAAGTCCATTAAATACCAAACTTCGTATTTAAGTTCAGTATCTTCCAAGGATGCGATAAGAAGATTTTCAAGTAAATCTCCCCAACCCCAACTACCCTAACATAGAAAAAATGTCGAAAATGTTGAATTTCTCAAAAATGGCTCTAACGAATTAGATTAAAATGTCGTATATTAAAGGTATTTGCCTGACAAATAAAATGTATATCTTGAATCTTCTGGGAATAGCCTCTGAAGATTGGTTTATTCTGGATGAATTTTACGGAATATTGATAACTGGCAAACCGTGAGAAATAGACAAAAACTCACTTTACAAACAAATGTAGAGCTCGTAAAAACATTTGAGTTATATATACATTATTTTCGTGGGGTTAACTGTTTTTGAGATATTCTGGATTTTTAGTTTCGGTTTAAGCCACTTAAAGTTTTGTCAAACGGAGCATAAATTTCTTCTCGTTTTTGTACTCCTGGAAAGCAATGAGATTGGAACTGAATTATTTTACATAGCGACCGGCTTTTAAACAACGATACTATCGCTTTAGTCTGTGCATTTTCTTATTTCCCTTCTACTTACAAGGAGCTAATAATAAGACCAATTCTGCTAATGTTTATCTTGATTAGCATGTTATAGATAATGGAGCACATCAGAGGTTTTATTATGTCTCTTAGCAACCGAATCAATGAACTTGCAGCAGCTTCGTCAACATCAAAATAGTAATTTTCTCTTTCCATTGATACCAATTTAATGTTTCTAAGTGTTTTCTAACGATATTTACTCAAATATGTATTCGGAAAGATCGTTTCTAGTAAGGATGTATATTCGAACAGCTTGAATAGCAGTAACTCTATCAATTGCACATTTGACGAGTATCAGGGAAATCCTGGATATGTCCAGCAAAGTGAATATATTTTCAATTTGCCTTTGTTCCTGGTCGTTTATCATCATCAGTTTGCACTTAGTGTTCGGGAGCAGGTGACTTTCGAGTTCTCCTCCTATTCTTGTGTGTGATGTGAAAAATGGTGGGAAGGAGAGAAACGGTGATAAACATCTTCAACTAAATTTAGCGAAACAATGTAACATTATATATGCTCTCCCTCCTCTGCTACATCTCTCCTTCAAAATTTGACTGATGGACCCAAAACAAGCAAAATTAAATTCAAGTAATGCATCCATCATAGTAAACTGACATCATCCATTTCGCTGCTGACGTCACGCGCCATTTGCTTTGTCGGATATCACTCCCTCACTCTTATAACTTGTTGAATGTAAAGTTAACTGTTTCTTCAACTGAAATTTAAGCACTTAATGTATTCAAAACATTTTGAAAATCTACAATATGTGACTCGAGCGAAATTTGAACACAATAATAGAAATATTCTACTTTCTCTGGCCCCGTATTTAGAATGTACATAGGGAAATAGAAGCATTGTATTCCACCCAAAAGTTCCATGTGGAGTTTTCACTCCAAATACGTTTCACGATCCCCTTAATCAAAAAAAAAAAAAAAAAAAAAAAAGCGTTTTCAGAAACAGTTCCATGTATGTCTATCAGTCTATCTGTCTATCTGTCTGTCTGTCTGTCTGTCTGTGTGTGTGCCTGCCACTGTGGACAGCATAGCTCCTAAACGAAAAGCCGGTTAAATACCAAACTTGATAGTTAAGTTTGGTCTCTTCCGAAAATGCGACACGAGGATAATCAAGAAGCTAACAGACCCTTCACATGGAAAAAGTTTCAAAATTTTGTTTTTTTTAAAAATGGCTATAACGATTTTGATTAAAATCTCACATATTAAAGCCATTTCTATCACAGATGAAATGAATATCTTGAATTTTCTGGGAATAGCTTCTAAAGACCTGTTTATTCTGGATGAATTTTGCTTAACTAGTAAACCGTAAGAGATAGACAAAACCTTACTATACAAAAATGTAGATCTTGTTCAAATACACAAGTTATGTCGTATACATTTTCTTGGTGAAGCTTAGCGTTTTCGAGGTATTCCTTGTTATTAGTTAATATTGTGAAACGAAAGTATCTGTTTTTCTTTTGTTCTACTCCTGGCCAAGCAAAGAAGCGATTTGCAATGACAATCGCAAACGACAGCTTTTAAAACATTTGACAATCACTTTAGTCTAGTGCATTCCCTTTTCCCTTCTACTTATAAGTAATAAAATTCTGCAAACGTTTATCTCGATTAGCATGGTGTTGAAGGAAGAACTATCTCTCGTAAGAAGTATTTTTGTAGAGTAGCTAGAGAACGTCCTGTGAGTGTAACACATCACAGTTTTTGGTATGTTTCCAAACTGTTGCTTGTAAGGTTATTTAAATAGGATTCTTTTGTTCTATAAAAGTCATTGCTATAACAAAAATATTACACACGATCCAGTTTTACTTTCTCTAACATGTGTATACAATTATCGTGTTGATCCCAAAGATTAGTTACCGAGACTTCACTGGAAATCCATGTTTTGAACCCCCCTGAAAAATCTCACATTCTTTCTTTAGCGTTCTTGTATGTGTTAGTGAATCTGTGTATGTCGGGGTGGGAACATAGCTCAAAAATCTTATGTATGCCAATCACATGACTTTCTCTACATCCCTGTAGCAAATTAACTTTCAAAAGCATGTACCTCTATCTACTTTATGATAATCGAGATAAACATTAGCAGAAATTCTCTATATTGCTTGCTTCCTTGTAAGTAAAAGGGAAATAATGGAATACACTAGGCCAAAACGATAATCATATCTTTTAAAAGCTGGTTGCCATGTGGTTCAAATCCGTTTCTATGAAGGGTCAAGAGTTAACAAATTTCTGTGTGAGAAACGTTTAAGTATTTTAAATCTGAAAGAAATAAAAAGGACATTTTTTGAAGCCGGTATTGCAAAGCTTGTACACACGTACGATAAATGTCTCAATCTTTTTGGTGATTATGTTGGAAAGTAACCATAAGTGTACAAAACTTTTAGTAATAAAATAATTGGTTTTTATGAACTTGTCGGAGTTTTGAAAAAAAAAAGCAGTTCCTGTACTAATGTTTTATCATTAAATAGATAGAAAAATCAGATGCGTTCCATTCACATGACTTTCTCTACAGCTCTGCAACTATTTACTGTTTATGCTTCAATTTACTTCATGCTAATCGAGAAAGGGCCGCGCTGTGATTGAGTGGTTGACCAATCGCCTCTCACCTAGACGGCTCAAGTTTAATCCCAAGAGACCGCAAGTGAGGTTTGTGGTGGACAAAGCGGCGCTGGGACGGGTTTTCACCGGGTTCTGCGGTTTTCCCCGCCATCGCATTCCACCGATGCTCTATCTTTATTCATGTATCATCCTTGTCACCGCCTGCGGTGCCATAAGTGTTAAACTGGGCGTTAAACACTGCAAAAAAGAATAACCGAGAAAAAATTAGCAGAAATAGTCTTATTATTTCGTTACTTGTAAGTGTAAGCGAAATAAGGGAGTAACATAGGTTAAAGTGATAGTCAAAATCTGGTTGCTATGCGACTGAAGTTCCTTTGTTTGTATGGACAGTAGTTGACAAATTCCTGTGTGTGAAAAGTACAAGTTTTTCAAAGCTAAAACCAAAAGCAAGGAATATCTCAAAAATGACCAACTCGAGAAAAAAATGTATATAGCATAAATTGTAGTTTTAACGTGCTCTACATTTTCTGTGTGGTAGATTCATGTCCATCTCTTGCAATTTAGCAGTTATACAAAATTTCGTAAAATTCATCCAGAATAAAGCAATCTTCAGAAAATTCAAGATATTATATCATTTGTCATTTGAGCCATTTTTAAAAAATCAAAATGTTTTAAAAAAGTTCCATGTAAAGAGTAGTTTGGAGTGCGGAGATTTTTCTCAAAATCTTCTTGTCACATCCCTGGAAGATACTGAACTTAAATACAAAGTTTGGCATTTTACCGACTTTTCGTTTTTGAGTTATCGTGTTTACACACGGACCTTTTTCTGAAAATACTTTTTTTGGATACAGGGTACCATAAAATATATTTCGGTGAATTCTTGGTATCCAATTGTTTTTACTATGTACATAGTACGTGTAGAGAATGTAAAATTAGCTTATTACTAATAATTTGTTACAAGGATGTAGAGAAAGTAATGTGAATGGAACACATCAGATTATTGTTTTGATGTCTGGAATCTATCCCCAAACGTTGTAAAGGTATTTTTGAGTAATCCTGTAGAGGCAGATAAGCAGGAGTATTTACATCTTGAGGTTCCAGAAGAGATAGACCTCGGGTTCAGAGCTTCTGAAACACTATTTAGTTCGCAAAGCAAAAACCCAGGATACAGTTGAAGCTGCTATCTGCCTAACACAGCAAGTTCCTGGAGGTGCAGATTCCTTTCGAAAATCTACTGTTAATGTACAAAAACGTTCCGCAGCGCCGAGTTACATAGATTGGTGCAGACAGGGGTTTACTGCTCATATGTGCCGCTTGTCGTTTGTCTGCCACGTTTCACCCTACCTAACCCAATTATATCCCGTTTGACTGAATCAACTCCTTTAGACACTGTGTTGATAAGACGCGAGCTCCATACCAAACTGTACACAGTTGTGGATAAAGTAAAGTTGGAAGCTTCCTTTGTTTAAAGTAACTCTTCCACAACGACACTCAAACAGAAATGGTGAAGAAAAGGATTACGTTAGTATAGTTTCTCATTGTTATACACTTTATTTACACACAGCTTATCATTGTCTTAAATATGTTATACATTGATAGAGAATGCTACTTTGTCTATCCTCTCAACTCGAGGGCCGGTTGATAAGTCCCGGGCCTCTCAATGAAAATATCATTTATTTATTTACTTTCTCTATACGTAGAGTGTATAGAGAAGTTATTGTATTGAGCCCAAAAATTCGATACCGAGATTTCACCGGAAATATATGTATTGAGACCCCTTGAATCCAAAAAAGCATTCTTAGAAAAATGTCCGTGTGTGTGTCTGTAAGCAGCATAGCTCAAAAACGAAAAGACCGTTAAAAATCTACCTTGCTATTTAAGTTTGGTATCTTCCAAGGATGCGACACGAAGATTTTCAAGAAAATCCGCCCACCCCAAACTACCCCTGACATGGAAAGTATTTCGAAAATTTCCATTTTCTTAAAAATGGCTCTAACGATTTTGATTGAAATCTTTTTTTATTTAAGATATTTACTTGCCAAATGAAATGTATATCTTGTATTTTCTGGGAATAGCCTCAAAAAACCTCTTTATTTTGGAAAATTTCTATTGAATTTGGATAACTGCTAAACCGCAAGAGATAGGCAACAGGTGGTAGTCACTGGGTGCTAGATCTGGGGAATAGGGTGGATGTTCAAGCAATCCCAACTTTAATTCGCACATTTTTCCCATTGCAATGACTGAACGATGTGCTGGAGCATTGTCCTGATGAAACAAGATCTGGGGAATAGGGTGGATGTTCAAGCAATTCCAACTTTAATGCACACATTTTTCTCATTGTAATTGCTGAACGATGGGCCCGAGCATTGTCCTGATGAAACAAGATTTTTGTTTTTGACAAATGAGCTCTTTTTTTTCACCTCAGCACTAAAACGTTGCAATAACCTTAAGTAGTAGTCATCAGTTATACTTTTACCCTTTTCCAAGTAATCAATAAACATAATTCTCTGTGCATTCCAGAAAACACTCGGCATAACCTTGTTAGCTGCCAAAATTTACTTTTTTTTTTTTTTTTTTTTTGGAGTTGGTTCACCTGGCGCAGTCAACTGTTTTGACCGTAATTTACTTTCTGGAGTGGTGTCTTGCACCGAAATTCCATTCATGGTAATAAGCCATATCAAAAACTCAGTGGAAGGGATAGAAATGTGCAAAATTCTTAACAGAAATTGTTTTTCTTTGCAACTTTTGATCAGGTGTCAACAAACATGGCACCCATCTTGCACAGACCTTGTGAATGCCCAAAACATTACTTAAAATATTACCAGCATGTTCTTTTGATATGTTAACGTCTCTGATATCTCAAACAACTTTAATCTGCCGTCTGCCAGTACCAAAAGATGACGTTTTTCAATGATCTCTGGAGTTGTCACTTCTACAGGACGTCCAGAGCGAGGCTCATCACTAGTGCGCATACGTCCCATTTTAAACTCTACAACCCACCTTTTAATCATTGAATATGAAGGGGCAGAGTCTTTCAGTGTACTGTCCATTTCCTTCTTGATTTCTGTTGGCGTTAAGCCTTTCAAATGGAAGTATTTAATCTAAATCCTCTATTTTCGTGAAAACTGTAAAGTTGTCTTGTTTAAAATGCTGTCATTCGAAAACTAACCAAGCTATTTACCTGTAACTATGGATACAACTTTACGATGCTACTGTCTAACTGGCCTAGTGACGGCATATCTGTTTGAGGCCAGGGACTTATCAGCCGACCCTGGTACGGCAATACAAGTCTTCATGCAGACGTAAGGTGCCTTAGTAGGGGAAACTCTTTATCGATTCTGCAATGAGATAAAATCATCACTTGGGCAACGTTGTCAAGAGCTTGATGAGATACCCTGGCTCCTAGAATTAAGTTTCTTGCAAGCTAGAACGCCCTCTCATAGTTTACTTCTGGAACTGTAGCTGGCAGCTGAGGAACTGATGCACGTCTTTTGTTAACAATACTTTCCTTTTGTACAACATCTCCAATTTAAACATAAATACGTAAAGCTCTAATGCGCTGGAACAGAAAACAGCAAATGTAAAACAATGTAGAGAACACCACAAAAGGCGTCTGTGCTCTCTAATTAGATTCTAGGAGAAGATGGCAGACAATGAACAAGAAAACCCAATTAAAGTAGCTGAGAATAATAATACACAGTTGTAAGAAGGTTTAAACAATGGTTCACGCCTGAAATTAAGTATAGCAAGACAACAATGGAATCCTAAAGATGTTAACTTTATACTTGAACAATGTGACAATGGCATGTTAGGATTAACTATATAAGCTTTATTATTTCTCTAGAGCGTATGTACAATGTACTTAGTGGATAGAGAAGGTATTCTATTTCACCCAAAGTTCGATACCAAAATTTCTCCTGAAATATATGCCTTGTGGTCCACTTAGTACCAAAAAATATTTTTAGAAAAAGGTCAGTGGTGCCTGTGTATGTGTGTGTTTGTGGACAGCACAGCTCAAAAATGTGATGTGTTCCATTCACATGACTTTCTCTACATATCTGCAACAAATTAATGTTAAAAAGCTAATGCTATTTACTTCATGCTTATCAAGAAAAAATCTTCAGAAATAGTCTTGACATATTCCTGTATGATAAAAGTATAAGTTTTTTAATGCTGAAATCAAAAACAAGGAATATCTAAAAAACGATCATCTCCACGAAATAAAAAAGTATATGTCATAAATGATATGCTTGACGTGATCTGCAATTATTGTGTAGTAACTATTTGTCTATCTGTTGCAGTTTACCAGCTATGCTATACACAATAAAACCATTCAAAATTATGAGGTCCTTAGAGGCTATTCCCAGAAAGTTCAAGATATACATTTTGTCAGGTAAATATCTTTAATATACCATATTTTAATCCAAATCGTTACAGCCATTTTTATAAAATAAAAGTTTACGAAAAAAGTTCCATATAAAGGGTAGTTTGGAGTGGGGGAATTTTTTTTCAAATTCATCGTGTCACATCCCTGGAAGATACTAAACTTAAATACCAAGTTTGGTCATTTACGGCCTTTTCGTTATTGATTTATCGTATTCACAGACACACACAGGGACCTTTTTCCTGAAAATGCTTCTTTGGATACAGGGGACCCTACAACATATATTTCCAGAGAAATCTCGGTATCAAATTTTTGGGTGGAGTGCAATACCTTCTCTATACACTATGTACATGGTATGTGTACAGAAAATAAAAATCTGATGTGTTCCATTCACATGACTTTCTCTACATCTCTGCAACAAATTATAGTTAAAAAGCTTTTGCTTCTATTTATTTCATGATAATCAGAAAAAATTAGCACAAATAGTCCTAGTACTTACTTCCTTACAAACAGAATCGAAATAAGGGAGTAGCATAGGTTAAAGTGACAGTCAAAAGCTGTTTGCTATATCACTGAAGTTCCTTTGTTTGCATGGACAGGGGTTGACATATTCCCGTATGAGAAAGATATAAGTTTTTCAAAGCTGAAACCAAAAATAAGGAATACCTCAAAAGCGATCGGCTCCAGGAAAAAGTATATATAGCATAAATAGTGCACTTTAACATGCTCTACATTTTTTGTGTTTTAATTTTTTTTCCTATTTCTTGCGGTTAACCAGTTATAGTAAATTCAATAAAAATCATCCAGAATAAAGAGGTCTTTAGAGTCTATTTCCAGAAAATTTAAGATATACATTTTATTTGACAGGACCTTTTAAATATAATATTTTAATCAAATTCGTTAGAGCCATTTTTGAGAAAACCAAAAGTTTCGAAAAACGTTCCATCTAAGCGTAGTTTGGGGTAGGAGAATTTTTCTAAAAATCTTCGTGTCGCATCCTTGGAAGATACTAAACTTAAATACCAAGTTTGTCATTCAACGGTCTTTTCCTTTTTGAGCTATGCTGTCCACACACACAAACACACACACACACACACACACTCACGGACATTTTTCTGAAAATACTTTTTACTTTCTCTAAACGTACTATGTACATAATGTATAGAGAAGTTATTGTAATGCACCCAAAAATTCGATATCGAGATTTCACCGGAAATACATGTTTTGAGACCTCCTGGATCAAAAAAAGCATTTCAGAAAAATGTCCATGTGTGTGTCTATCTGTCTGTCTGTGGGCAACATAGCTCAAAAATGAAAAGTCGGTTAAAAACCAAACTTGGTATTTAGGTTTGGTATCTTTCAAGGATGTGACAAGAAGATTTTCACTCCCAACTACTCAATACCTGGAACTTTTCTCAAAAATGGCTCTAACGATTTTAATTAAAATGTGGTATATTAAAGATATTTACCTGACATGTAAACTGTATATCTTGAATTTCCTGGGAATAGCCTCTCAAGACTACTTTATTCTGGATGAAATTTACGGAATTTTACCTAACCGTCTAAACCTTAAGAGATTGAAAAAAACTTACTTAACAGAAAATGTAAAGCTCAATAAAACACTCAATATTTGCTATATACATTTTTTTCCTGGAGTAAATCGTATTTAAGATACTCCACGTTATTGGTTTCAACTTTAAAAAACTTACTTTTCTCACACCGGACTTTGTGAACTCCTGTCCATGCAAACAAAGGAACTTCAGTCACATACCAACCAGCTTTTGACTATCACTTTAACCTATGGTGTTCTCGTATTTCGCTTCTACTTACAAGGAGGCAAGTAACAGGACTATTTCTGCTAATTTTTTCTCGATTAGCATGAGGTAAATAGTAGCATAAGCTTTTAAACAATAATTTGTTAGAGATGTGGAGAAAGTCATGTGAATGGAACACATCAGATATGTTTTTGATTTTTAGGGGGACCCAAAACATGTATTTATGGTGAAACCTTGGTATCGAATTTCTGGGTGGAATACAATACCTTCTCTATACACTATGTACATAGTACCTGCAGAGAAAGTAAAAATAATAAATAAACATTTTACTTACAAATTTTCTAAACTTCATCGCTAGCACCCAAAAATTCAATACCAAGATTTCAGCGGAAATATATGTTTTAGGGTCACCTGTATCCAAAAAAGCACTTTCAGAAAAAGGTCCGCGTTGTGTGTGTCCATGTGTCTGTGAACACAATAGCTCAAAAACGAATGCTCGGTAAAATAATAAAAAGTTGATAATTAAGGCTAGTATCTTCGAGGGATGCGACACGAAGGTTTTATAGAAAATGTCCCACCCCCAAACTACCCATTACATGTAACTTTTTTTAAACAAGTTTTATTTTCTCAAAAATGGCTTTAACGATTTTGATTAAAGTATCGTACTTTACTAAAGATATTTACACGACAAATAAAATGTATATCTTGAATTTCCTGGGAATAGCCTCTGGTATTTTTTCTCTATTAGCATGAAGGAAAGAGAAGCATAATCTTTCTAACAATAACTTGTCGCAGATATGTATAGAAACTCATGTGAATGGATCACATCATATTTTTGGATTCAGAGGGACCCACAATATGTATTTGTGGTAAAATAGCGGTATCGAAAATACACTATGTACATAGTACGTTTAGAGAAATTAATAATTAATAAACTTTTTACCTCACAAATTTTCCTAACTCCGTCGCTAGCATACATATATGCTTGCAAATGATTCCGTCACATGTAGAGACTTTAGAAAAAAGAATGGACGGTCGAAATGTGTAAGGTGGGCGAAGTGAAGTGCATGTGACAGAATAGAGAGTGTTGGTGTTGCTTGATGGTCCATTACTTTGATGTAGTTATGGCAGTTGAAGACCGCTGGACTGGACTAATGTGTATAGAAGCCTGGTGTATATACACTGCACCTTTACACCATGGTAATTGCCGTTTGCAAATGCATCCACTGGGGATGTAAACGAGCTGAAGAGAAGAACTGCCCCCCCTGCCCCGGCCCCGCGCTACAAATTGAAGATTGGATTTCCTCCGTCGACACTGATTAATCCGGAGCCTGCCTTCGACATGGGCAACATCAAACCAGGACTTCTGGCCGGCCGCCGCGTGACGAGCAAATGCAATTAGCTCAAGTGTTGTAGAAATCGAAACCTAAGGGGACAGAAAAATGTGCGTTGTGGTAAAGTCAGTCATGCGCACAAGTACAACCTCAAACAAGTGATTATTCACTTCAAGATTACCTTCAACCACATCTCAGAAAGTGGTTCAATACAGAGCCAGTTTAGATATTAAGATTTTTAGGTACTCTACACAAAAATTCTATACAGAGATTTATCAGTAATTACATGTTTTGAGGACCCTGAATAAAATATCTAATGTGTTACATTAAAATAACTTTCTTTACATCTCTGAAATAAATTATTTTTAAATGAAGCTATTCTTGCTCCAGATATTCTGGGGCTTCAAGCCAGAAGAGCTGATGTGAGGACATGACGTTTCGGGAGCGTACATCTCTCCCTTCTTCTTTTTACTTCATGCTAATTGAAAAAATCAGCAGAAATAGTCTTATTACTTGCTTCCTTGTAAGTAGAAGCGAAATAAGGGAGTGCCATAGGTTAAAGTGATAGTCAAAAGCTGATTCCTATGTGACTGAAGTTCTTTTGTTTGTATGGACAGGAGTTGACAAATTCCTGTATGAGAAAAGTATGCTTTTAAAGCTGAAACCAATAACAACGAATTTCTAAAAAATGATCACATCCACGAAAAAAAATTATATAAGATAAACTGCGTGTCAAAATGTGCTCCACATTTTTATGCGGTAAGTTTTCGTCTGTCTCTTACGGTTTAGTAGCTATGCAAAATTCCCTAAAATTCATCTGGAACAAAGTAGTCTGCAGAGGCAATTCTCAGAAAATTCAAGATATACATTTCATTTGTGATAAAATTGCTTTAATATGTGGTATATTAATCAAAATCGTGACAACCATTTTTAAAAAAAAACAATATTTTCGAAAATTCTTCCATGTAAAGGGTAGTTTGGTATTTAACAGTCTTTTCGTTTTTGAGTTAAGCCTCCCACAGACACACATACACACAGACACACACGGACATTTTTCTAAAAATGTTTTTTTTTTGCATTCAGGGGGTCTCAAAACATACACTACCACTCAAACATTTTAGCACACACCTCATTTTTAGGATTTATTGAAACAATGGAATAAAAAAGACATAGTCTGTAGTCATAACAGTATGTTTAATGAAAATCAGCAATATATGTTAGATTTTGTTTTCTTCAAAGTAACCTCCCCTTGCTTTAATTACAGCTGCGCAAACTCTGTGCATTCTTTCTATTAAGTGCACCAGTGTATCTTCAGAAATATCCCTCCACATGTTGTGCACATGACTCCACAATACATTTACATTAGTGGGTTGTTTCTTTCTTACCTCTGTCCACATGATCCCAAAGTAGTTCAATAGGATTGCAGTCAGGACTTTGAGGGGGCTAAGCCATGTTCTTCAAGACTTGAGTGTCTTCCAATCGTTCAACGTATCTTCTACAGAGTATAGATGTAAGATTGGGATCATTGTTCTGCCGCAGGATGAACCCCTTGCCAATTAACCGCATCCCAGATGGTTTGGCATTGCATTGGGATAATGCTCCTTCTTTATCATTCCTTCTGTTCTCACCTTCTTATCGCCTGTCCTATTGCCACCAAAAAAACCCCATACCAGCACCGAACCACCTCCATGCTTGGCTGTAGGGGATATGTACTGAGGTGCCATGCTTTTGCACTTCGAACAACCTGGCGACGTTTTGAGCCAAATAGCTCAAACTTAGATTCATCAATAAATAATAAATGTTTCCACTGATCAACAGTCGTCCAGCTGACATGTCGCTTGGTCCATTGTAATCTTTTCCGTTTATTGACAGCTCTCAATAGAGGCTTCTTTGCAACCGTCCAGATGTGCATCCTGAAGTCGTCTCTTCACTGTAGAAACACTCACAGACTCATCCCTCAGTTCTGCTGTCAGCATGGGCGCAACGATCACGTTTGTTGGTCACTATTAAATGTTTATCCTCACTTTTCGAGGTCACCCTAGACCTCTCCTTATTGCTATTTGTAGTTACATACCTCTTTACAGTGCAATGGACACTTCCCAAGGAAACGTGTTCATGGGTGGCCTGCTTTATGTAAACTTACTATTGCAGCACGTTTTTCTGCTGAAAACGCCCTTCTTTTACCCATTTCAGACTATTCAACTGCACAATAACAATGTGTACCATTCAACAGCCTATAAAGCATTGAAGTGCTGTTCGCAGCCAATACCTATGTACAGATGTCTGTGAACGACATCACAGACATGCTATGACATCCAAAACAGCATTAGGGTAATTGTTGCTATAAGGGCCAAAATATGCTACTGAATTGCACATAATTTACAAACAAAAGGTAGCATAGTACATTTCAATTATGTCTCCATGGATTTCTACCATTTATAATATGACATTGGCTTTGTTTGGCGTTTTACACTTGTTAATTTTAGCAAAACAGGCAGTTCAAAAATGTTTGAGCGGTAGAGTATTTCCGGTGAAATCTCGGTATCGAATTTTTGTATGAAATACAATACTTTCTCAATACACTATGTACATAGTACGTGTAGAGAAAGTAAAAATGTGCGTTGTGGTTAAGACAGACATGTGCACAAGTACAACCTCACACCGCTGATTTTCATTCCAAGATCACCTTCAACCACATCTCAGAAAGTAGTTCAAAACAGCACCAGTTTAGACGTTCAGATTTTACAGCCTTTACACAAAAATTCTATCCTGAGATTTATCAGTAATTAAATGTTTTGAGGACCCCTGAATAAAAATATTTGATGTGTTCCATCACACCTTTCTGTACATCTCTGCAATAAATCCTTTTTAAAAAGCCTATTCTCCTATTTACTTTATGCGTATTGAGAACAATTATCAGAAATAGTCTTATTACTTGCTCTCTTGTAAATAGAGGCGAAATAAGGGAGTACCATAGGTTAAAGCGATAGACAAAAGCTGGTTGCTATGTGACTGAAGTTCCTTTGTGTGTATGGACAGGAGTTGACAAATTCCCGTATGAGAAATGTATAAGCTTTTCAAAGCTTAAACCAAATAAAAGGAATATCTCAAAAACAACCAACTCCCTGAAAAAATGTATATTGAATAAATTGTGTGTTTTAATGTGCTTTACATTCTTGTAAAGACAGTTTTTATCTATCTCTTGCGGTTTAGCAGTTATGCAAAATTCAATAAAAATCACCCAGAATAAAGGGGTCTTTAGAGGCTATTTCCAGAAAATTGAGGATATAATTTTATTTGGCATGTAAATATTTTAAATATAAGAGATTTTAAACAAAATCATTGGAGCCATATTTGAAAAAATCAAAAGTTATGGTGAGGTGAGGGTATTTTCTTGAAAATCTTCGTGTTGCATCCTTGGAAAACACCAGCCATAAATTCCAAGTTTGGTATTCAACGGTAATTTCGTTTTTGAGTTATACTGTCCACGGACACACACACGCACACACGGACGTTTTCCCAAAAATGTGTTGTTTTTTTTATTCAGAGGGACCCAAAACATATATTTCCGGTGAAATGTGGATATCAATTTTTTGAGTAGAATACAATACTTTAGTATTCACTAGGTGGTTGTACATAAGGGCTTGAGAAAGTATTAAACACACATAACTATCATTGCTAAGAAATCTATAAGTTTAACAATTGTATTATGGGAAGAAGCTGGTACTCCAAACTTATCGACGGTTATAACAGAATTAAAGGGCACCTTTGACATAAACTCTTACTTGGCTCGTCGCTATCACCATTAAAAGTTGAGCCTGGCTCAAAGCAATCTTCTTGAGCTGAATTATAAATGTCACGCTGAGCTTTAAGACACAATTGCCGCACCTCAAACGAAATTTCGGAGAATGTTTCATGAAAGCATTTAGGAAGTTGGCTAAAAACACGATGTTGTATAAACTTTATTAACATGACTTGAGGGCAAAGTTAAGGGAACTCATAAAAGTGAACGGATGAGGAAAATCTGCCGGAATTGAGACTCTAGAAAATCTGATGTGTTCCATTCACATGACTTTCTCTACATCTCTGAACAAAACCTATTCCTGTATCTACTTCATTCTAATCGAGATAAACATTAGCAGAAATGTATTCTTGTAAGCAGAAGGAAAATAATATCATACACTGGGATAAAACGACTGTAAAATATTTTAAAATCTGGAAGCATGTGGATGAAATCCGTTCCTTTGTGTTGCTAGGATTCACAGATTCCCGTATGTGGAAAGTTTAAGTATTTTAAAAGTGAAACCAATAATAAGGAATATTTCAAAAAACGGTCAACTCCACGAAAAAAAAAATCTGATCTGTTACACTCACATGACCTTTTCTAGTTACTCTACAAACAAGCTTCTTACAATAGATTAAGTATTCCAAATCGCTTCTTTGCTTGGCCAGGAGTAGAAGAAAAGAAAAACGTACTCTCCCGTCCGAGAAAAGTGTAAGTACTTCATAGCTGAACTAATTACAAGGAATACCTCAAAAACGGTAAATTCCATGAAAAAATGTGTATGACATAACTTGTGTATTTTAACAAGACCTACATTTTTTGTGTTGTAAGTTTTTGACTATCTCTTACGGTTTACTAGTTATGCCAAATTAAGAAAAATTCATCCATAACAAACAGGTCATAGAAGTTATTCCCAGAAAATTCAACATATATATTTTATTTGTGATAAAAGTGGATTTAATGTGGTATATTAATCAATATCGTTAGTCATTTTTAAGAAAAACAGAATTTACGAAAACTTTTCCATGTAAAGGGTAGTTAGGGATGGGTGTATTTTCTTGAAGATCTTCGTATCGCATCCTTGGAAGATACTAAACCTAAATAACAAGTTTGGTTTTTAACGGTCTTTTCGTTTTTGAGCTATGATGTCCACAGGCACACTCAAACAGACCTTTTTAAAAAAATATTCTTTTTTTTGGATTCAGGAGGACCCAAAACATTTACTTCCGGTGAGATGTCGTTATGTAATTTTGGGTGCATTACAATACCTTCTCTATACACTATGTACATAGAACGTGTAGAGAAAGTAAAAACTTTGTATATGACATAAATTGTGTGTGTCAACGAGATGTACATATTTTGTGTAGGAAGTTTTTTGTCTATTTCTTACGCTTTACAAGTTATGTTCATTCAGAATAAAGATATCTTCAGAAACTATTCCCAGAAAATTCAAATATATAATTTTCTGCCGTGTAAATATCTTTAATATATGGTACTTTAATAAAAGTCGTTAGAGCCATTTTTGAGAAAATCAGAATTAAGGGTATTTTTATATGGGAGATTTTCCTCAAAATGTTCTTGTCGCATCCCTGGAAGATACTAAACTTAAATACCAACTTTGATATTTTACCGACTTTTTGTTTGGAGTTATCGTGTTCACAATCACACTGACACATACATACACACGAACCTTTTTCTAAGATGCATTATATGCAGGACTCTAAAACGTCTACGGAAGGTAGAGAAAAAAATCTGATGTGATCCATTCACATGACTTTCTCTACATCTCTGCAACAAATCGTTGTTAAAAAGCTTATGCTTCTATTTACTTCATGCAAATTGAGAACAAATTAGCAGAAATAGTCTTATTACTTGCTTTCTTGTAAGTAGAAGCGAAATAAGAGAGTACGATAGGTTAAAGTAAAGTCAAAAGCTGGTTGCTATGTGACTGAAGTTCCCTTTGTATGGACAGGAGTTGACAAATTCCTGTATGAGAAAAGTATAAGTTTTTCAAAGCTAAAACCAATAACAAGGAAAACCTCAAAAACGATCAACTCCATTAAAAAAATGTATACGACATTAATTGTGAGTTTGAACGTGCTCTTTAGTTTTTGAATAATAAGTTTTTGTCTATCTCTTATGGTTTAGCAGTTACGCAAAGGTTCATAAAACTCATCCAGAATAAAGTAGTCTTCAGCAGCTATTCCCAAAAAATTCAAGATATACATTTTATTTTTTAGGTAAATATCTATAATATACGATATTTTAATCAAAATTTTCAAAAAAAGTTCCATGTTAAGTGTAGTTGGGGGTAGGGGGATTTTCTTGAAAATCTTCGTGTCGCATCCCTGCGAGACACGAAACTTAAATACCAAGTTTGGTATTTACCGGTCCTTTCATTTTTGAAGTATGCTGTCAACAGACACACACCTATGAACGATTTTCCAGAAATGTTTCTTTTGGATTCAGGGGCACCCAAAAATGTATTTCCGGTGAAATCTCGGTATGAAATTCTTGGGTAGAGTGCAATACGTTCTCTATACACTATGCACATAGTGCGTGTAGAGAAAGTAAAAATGTAAAGACGGAGTTTACTAAAGAGCCAAAGTACACGGGTAGACGTGTACTCTTACTGGAGGGACCGGAACCAAAGGGGATGAAAAGTTCATTGCCCGAGCTTTACCGTGAACTTTCACTCAACGATCAGTCAACTACAGTAAGCTAATACGGAACTTTCCATTCAAAATGTCACGATTTCAAACCTCGCTTAGTTTGAGTTACATGATAACCTTTACTTCCTCTACACGTACTATTTGCATAGTGATTAAAGAAAGTATTGAAATGTACCAGAAATTCGATGCTGAGATTTCACCAGAAATACATGTTTAGGACACCCCTGAATAACAAAACATTTTGGAAAAGGTCCGTGCGTCTGTCTGTCTCTGTGCCTGTGGACAGCGTAGTTTAAAAACGAAAAGACCGTTGAATATCAAATTTGGTATTTAAATTTGGTATCTTGCAAGAATGCGATACGAAGATTTTCAAGAAAATCCCTCACTACAAACTACTCTTTACATAATACTTTTTTCGAAAAGTTTTACGTTCTCAAAAATGGCTCTAACAATTTTGATTAAAATATTTTATATTAACGATAGTTACCAGACAAATAAAATGTATATCTTGAATTTTCTGGGAACAGCCTCTGAAGACTAGTTTACTCTGGATGAATTTCACGGAATTTTGCGTAACTGCTAAACCGTAAGAGATGGACAAAAACTTACCACACAAGAAATATGTTATATACATCTTTTTTCGTGGAGTTGATCGTTTTTTAGATATTTCTTGTTATTGGTTTAAGCTTTGAAAAACGTATACATTTCTCAAATCAACCAGCTTTTGACTATCACTTTAACCTATGTTACTCATGTATTTCTCTTCTACTTATAAGGAAGCAAGTAATAAAACTATTCGTGCTCTCGATTAGCATGAAGTAAATAGAAGAATAAGCTTTTTAACAATAACTTCTTGGAGAGATGTAGAGAAAGTCATGCGAATGAAACACATAAGATTTTTTTTTCGGGACGCACCTAAGATAATTTAAGCATCATTACGCCTATTTCATTCACAGTCGAATATGACCAACCAGGTTAATGGACGCAAAGGTACAAAAAGTAATAATAAATAAAGAAAATTTTCAAGAAATCTCCCAATCTCAAAATACTATTTACATGGAAAAATTCTAAAATTATAATTTTTTCACAAATGACTCTAGAATATGGATTAAAATGTATTGTGTTACATATTTACATGATAAATAAAATACGTATCTTGAATTTTCTGGGAATAATCTCTGAAAACCTCTACATTCTCAATTAACTGGTAAACCGTAAGATATACATAAAAACAGTTTTGCTTCTTAGTCTGCTCACACCCCACTAGGACTTACAAACACCTGCTAAGGATCAGAAACTTATCGTGAAGCAAACGGCATGTAACCACAGAATGGAGACCCTGGAATGAGTGCTCGGTCCAGAGTCAGGCATGACGGTGAGCGAAATGGATGTTAAAAGAAAGATGATGATGGAGCAACTGGTGACATGAGTGGCGGGGGAACCTGTAGAACCCGGAGAAAACCTGCCGCTTCAACCAATACAAATCCCGCATGGGATCAAACCCGGGCTGCTTAGATGGGAGGCGAGCGGGCTAACCACTAATAATAATAACATGAAAGCAGACTGTATGCTAAGGAAGAGGGAGCGAGTCCCATCACACTCTTATGCAGATCGGTCCATGTACTGGATGCTGGGAAGACGAGAAAACTTGGGAACGAACTAAACAGTTAAGTCGTCAATAAAGTTTGTGGGCGTGTGCCATGGAATAGAGATTGCTGCATCGACCGCAGGGTGGAGTGAGTGGTTTAGGGGCCTGACTCCAGGAATCTCCAACTTGTGAGAAATGCCAAGCATCTTGACACCTGCTTCTTCGTCCTTAATACTCCCCGTCGAGCTGCAGAAGCAGGTCAGGCGTTAACAAATCCATGACTTGCACGAGGCAAATTCTCAACTCTGATTAAGCATGTGTATTTGAAACATCTGCTGCATCATATGATAAATGGAGAGCAGTTTAACCTCACTAGAGAAATGTTTCCAGCTCAGCAAACTCATCAAATAGTCTTCAATTTGAATTAAGGAGCTTTCGATTCCACAACATCTGTAACAAATTGTTGTTAAAAAACCCTATTCTTATCTCTACTTCATGCTAATCAAGATAAACATTAGCTGAAACGCCCCTACTACTTAGTTCCTTATAAGAAAAAAACTGGTATGTTCCATTCATATGACTTTCTCTACATCTCTGCAACAAGTTATTCTTAAAAACCTTATACTTCTATTTACTTCATGCTAATCTGAAAAAAATTAGCAGAAATAGTCTTATTACTTGCTTCCTTGTAAGTAGAAGCGAAATAAGGGAGTATTATAAGTTAAAGTGACAGTCAAAAGCTGGTTGTTATGTGACTGAAGTTCCTTTGTTTGTATGGACACGAGTTGACAAATTCCTGTATGAGAAAATTTGTTTTTTAAAGCTAAAACCAGGCCGCGCCGTGGCCGAGTGGTTACACCACTTGCCTCTCACCTAAGTGGCCGCGGTTCGATTCCAAGCGACAGCATGTGAGATTTTTGGTGGACAAAGCGGTGCTGGGGCGGGTTTTCTCCGGGTACTCTGGTCGCCTTCGCATTCCACCGGTGACCCATCATCATTCATGTATCATCAGTGTCACCGCCTACGGTGCCACAAGTAGTTAAAGTGGGCGTTGAACACTACCAAAGAAAAAGGGTGAAACCAAAAACAAGGAATATCTCAAAAACAATCAACTCCATGAAAAAAATGTATATAACAAATTGTGTGTTTTAACGTGCTCTTCATTTTTTGTGTTTTAATTTCTATCTACCTCTTACGGCTTAGCAGTTATGCAAAATTCCGTAAATTTCATCCAGAATAAAGTAGTCTTCAGAGACTATTCCCACAAAATTGAAGATATGCATTTTATTTCTCAAGAAACTATCTTTAACATACTATATTTTAATCAAAACCGTTAGAGCCATTTTTGAGAAAATGAGAATTTCGAAAAAAGGTTCTATGTAGAGGATAGTTTGCGGTGAGGGATTTTTCTAAAATCTTCGTGTCGCATCCCTGGAAGATACCAAACTTAAATACCAGGTTTGGGCCTTAACGGTCTTTTCGTTTTTGAGTTATGCTGCCCACAGACACACACACGGACATTTTTCTAAAAATGATTTTTTTTTATTCAGGAGATCTCAAAACATGTATTTCCGGTGAAATCTCGGTATCAAACTTTTGGGTTCACTACAATACCTTCTCTATACACTATGTACATAGTACGTGTAGAGAAAGTAAAAAATCTGATATGTTCCATTCACATGACTTTCTCATCTCTATAACAAATTATTGTTAAAAAGATTATTCTTCTACCTACTTCATGCTAATCGAGATAAATATTAGCTGAAACCGTGATATGTTCCATTCACATGACTTTCTCATCTCTATAACAAATTATTGTTAAAAAGATTATTCTTCTACCTACTTCATGCTAATCGAGATAAATATTAGCTGAAACCGTGATATGTTCCATTCACATGACTTTCTCTAATTCGGAGTAACAAATTATTGTTAAACACTTATTTCTCTGTCTATTTATGACAATCGAAATAAACAACAGCAGAAATTATCTCAATTACTCGCTTCCTTGTAAATAGAAGGAGAATAAGGCAATACTCTAGGCTAATCCGGAAGTCTAACCCTTTAAAAGCTGGTTGCCAGTGGCTGAAATCCGTTTCTGTGCAGGAGAAAATGTTTAAGTTTTTTGAATCTGAAACAAATAAAGAGGAATATCTCAGAAATAGTCAATTCGACGAAAAAAAAAGGATTAAGACATAAATTGTATGTTTTAACGTGACCTACATTTTTTGTGCCTGTCTCTTACGGTTTACCAGTTACGTAAAATTCAATCTGAATAAAGAAGTATACAGAGAAATTTCAAATAATTAATTTTTATTTGTCATGTAAAATATCTTTAATCGTAATGTTCAATTAAAATATTCGAAATTTGTTCCATGTGAGGGTTTAGGAGTTTATCCTCAAAATCTTCGTGTCACATTCTTGGAAGATTGTAAACTTAGTGTTTTACCTACCTTTCGTTTTTGAGTTATCGTGTTAACAGAAACACCGTCACAAGGAGACGTACGCATAGACACCACCTTTTTAATTTCTCTGCACGTATCATATACATAGCGTATAGGGAAGGTATTGAATTCCACTCAAAACCTCGATACCAGGATTTTACCAGAAATACATGTTTTGGGTCTCCCTGAATCCCCCCCCCCAAAAAAAAGCATCTTCAAAAAATAGTCAGTGTGTGTGTTTGTTTGTAGACATATAGCTCAAAAACGAAACCTCGTGGAATACCAAACTTGGTATTTATGTTTGATATCTTTCAAGGATGCGACACGAAGATTTTCAAGAAAATACCCCCACCCCCAACTACACTTTAAAAGGATTTTTTTTCCAAAATTTTGATTTTATTAAAAATGGCTCTAACGATTTTGATTAAAATATCTTATATTAAAGCTATTTACCTGACAAATAAAAGGTATACCTTGAATTTTCAGGATATAGCCTCCGAAGACTACTTTATTCTGGATGAATTTTACGGAATTTTGCATAACTGCTAAACCGTAAGAGATGGACAAAAACTTACCATACAAAAATGTAGATCACATTAAAACACACAATTTATGTTATATGCAGTTTTAGTGGAGTGGATCGTTCTCTAGATATTCCTTGTTTTGGTTTCAGCTTTGAAAAACTTATACTTTTCTCAAATCGGAATTTGTCAACTCCTGTCCATACAAAGGAAGTTCAGTCACATATCAACCACCTTTTGACTATCACTTTAACCTATGGTACTCCATTATTTCGCTTCTACTTACAAGGAAGCAAATAGTAAGACTATTTCTGATATTTTTTCTGGATTAGCATGAAGTAAATAGAAGCATAAGCTTTTTAACAATAATTTATTAGAGATGTAGAGAAAGTCATGCGAATGAAATACATTACGGTTAAAAAGCTTATTCTGCTATCTGCTCCATGCCAATCCAGATAAATAATGGCAGATATAGTCTTATTAGTTGCTTCCAAAAGTTGAAGGGACAAAAAGAATACACTAGGCTAAAATGATAGTCTTGCATTTTAAAATGTGCTTGCCTTGTGGTTGAAAACCGTGCGTTACTATCCATTCTTTGTGAAACTCTTGTATTAGATCGGTAGAAGCGCAGTTGGTTGCGAATTGTAGATTAATTAATTTTAAAAATATATATGATATAAGTTGTCTATGTTAAAGAGATCTACAGTTTTTGTAGTAAGCCCTTGTCTACAATAAATACACCGAAGACAATTCCAATCTCTACTATATATACTATTAACCAGGATATATACATTACATTTCAGAAATATATCAGAGTATATTTGGTAATTAAGCAGAGGATTAAAAGCTACCCAAAGAGACACAAACATGAGAAATCATAAGGTGATCTCTAAACCTGTTTCAGTAAGTGGTGAGGATAAAGGATAGCACTGAACTGCATAGAATTCCTAATAAGGTAACTAGTCAAACATATTTTTGCAGTAAATATAAGCTAGAAAATCAAAATTGGAAAGAATGTAAGAAATAAGGATTCCAAAGATGGCTTTACAATATAAACCTATAGGAAGGCCAGGTAAAGATGGAATGGAGATCTGAACAGAGCGAAAAGTCGTAATCCTTGAAAGGAAGTACAAGAAGAAGGACTTCCCCTGCAATATCGGCAACTACTTCTACTTTTTGTATGGCGAATAAACAGACCTTATAGGCTTACGATCAATATCTGATTGCACAGTTTTGTTTGGCGAATAAACAGACATTGCAGGCTTACGATCAATATCTCATGTTCACAGTTTTGAAACCTGGATTTATCGGTAACTTCTTTTACTCTGTGTATTGTGGGCAACCCCAAGTGGGAGACCTGGGTTTGATCCCCAGTACCGGCGTGGGAATGTTTCCCTCGCTGGGAGACCTGGACCGGGGTGCACTCAGCCTCGTGAGGTCCCTGGGGGCCCAACTGAGAAGGTACTTGATGGAGAAGTAGCGGCTCCAGGTCAAGAGGACCGCATTAACCGGCCGGGGGGCTCAAGGCGCTGACCACGTCTCACCCTCCAACACTGCACCCCATCCATGACGTCTGTCATGGACCGAGATGGGGGACGCAGCGGTCGGGCGGTAAACCAAGGTTCCTTGTGAGTTGTCGTGCCATGGAGTAAGCGCACCACGTAGGCTTCAGAAGATAACTAAATTAAGATATTTAAACAGAAGACTGACTTCCCCGGAACATATAGGCAAGTTCTTCAACTTCCTGTATGTCCGGATAAACATGCCTTGTAGGCGTACAGGTAATATCTGATAATAACATTTTTGAGAGCTAAAGAGAGATTTTCGCCTGCAAATATCGGCAACTTCTTCTACTGTCCTGTACAGTGGGAAATCAGACCTTGTAGGCTTACAGGTAAATATCTGATGTAGATAGTTCTGAAGGCTGAAGAAAGAATTTCGCCTGGATATATATAAGCGCACCACGTAGGCTTCAGAAGATAACTAATTTAAGATATTTAAACAGAAGACTGACTTCCCCGGAACATATAGGCAAGTTCTTCAACTTCCTGTATGTCCGGATAAACATGCCTTGTAGGCGTACAGGTAATATCTGATAATAACAGTTTTGAGAGCTAAAGAGAGATTTACGCCTGCAAATATCGGCAACTTCTTCTACTGTCCTGTACAGTGGGAAAACAGACCTTGTAGGCTTACAGGTAAATATCTGATGTAGATAGTTCTGAAGGCTGAAGAAAGAATTTCGCCTGGATATATCGGCAACTACTTCTGCTCTCCTGTACACCGGATAACACACCTTGTAGGCGTACAAGTAACATCTGATGTCCTCAGTTTTGAAAGCTGAAGAGATAAGAGGGACTTCATCATCTTTTACAAAATTTCAAAAATAACTTCATCCTATATAACTTTTAACCGAAATAAATTACAGAAATATCAGAATACATGTGGTACAATAAGCAGGAAATTAAATTTTATAAAGTGATGGTTATGCCTGTTTTACAGCACGACAGCGAATCTTAATTAATGAGGTTAAATGATTGTAGTCCTGTAAAAAATGGAAGGATCATTTGTAAAGAATGGAAGAAATAAGAATTACCTTATAATACAAACCTTTGGGAAAGACGGACATAGAAAGGACAGTTAAAGGATAGAAATAAGGCCCAAAAAGGTAAAAAAAAAAAAAAAAAAAAAAAAAAAGCGAAATTCTTGAAAGGCAGAATAAGAATAATAATAAGAGGTAAGGTATAAGTATAAGTAATTAATAAGGTTTACTAGTTACGGAAATTTATGCAAAATTTATGCAAAAAAATATGATGTGTTGCGTTCGATCAACTCCACGAAAAGAATATATGTAAATAGCAAAAACTGTGTTTTAACGCGTTCTACATGTTTTGTGTGGTAAGATTTTTCTATCTTTACGGTTTAGCAGTTATGTAAAATTCCGTAAAATTCATCCAGAATAAAGTAGTCTTCAGAGGGTAATCCCAGAAAAACCAAGATAAACATTTCATTTGTCAGGTAAATATCTTTAAATTTTAATAAAATACGCTATCTACTTTATGATAATAGAGATAAACATTAACAGAACATGTCTTATTACTTGCTTCCTTGTAAGTAGAAGGAAAATAAGGGAATACACTAGGCCAAAACGACAGTCAAATCTTTTAAAAGCTGGTTGCTCTATAGATGATCTCTCTTTCTATGCAGGACAACGAGATTATAACTTCCAGGGTGTGAAAAATGTAAGTGTTTTGAAGCTGAAATAAATAAGGAATACCTCAGAAATGGGAAATTATACGAAAAAACGTATCTTTTTAACGTGATCTATATTTTTTGTGCAGCAATTTTTGACTGTATCTTACGGTGTACCAGATACGCAAACTTCAGCAAAATTCATTCAGAATAAAGAGGTTAGAAGTTATTCCCAGAAAATTTCAGATAAACATTTTACATATCTTTAATATATGGTATTTTAATAAAAATCGTCAGAGCAATTTTTTAGAAAATAAAAATTTTCGAAAAAAGGTTCCATGTAAATATTAGTTTAAAGTGGTGGGATTTTCCTCAAAATCTTCGTGAGGCATGCCTGGAAGACACTAAACTTAAGTACGAAGTTTGGTATTTTACTGACTTTTCGTTTTTGAGCTAACGTGTTCAATTTTTGGATGTAATAGAATACCTTCTCTGTACACTATGTACATAGTACGTGTAGAGTAAATAATATTTGTAACATTATTTTGTGACATTCATTAGAATGGAAGAATCAGATTTTTTCAGTAGTATTGTTCAAGAAAAGGTATAGATCATCACATACATTTACCAAAACAGCATTTTTGTCAAATTTTGCCGAGTTTGCAACAAATTTTGGTATAGTGTTTCAGCAATATTAGTGAAATGAAATAACTTTAATCACAGGCCTCAAATATTAACGTTGCCCAACATAAGTTTTAATTAAGCGCGCAGAGAGTACACGTGTAAAGTAAACCGTTAGCAAAACCTTGTAACAGACAAGAAGAATTAGCTGGAATAAAAGCCTGGTGTGGAGGTCACGTGTGATACATCATGCAAAAGTAAACATTTAGTTTATGTCAGGTTGCGTAATTAACTCGCACATTTTGGGTTTGAGAAAGGAGCAAATTGAGTCAGCACAGCTACTAAATTCATCATTCCAGGAACCTTGATGCATTTTGTTGTACCAAGAACTGCTAAATTAGCTCGGGCTAACACAATTTCCGGGAAAGTGACACACCGGACAGCCCCGACACGTTGCACCTCCTGTATATGCTTAGCAGTTTTATTCATTCCCTCGTGCACTTTTGAAAACGCTGTAAAACAGCTGCAGAAATATAATGTCAAATGCTTTTAAGGAACCCTTGAAAATGGCATTTCTTCTCGTGTTGTTTTTGAGTCATTCTGTCCACACTAAGCACCCGAAAACTTTCCGAATTTCTTTTCAATTTCTCTACACGGATTATGTACATAGTGTTTAGAGAAATTTTTGAATTTCACCCAAAAAAATCGATACCGACATTACACCGGAAATAAATGTCTTGGGTCCTCCGGAATCCAAAAAAAAAAAGCATTTTCAGAAAAAGGTCCGTGTGTGTGAACAACATAGTTCAAAAACGAAGAGTCGGTAAAATACCAAACTTGGTATTTAAGTTTAGTATCTTCCTGCTATGTGACACGAAGATTTTGAGAAAAATACTTCAACCCAAAACTACCCTTTATATGGAACATTTTTAAGAAAATTTTTATTTTCTTAAAAATTGCTCTAACAAGTTTGATTAAAATATCGTATATTAAAGATATTTACCTGACAAATAAAATGTATATCTTGAATTTTCTGGCAATAGCCTCTGAAGACTACTTTATTCTGGATGAATTTTGCACAACTGCTAAACCGAAAGACATGCACAAAAACTTACTACACAAAAATTTAGAGAACGTAAAACACACAATTTATTTTATATACACTTTTTTCGTAGATTCTTCGTTTTTGAGGTATACCTTGTTTTTGGTTTCAGTTTTGAAAAACTCATACTTTTCTCATATAGGAATTTGTCAACTCCTGTACTTACAAACAATCACATAGCAACCAGCTTTTGACTATCACTTTAACCTATGGTACTCCCTTATTTCACTTCTACTTACAAGGAAGCAAGTAATAAGACTATTTCTGCTAATTTTTTCTCGATTAGCATGAAGTAAATACAAGCTTAAGATTTCAACAATAACTTGTTGCAGAGATGTAGAGAAAGCTATGTGAATGGAACACATCAGATTTTTTTCAAGGTCCGACCGGATACATTATATTTGGCATATCTTAAATATAAGATATCTTAAGCAAAATTGTTAGAGCCATTTTTTGAGAAAAATAAAAATTTTCGAAAAAAGTTCAATGTAAAGGATAGTTGGGAGTGGGGGGTTTCTTGAAAGTCTTCGTGTCGCATCCTTCGAGGGTAACCAAACTTGAAAACCAAGTTTAGTATGTAGCATGCTTTTCGTTTTTTGAGTTATGCTGTCAACAGACACGCACACGCGTGTTTGAATTGCTTTTTCTTTTTTAATTCTGTGAGACCCCAAACATGTATTTCCGGTGAAATCTCGGTATGTAGTTTTTGGGTGCATTACAATAGCTTCTCTATACATTATGTACATAGTACGTGTAGAGAAAGTAAACAATGGTGACCGATAAGAGTCATCAAAGGAACCCGTCGCTGCGTGAGTCATAAAGTGACTGATGTCTCGTATAGCAGAATTACCAGTCAGGCATTATCTTGAGCCCAGGGGAGGAGCTTATCCTCCGTTACTGCGGCAGGAGGGGTAACCGCGGATCTAAACTTCCCCCGAGGCCACGATCACATTAACTGCAGCATTACTTCACTTTACCCGCTTTTAATGTATAACAGGAAGGTTTTAAACTGTGGCTTTTATCATAAGCCAATAGGGAATACAACAACCTACATGCTCCTGCTAAAATACATAGGGTGTTAGGAGTTTAGGTGCGAGATTTCGCGTACTCGAGATCCAAATATGATATCGAATTTGTATTATTGCGTACTAAGCACTGCAAGTTATACTTAATCAGGATGAGAAAGAATTCCAGATTTGATAAGTAACTTACAGTTCTTGGCTAGGCAATTGCTTTTTGAAATACTTGAAAAAACTGTAAAAAAGCAGTAATAAATCTAAATTCTTTTCGATATTTTGTAGAATATTAAGAACAAAATGTTATGTGTCCATTCACATGACTTTCTCTACATCTCTACAATAAATTGTTAAAAAATTATTGGAAAAAAACTACCAGAAAGGGTCTTATAACTCTGTTCCTTTTAAATAGATGGGAAATAAGAGGAATACACAAGTGTAAATTTAAGTCCGCCTGGGTAGAGTGGCGGTAGCGTGTCTGCCTCACATTCAAAAGGTCGTGAGTTTGAATCACGCTTAAGGTGAGTTACCCGGTTAAGGTTTAATTCGAGGATTCCCCTTACTCTGAGAAGAATAACTTTAAGCTCCATGGACCCCGATATCAGTTGACCATCATTTCATTCATCGTCCGATATAACCAACCAGGTTAAAGAACGTTAAGCTACAAAAAAAAAAAAAAAGGTCTAAGTCGATAGACAAATCTTATAAAATCTGGTTGCCATGTGACTCAAGTAACTTTGTTTGTATAGACAGGAGTTGACATATTCCTGTATGAAATAAGCATAAGTATTCAAAAACCCAAACCAATAACAAGGAATAACTCAAAAACGGTGAACTCCACGAAAAAAACTTGTATATAACATAAATTGTGTATTTTAAGAAGATCTACATATTTTCTTAAGTATGTTTTTGCCTCTCTCTTATGGTTTTCCAGTTATGCGAAATTTCAAAAAAATTTATCCAGAAGCTATTCCCAGAAAATTGAAGTTCTCATATAACATATATTAATCAAAATCATTAGACCCATTTTATAGAAAAACAAAATTATCGAAATTTTTCCCATGTAAAGGGTAGTAAGGAGAGGAGGGATTGTATTGAAAATCTTCATGTCGCATCCTTGAAAGATACAGAATTAAATACCAAGTTTTCGTTTTTGAGTAATTATGTTCATAGACACATGGACACACACGAACCTGTTTTAAAATACTTTCTTTTTTTATGGACTCAGGGGGTCCTAAAATATGTATTTCCGATGAAATCTTGACATGGAATGTTTGGGTGGAATACAATACTTCCTCTATATTCTATGTACATAGTATGAGTAGAGAAAGTAATAAAAATAAAAATTGCTTTTCAACATTTTATTGAACATTAAGAAAAAATCTGATGTGTTCCATTCACATGACTTTCTCCGCTTCCCAGTAGCAACTTATTGTTAAAAAGCTTATTCTTCTATCTCTTTATGATAATCAAGTTAAACATTAACAGAAATGGTCTTAATTACTTGCTTCCTTGTGAGTAGAAGGAAAATAAGGGAATAGACTAAGTTAAAATTACAGTCTGATCTTTTAAAACCTGGTTACCATGTGATTGATATGCGTTTCTACACATAGCCAAGAGTTTACAACTTTCTGTGTGAGAAAGGTATAAGTATTTTAAATCTGAAAATGTAACAAGGATTATATCAGAAATGGTCAATTCAACGAAAAAGCGTATGTGACAAACTGTTAGTTTTAACGTCATTTACATTTTTCCTGCAGTACATTTTTGTCTTTATCTAACAGTTTTCCAATTATGCAAAATTTAGCAAAATTATTCAGAATAGGTCTTTAGAGGCTAGTGGGTGGTTTGGGGTGGGAAACTTTTTCTCAAAATCTTCATATCGCATCCCTGGAAGATACTAAAGTTAAGTAAATAGCAAGTTTGGTATTTTACTGACTTTTCGTTTTTGAGTATGTTCACGGACATACAAACATGGATACTCTTTCTAAAAATGATTTTTTTGGATACAAGGGACCCTAAAACTTCTATTTCCGGGGAAATCTCAGTATCGACTTTTTGGGTGGAATGCAATATTTTCTCTACATAGTACGTGTGGAGAAACTAAAATGAATTTTCGATATGAAGAAATGAAGACTACAACTAAATTATATGGACAAAGCCTTCTTCTGCACTCTCTTGTTTTCGAATTTTGCAATAAACTTGCAGTAGCACAATTTTGGTTGTTAGGTTATTTGTTTATGTAGCCAACTGAATCTTTTAATTTTTACTTTCTCTACACGCACTACCTACATAGTGTATAGAGAAACTACTCCACTCCTATCAAACATTCATTACCAGAATTCACCAAAAATACATGTTTTAGGCTCCCCTGTATCCAAAAACGCAATTTCAGAATAAGGTCCGTGTGTGTATGTGTCTGTCCGTGAACTCGATAACTCAAAAACGAAATGTTGGTAAAATACCAAACTTGATATTTAAGTTTATAATCTTCCAGGGATACGACACGAAAATTTTGAGAAAAATCCCTCCACCCCAAATTACCCTTATTATGGAACTTTTTTTCAAAATTTTTGATTTTCTCAAAAATGGCTCTAACGGTTTTGATTTAAATATTGCATATTAAAAGTTTTATCTGATAAATGAAATGTATACCTTAAATTTTTTGGGAATAGCCTCTGAAAACTACTTAATTCTGGATTAATCTTACGCAATTTTGCATAAGTGCTAAACCGTAATAGATGGACAGAAACTTACAGCACATAACATAGAGAGCACGTTAAAACACATAATTGATGCTATATACACATTTTCGTGAAGTTTATGCTTTTTGAGGTATTGCTTGTTTTTGGTTTCAGCTTTAAAAACTTTTTGCAGAAATGTAGAGAAAGTCATGTGAATGGAGCACATAAGATTTTTCGAAGTTATTATCAAGCAACCACATTTTATAAAAATCTAATGTGTTCCATACACATGCCTTTCTCTACATCTCTGCAACAAATTATTTTCAAAAAGCTTATTTACGTCATGCTAAATGAAAAAATTAGCAGAAATAAACTTATTACTTGCTTCCTTTTAAGTAGAAGCGAAATAAGGGAGTATCATAGGTTAAAGTGATAGTCAAAAGCTGGTTGCTATGTGACTGAAATTCCTTTGTTTGTATGGACACGAGTTGACAAATTCCTGCATGAGAAAAACATAATGTATTAAATGTATAACAAGGAATATCTAAAAAAACTATCAACTCCCGATAAAATGTACAGGACATAAATTGTTTGTGTAAGTTTTTGTCTTTACCAGTTATGCAAAATTCAATAAATGTCATCCAGATTAAAGAGGTCTTTAGAGGCTATTCCCAGGAAATTCAAAATATAATTTTAATTGGCATGTAAGTTTAAGAGATTTTAATCAAAACTGTTAGAGCCATTTTTATACAATCAAAGTTATCGATTTTTTTTCGATGTAAAGGATAGTTTGGGGAGGGGGTTTTTCTTGAAATCTTCATCTCGCATTCTTGAAAGATAACAATAATAAATACTAAGTTTGATATTTAACGGCTGTCCAGAGCCACACACTGACACAAACATGGACGTTTTCCAAAAATATTTTTTTGGGATTCAGGGGATCCTAAAACATGTATTTCCGGTGAAATCACGGTATTGAACTTTTGGGTGGAATACAATACCTTCTCCTTACATTATGTACAATTTGCGTGTAGAAAAAGTAAAAGGCATAGCCTAATAGAGCGCAGTTTCACATGTTAGAGGTTAGCAAGTATACAGGTATGAACATTTGTTATAGCGAGACGCTGTGAACGTCAATACTTGAAGTAAGCTTCAAGTGCAAACTCTTGTGTTCCACTTGACGCATGCGTGTTTAACCCGACTTGCATCACGGTACAGTCACACACCCCATTTTTACTTTCCCTACACGTGTTATGTACATAGTGTATGGAGAAGGTATTGCATTCCACTCAAAAGTTACATTATCGAGATTTCACCGGAAATACATGTGTTGCAACTCCTTTAAACCAAAAAACAATTTTTGGAAAAATGTCCACGTGTGTGTGTGAGTGTGTCTGTGCGCAGCATAGCTCAAAAACGAAAATTCCGTTAAATACCAAACTTAATATCTTCAAAGGCTGCGACAAGAAGACTTTCAAGAAAATTGCTCCTAAACTACTCTCTTGCATGGAAACATTTTCACAAAATTTTGTTTTCTCAAAAATTAATGACAAATTTGATTAAAATCTCTTATATCTCTCTGAGTTTTGTATTACTGGTAAACTCTAAGAGATAGGAAAACTTGCTACACAAAAATTTAGATCTCATTAAAACACACAATTTATGTGATAAAGGTTTTTTTTTTCGTGGAGTTTACCGTTTTTGAGATATTCCTTATAATTTGTTTGAATATGAAAATATTTAAGCCTTTTCTCAAATAGGAACTTGTCAACTCCTGGCCACGAAAAGAAATCAATTTCAATCCCTCAGCAACCGTATTTTAAAACATGTGACTATCGGTTTTCTCTAGTACATTGCCGTGTTTCCATTCTATTTACAGGAAAGCAAGTATTACGACTTTTTCTGTTAGATTTGATCTCGATTATCATGAAGTACACACAATAATAAGCCTTTTATCAACAATTATTTACAGATATTTAGAGAAAGCCATGTGAATTTAGCACATCAGATTTTAAAATTTTACTACGCATAGATGCACAAAATTCATTTTATGCGTTTGACATAACTTTCAAATGAGGTATAAGATTATTTTTCCGTAATTTGCAGAATTTTCCGAATTTTGGAAAATAATACGCTCCTTAGTGGTAAATAAGAGATATTTATATTTTTATTTGCATAGAAAAATTGTACTCAAGGTACAAAAATATAATTTCAAAATAACATATGTGTCTTCATACCGTGAAGCTGAAAGCTGTGAAACGATTTCAAGGGAAAAAAATTATCAGCTGCAACACTTACAAGATAGTAGTATAAGTTTCCAAACAAGAAGTTCTTAAGCCTTACGTCCTTTAACGTAACTGGTTAATGAAATTGGTGAAGTAGCGCTAAAATCATCTCGGGGTCCAAGAAGCTTACAGTTACTCCACCTTCGTCGAAATTTCAAACTCTGGGAATAAACAATTGCTGTAAAAGCATGTCTTCCAATACTGATATTTCCTATGCGCGTCTTCATGTTGTCTAGAGAAAATACATTGAGGCAGAAAGGCATCATTTTGAGCATTGTTTACACCAAGGTATAATACCCGTGTAGTGTACGTCTGCCTTTCATCAAAGTTCAGTAAAAGAACCCTGTACAAGAAAGTGGTTTAAACAAAAGTTGTTTATTACTTTCTCTACAATACTGTACACCTATTGCATTCCACCGAAAAATTCAGTACCGAAATTTCACCGCAAATAGAGGTTTTAGGGTCTGCTATATCCAAATAAAGCATTTTAGAGAAAGGTCCGTGTGTGTTTGTGTTCAGTGACCATGAATACGATAACTTAAAAACCAAAGGTTAGTAAAGTACCAAACTTGGTATTTAAGATAAGCACCTTCCAAGAATGTGAAACGAATATTGTGAGAAAAATCCTCCCACCCTAAACTACACTTTACATAGAAAACTTTTAGAAAAGTTTGATATTCTCAAAAACAGATCAAACATTTTGATTCAAATACCGCACATTAAAGATATTTACATGGCAAATAAAAATGTATTTTCTGAGGATAGTCTCTGTAAACCTCTTTATTCTGAATGATTATACATAACTAGTAACCCGTAAGAGATACACAAAAACTTACTGCACAAGAAATGTAGATCTGAATAAAAACACACCATTTATGTCCTATACATTTTTTCGTAGAGTTGATAATTTTGAGATGTTGCTCGTTATTGAATTCAGTTTTAAAATGCATTACCCTTCGTATTTCCTTATTTTCTACTTACGAGGAAGCAAGTAACAAGATCATTTCTGCTAAGGTTTATCTCCATTAGCATGAAGTAAATAGAATAAAAGTTGTTTACTTTCTCTATACGTACTATGTACATAGTGTATAGAGCATGTATTGCAATCCATCCAAAAATTCGATACCAAGATTTCACTGGAAATGCATGTTTTATGGTCTACTGTATCCAAAAAAAGCATTTTCAGAAAAAGGTCCATGAGTGTGTGTCCGTGTCCATGTGTCTGTGAACACGATAGCTCAAAAACGAAAAGTCAGTAAAATACCAAAATTGGTACTTAAGTTTAATATCTTCCAGGTATGCGACACGAAGATTTTGAGAAAAATCTCCCACCCAAAACTACCGTATACATAGAACTTATTTTCGAAAATTTTGATTTTCTAAAAAATGACTAAAGATTTTGATTAAAGTATCGTATACTAAAGATATTTACCTGACAAGTAAATTGTATATCTAGAATTTTCTGGGAATAGCGTCTGAAGACTACTTTATTCTGGATGAACTTTAGGAAATTTTACATAACTGCTAAACTGTAAGAGATGGACAAAAAGTTACCACACAAAAAAACGTAGAGCACATTAAAACATACAATTTGTGTTATATATAATTTTTTTCGTGGAGTTGATCGTTTTTTAGATATTCCTTGTTTTTGGTTTCAGCTTTGAAAAACTTAATTTTTCTCATACAGGAATTTGTCAACTCCTGTCCATACAAACAAAGGAACTTCAGTCACATAGCAACCAGCTTTTGACTGTCAGTTTAGCCGATAGTACTTCCTTATTTCCCTTCTACTTACAAGGAAACAAGTAATAAGACTATTTCTGTTATTTTTTTCTCGATTAACATGAAGTAAATAGAAGCATAAGCTTTTAAAGACTAATTTCTTGCAGAGATATAGAGAAAGTCATGTGAATGGAACACATCAGAATTTTTAAGAATATTTTGTTATAGAGATGTGAAGAAAGTCATGTGAATGGAACACATCAAATTTTTAAGAATAGTTTGTTATAGAGATGTGAAGAAAGTCATGTGAATGGAACACATCAGATTTTTTAAGAATAGTTTGTTATAGACATGTGAAGAAAGTCATGTGAATGGAACACATCAAATTTTTTAAGAATAGTTTGTTATAGAGATGTGAAGAAAGTCATGTGAATGGAACACATCAGATTCTTTTATGTGGAATAAGGAAACAAAATTTTATGTGTACCATTCAAATGATTTTCTCTATATCCTTGAAACAAATTATTCTTAAAAAGCTTATGCTTCTATTTACTACATGCTAATCGAATAAAAAAATTAGCACAAATAGTCTTATTACTTGCTTTCTTGTAAGTAGAAGCGAAATAAGGGAGTAGCATAGGTTAAAGTGATAGTCAAAATCAGGTTGCTATGTGACTGATGTTCCATTTTCATAGCAGAAACGAAAACCAAGGAATGTCTCAAAAACGATGAACTCCACGAAAAAAATGTGTATAACACAAATTGTGTGTTTTAACGTGCCCTAGAGTTTTGTGTAGTAAGTCTTTATCCATCTCTTACGGTTTAGCAGTTATTCAAAATTTCGTAAAATTCATCCAGAATAAAGTAGTCTTCAGAGGCTTTTCCCAGAAAATTCAAGATATACATTTTATGTGTCAGGTAAATGTCTTTAATATACGATATTTTAATCAAAATCGTTAGAGGCATTTTTAAAAAAATTTAAATTTTCGAAAATAGTTCCATTCAAAGGGTAGCTTGGTGTGGGGAGATTTTCTGAAAATCTTCATGTCGATCCCTGGAAGATACTAAACTTAAATACCAAGTTTGGTATTTTACCGACTTTTCGTTTTTGAGTTATCGTGTTCACAGACACACGGACACACACACAGAAACACACACGGACCTTTATGTGAAACATTTTTTTTTTGATATAGGGGACCCTAAAATATATATTTACGATGAAATCTCGGTATCGAAATTTTTGGTGGAGTAGAATACCTTCTCTATACACTATGTACATTGTAAGTGTAGAGTAAGTAAAAAATCTCATCTGTTCCATTCACATGACTTTCTCTACATCTCTGCAACAAATTTTTGTTAAAAAGCTTATGCCTCTATTTACTTCATGCTAATCGAGAAAATATTTGCAGAAATAGTCTTATTACTTTCTTCCTTGTAAGAAGAAGAGAAATAAGGGAGTACCATAAGTTAAAGTGATAGTCAAAAGCTGGTTGCTATGTGACTGAAATTCCTTTGTTTGTATGGACAGGATTTGACAAATTCCTGTATGAAAAAAGTTAAGTTTTTCGAAACTGAAATCAAAAACAAGAAATTTTTAAAAAGACCAAATCCACGAAAAAATGTATACAACATTAATTATGCGTTTAAATGTGTTCTACATTTTTTGCTTGGTAAGTTGTCCATTTCTTAGGGTGTAGCATTTATGCAAAATTCCGTAAAATTCACCCAGAATAAAGTAGTCTTCGGAGGATATTCCGTAAAATTCACCCAGAATAAAGTAGTCTTCGGAGGATATTCCGTAAAATTCACCCAGAATAAAGTAGTCTTCGAAGGATATTCCGTAAAATTCACCCAGAATAAAGTAGTCTTCGGAGGATATTCCCAGAACATTCAAGATATACACTTTATTTGTCAGAAAAATAGCTTTAGAATACGATACTTTAACCAAAATCGATAGTCCATTTTTTAGAAAATCAAAATTTTCAAAAATAGCTCCATGTGAACGGTAGTTTGGCGTGGGGCGTTTTTCTCAAAATATTCGTGTCGCATCTATGGAAGATACTAAACTTAAATACCAACTTTGGTATTTTACCGACTTTTCGTTTTTGAGTTATCGTGTTCACGGACACAGAGACACACACACTCACACGGGCCTTTTTCTGAAACTGCTTTTTGACCCTAAAACGTATATTTCCAGTGAAATCTTGGTATCGAATTTGTCGGTGGAGTTCAATACCTTCTCTATATACTATGTACATAGTACGTGTAGAGAAAGTAAGAAACAACCAAAAGTTTCAATTTTGCTTGGATAAATGTTCTGTTTCTTTAAGACTTGTACAAATACCTAACAAAATATTGTTTTCTCAGCTTTACTGTTAATTACTCTTTTTGACACATATCCATGTAAATCAAAATAAAATCTATGAAACATCAAACTTTCACATTAACAAAAATAAAATTCAATTTCAATTGCAGGTCGTATGAATCTTTTGTACTATTTAAATGTAAAATTGCCATAAAAATCAAATGCATAAAACATCATGGGTGATGTAATAAATATATCAAATACTGTAGACATCACATTACAAAGTTAGTATTAACTATTGCTGTAAATGACTATTAGCATTTTATATATAAATTAAAACTAGAATGACAGACATTAGACTGGCAAGAGAAGACACACAGAAATGTGAAATAGTGTGCGGTTCGGGACGGACCAGAGAGAATAAAGCCCTAGGGACCTCACTGCTGTAAAGAGACCTGCCAAGGAGCATCTTTTAGCCTTAATGCTTTTCCGCAGGTCCCCAGGGCACATCGGCTTGTTAATAATTCCATGCATGAGTAAACAAAACACAACAAACTTGGAAAAAAGCTGCTCCTTTCAATGTTCATCCCCGGATTGATTCAAAGCACTCACTTCTCTTTGAAAAGCTTATCGGTCAAGTCTCAGAAACACTTGACGAGCAATTTTATATACGACCAGCAAACTTTACCTCACATCTTCTTGTAAAGTAATGTAAGATGGTTTAACAGTTCATCTGCCGCAAAGCTAAACTAATACATTCACTTACGTTTCTATATTTATTATGTAAAGATAATATCGCCTTATGCTCTGAAATTTGTTATCGAGGTTTTATCGAAAATACATGTTTCCAATGTCTCTGAATAAAAATCTGATTGTTGCTAACAGCAGATAAAAAACAATATTCACACATTAAAAACATTTACTTACCCTCCCCGAGCATTTAGAAGATTCAAAAAGATCTTCAAATAACAAAACATCAACCTGGCTCCAATAAACAGATTTTCCGTCATAAAATTACTAACTTCAAAAATCAAAGATGAAATTCCACCAGCAAATACATCAGGAATATATGAAATTAAATGTACAAATTGTGAAAAGGACAAACCAAAAGAAGTTTAAAAATCAGATCCAAAGAGCACATTATAAAACTAAAACTGAAACAAGAAAATAAATCAGCAGCATTTCACTTCTGGAAGGAAAACCATAATCTAGATCCAAAACCATAATCGCTAAAAACCATATTAGGCCACCATGAACTCACAACCTGGGAAAACATGCTCATATGGAAACACAAAGATCACCTAATAATCTTTGAAATCCCACCAGAGAAGAGAACACAGGCAAACGTAACCAGCAACGACAGTTGCACCCGTGAGGTAGCACAGGCTTCTGAAACTAGTCCCTCGTAGTGAGAATGTAAGCTTTGGAATCCAACTCAACAAATCAATAAACACACTTGATCGGTCCATTTGTTCTACTAACAAACTAAGATTATTCTTTTAACTACACAATGCTAATTGAGATAAACTTTACCTAAAATGTTCTTAGTTCTTTATAGGCAAAACGATCTGTTACACTCACATGACTTTCTCTAGCTGCTCCATACACATACTATTCTCACAAAAGATAATGCATCTATGTTATGCTAATTGAGATAAACATCAGCAGAATTCATCCATTACTTGTTTCCTGTAAGCAGAAGGGAACTAAGGGTGCTGAAGCGGTAGTCAAATTTTGTAAAAGCTATCGGTAGCTGAAACAATTCAAGTTCAGTTCCCTTTTACATTCACAGGAGTAAAAAACAATTGAGAAGCCAAAACAAAAGTTAACTCTCACAAGAAATGAGTTATTTAATAAGACTTTTTGTATGTTTGCGGAAATTTAGAGAAAGTCATGTGAATGGAACACACAAACCTTTGGATACATAGGAGTCTAAAATGTGTATTTCTGGTGAAACTTCGGTATAAAAATTGGGTGGAGTACCTACTGTGCGCGCATTTTCTTGGGCGATCAACTCTCGCCTTCATTCGGTAGATTTTGTGTTCTTTCAGAAGAACAGCAACATGAAATATGTTATATACACCGTGACATGTAGCTGCAGTGCTGTGATTTCGCGTTCTTTCAGAAGAACAGCAACATGAAATATGTTATATACACCGTGACATGTAGCTGCAGTGCTGTGATTTCGTGTTCTTTCAGAAGAACAGCAACATGAAATATGTTATATACACCGTGACATGTAGCTGCAGTGCTGTGATTTCGCGTTCTTTCAGAAGAACAGCAACATGAAATATGTTATATACACCGTGACATGTAGCTGCAGTGCTGTGATTTCGTGTTCTTTCAGAAGAACAGCAACATGAAATATGTTATATACACCGTGACATGTAGCTGCAGTGCTGTGATTTCGCGTTCTTTCAGAAGAACAGCAACATGAAATATGTTATATACACCGTGACATGTAGCTGCAGTGCTGTGATTTCGTGTTCTTTCAGAAGAACAGCAACATGAAATATGTTATATACACCGTGACATGTAGCTGCAGTGCTGTGATTTCGCGTTCTTTCAGAAGAACAGCAACATGAAATATGTTATATACACCGTGACATGTAGCTGCAGTGCTGTGATTTCGCGTTCTTTCAGAAGAACAGCAACATGAAATATGTTATATACACCGTGACATGTAGCTGCAGTGCTGTGATTTCGTGTTCTTTCAGAAGAACAGCAACATGAAATATGTTATATACACCGTGACATGTAGCTGCAGTGCTGTGATTTCGCGTTCTTTCAGAAGAACAGCAACATGAAATATGTTATATACACCGTGACATGTAGCTGCAGTGCTGTGATTTCGTGTTCTTTCAGAAGAACAGCAACATGAAATATGTTATATACACCGTGACATGTAGCTGCAGTGCTGTGATTTCGCGTTCTTTCAGAAGAACAGCAACATGAAATATGTTATATACACCGTGACATGTAGCTGCAGTGCTGTGATTTCGCGTTCTTTCAGAAGAACAGCAACATGAAATATGTTATATACACCGTGACATGTAGCTGCAGTGCTGTGATTTCGTGTTCTTTCAGAAGAACAGCAACATGAAATATGTTATATACACCGTGACATGTAGCTGCAGTGCTGTGATTTCGCGTTCTTTCAGAAGAACAGCAACATGAAATATGTTATATACACCGTGACATGTAGCTGCAGTGCTGTGATTTCGTGTTCTTTCAGAAGAACAGCAACATGAAATATGTTATATACACCGTGACATGTAGCTGCAGTGCTGTGATTTCGCGTTCTTTCAGAAGAACAGCAACATGAAATATGTTATATACACCGTGACATGTAGCTGCAGTGCTGTGATTTCGTGTTCTTTCAGAAGAACAGCAACATGAAATATGTTATATACACCGTGACATGTAGCTGCAGTGCTGTGATTTCGCGTTCTTTCAGAAGAACAGCAACATGAAATATGTTATATACACCGTGACATGTAGCTGCAGTGCTGTGATTTCGCGTTCTTTCAGAAGAACAGCAACATGAAATATGTTATATACACCGTGACATGTAGCTGCAGTGCTGTGATTTCGCGTTCTTTCAGAAGAACAGCAACATGAAATATGTTATATACACCGTGACATGTAGCTGCAGTGCTGTGATTTCGTGTTCTTTCAGAAAAACAGCAACATGAAATATGTTATATACACCGTGACATGTAGCTGCAGTGCTGTGATTTCGTGTTCTTCCAGAAGAACAGCAACATGAAATATGTTATATACACCGTGACATGTAGCTGCAGTGCTGTGATTTCGCGTTCTTTCAGAAGAACAGCAACATGAAATATGTTATATACACCGTGACATGTAGCTGCAGTGCTGTGATTTCGTGTTCTTTCAGAAGAACAGCAACATGAAATATGTTATATACACCGTGACATGTAGCTGCAGTGCTGTGATTTCGTTCTGTCTGTAGATTTCAGAACTAATATAGGCCGCGCCGTGGCCGAGTAGTTAGACCTAGACGGCCCGGGTTCGATCCCAAGTGACCGCATGTGAGATTTGTGGTGGACAAAGCGGCGCTGGGGCGGGTTTTCTCCGGGTACTCCGGTTTCCCCCGCCATCGCATTCTACCGGTTCTGCATCATCATTCATGTATCATCAGTGTCACCGCCTGCGGAGCCGTAAGTAGTTAAAGCGGACGTTAAACACTACCAAAAAAAGAACTAACACACACACACTGTGTTCGTTTTATAATTAAGCTGGCTCTCGGAATATCAGTCAATCTATTTACCATTATGGCTTCCTTTGTTTGACAGCAAGCAGCTCTCGCTTGCCCATAAAACGAACGCCCAAAAAAGGTGCGTACATAGGATGCGATAAAAAACCTCACGTGTTCTATTCACATGACTTTTTCTACATTTCTGTAACAAATTATAGTTAAAAACTTATTTTTCTATTTACTTAATTCGAATTCAGATAGCCACTAGCAGAAACAGTCTTATTACTTAGTTCCTTATAGGAAGAAGGGAAATAAGGGAATATACTCTGAAAGCAATAACAAGGAATTTTTCGAAATCGATCAACTATAGGAAAAATGTATGACATAAAATATAAGTTTTAAGGAACTCAAATTTTTTGCGCAGTAAGAGTTTGTCTCTTACGGTTTACCAGTTACCCAAAATGCAACAAAATTCATTCATAATAAAACGCGCTTCAAAGGCTATTCTCTGAAAATTCAAAATATACATTTTAACTGTCATACTGTGCATATCTTAAATATAAGCTATTTTAATCAAATCGTTAGATTCATTTTTGAGAAAACCAACCTTTTCAAAATGTTTGCTGTGTAAAGGAAGTTGGGTGGGAGGGTTTTCTTGAAAGTCTTGGTGTCGTATCCTTGGGTGATACTCAACTTATACACCAAGTTTGATATTTAACGAAGTTTTCGTTTTTGAGCTATGCTGTCCAATGACACACACACAGACAGATAGACAGACAGACACGGACATTTTTCTAAAAATATTTTTTTTTTGGATTCCGGGAGTCTCGAAACATGTATTTCCGAAGAAATCTCTGTATCGAATTTTTGGGAGCATTACAATACCTTCTATATACTTTATGTACATAGTACGTGTAGAGAAAGTAAAAACTATATGCTAACAAATATACGGTTTACCAGTTTTGCAAAATCCATTCAGAATAAACAGGTCTTTAGCAACTATTCCTTGAAAATTCAGGATATGTCATATGATTATCATTAATATACGGTATTTTAATTAAAATCGTTGGAACCATTTTTGAGAAAATCAAAATTTTCAAAAGTTTAAAGGGTAATTTAATGTGGGGAATTTCTCCCAAAATATTCGTGTCACATACTTGGTATATGCTGCATTTAAATACCAGTCTGGTATTGTACGGACTTTTCGTTTTTTATCTAATGTGTTCACACACGGACCTTTTTCTAACAATGCTTGTTTTGGATACAAGGAACCCAGAAACGTGTATTTCCGTGAAATATCGGTAACAAAATTTTGGGTGCAATACAATACTTCTCTATACACTATGTACATAAGTAGTATGTGTAGAGAAAGTAAATAGTACTACGGATTTGCAAGATTAGTTTTGAGTAGAGAACGTGAGGTTTTCCTCTGGACTTTTCCACTATTTCTATAACAACGAATACTGGTTTAGAAGTTGAGTGTGATGGTCGCTGATATAATGAAATGTCGCTGTAATTTCCCCCGGTAGCTGTGCAAGGCTTGTGAAGGAAGCAGTTTATCAACACGGACGGCTCCTTAGTCCCTCGTCATGCTCCAGCTGGTCGCTTTATTTATAGCTTCATTGTGCAATGTTCACGTTAAAGCAGACCACATGTTAGTATCGGTTTCATATTGAAATTAACTTTAGTACCTATTGCCTAGCGTACCCGACTTTTACGTCTAGTTTTTACTTTCTCTACCGCATATGTATACAGACACCAAACAGTCGATTAGCTTACACTTTGACTTGTCCGAAACTCGCAGCTTTTAAACTCTTTTATTTAAAGTTTTGTGTGTTTAAAAATCGCACACATTTGGGATTAGGCAGCGAAAGAACAACAGTTGTCATAGCCACGTAAACAACCTCAGAACGAAACACATAACAAAACCCACATGCTATGTTTTCCATTACTAAGATGACCTATGCCGCGCCGGCGTGTCTATCAAACCTCGCCTACACCACGCGGCTGGGACCTTCGCTACCAACCGGCATCTCTCTTGGAGTGGGCCAGGCACGTGCCATTTGGGTATGTACGACTGCCTAATCCATGGTAATTGCATGACAGTTTTTGTATGTGCAGAATTTAGAGCTGAAAATTATATTCACGTATCACGTACGGTATGACCAACAAGGTCCACATCTTCGTTTGGTGTCGTTTTGAAACAATGTTCATAGAAGCTAGGGAAGCTGTTCTACTCGATTCTATTCGATGTCGAGGTTTCACTACAAATATATGTTTTAAGTCCCCTGAGTCCGAAAAAAAAAACATTTTACTTTCTGTACACGTACTACGTACTACGTGTATAACGAAGGTATTGTATAGCAACCAAAAGTTGATACCGAGATTTCACTTGAAGTATATGATTTAGGTCCGCTGAGTCAGAAAAAAGTTGTTTTAGAAAAAGATGCGTGTATGTCTGTAACTGGTAAACCAAAAGAGATAGACAAAACTTGCTACATAAAAATGTAGGTCACGATAACACACAATTTATACCTTTTATATTTTTTTCATGGAGCTGATCGTTTTTGAGATATTCCTGTTTTTGGTTTCAGCTATGAAAAACTTAAGACCTTTCTCATACAGGAATGTGTCAACTCCTGTCCATACAAACAAAGGGACCAGCTTTTGACTATCACTTTAACCTATGGTACTCTCTTACAAGGAAGCAAGTAATAAGACCATTTCTGTTAATTTTTTCTCGATTAGCATGAAGTAAATAGAAAGCATAAGCTTTATAACAATAATCGTTTGCAGAGATGTAAAGAAAGTTATTTGAATGGAACACATCAGAATTCTTTTTTTTTTTTTTACGAACTATGTTCGTAGCGTAATTTGAAAATAAAAATATTTATTTTGGTGCTGGTATATCCATGAAATTTTCAGTTGCTTAGCCGAGTTTGGCAGGCAGCACGCTCTGGCGGATGCATTCACTATGAAAATGATGTCAGAATCTTGGGAGCAAAATTACGCAGTCGGGAGTAAGAAATGGTACGTGGAAGCAAATCCTCTGCCGTCTACTGAATTTGTGTTATTAAAGCGTTTCCATCCAGCAAATATCCACCGCTGGGGATTTCAGCGCCCCCAAAATGAAAATATTTACTTTGCCGTGTCCAACCAAATGCACCTGCTATAACAACAGCGCTCTCTACCTCTGGTTCATTCAAACCATTCTGTCGCTGGCGGAGGGAGTATCACTTAGACTCTCTCCCTAGCTTTTACATGCTATTCTCACAAGAAACAGAACATTTGTGTAAATCATAGTCAACACTTCCTTAAATTACTTTGTTCTTTCACACCACCAAGTATTCCACCCAAAAATGCAATTTTAAGGGTAATATATGTTTTGAGCTCCCCTGAGTTCAAAAAGAATTTAAGATAAAAGATCCTTGTGCGTGTGTCTGTAGACAGCACACAGAAACTAAAAGACCGTTAAATACCAAACTTGGTATCTTCCAGGGATGCGTTACGAAGATTTTGATAAAAATCCCCCCGCCCCAAACTACCCTTTACATGGACTTTTTTTTTAAAATATTGATTTTCTTAAAAATGGCTTTAATTTTGATTAAAATATCGTGTATTAAAGATATTTACCTGACAAACAATATGTATATATTGAATTTTCTGGGAATAGCCTCTGGAGACTACTTTATTCTGGATCAATTTTACGAAATTTTGCATAACTACTACACCGTAAGAGATGGACATAAACTTGCAACACCCAATTTATGTCCTTTATGTTTTTGTTGTGTAGGTAACCGTTTCCGAGATATTCCTTGTTATTTAATAGTTTCAATTACGAGTACTTATACTTTTCTCAGACAGGAAGTGTTCGTTTAACGTCCTCTTTTACCACTATGGCAACGCAGGTGATAACATGAAATGAGAATGGAGAAACGGATAATTGTAATGACGGAGAAAATCCACCTCTGCGCAGCTTTGTCCACCACAAATTCTTACTTGGCGTCGCTAGGGATTGACCTCCAATGGGCACACAATGAAATTTCTCTCGAATAGCAAGAAATATATAGAAGGATAGGCTTCTTAACAATAACTTGCTACAAAGATGTAGAGAGAGAGTCATGTGAATGGAACACATCAGATTATTACTTTCTCTACACGTACTCTGTATATAGTGTATAGAGAAGATATTGCAAGCCACCCAAAAATTCGATACCGATTTCACCAGAAATACATGTTTTGGGTCCCCCCGAATCCAAAAAATGTCTGATCGAAAAAAAGTAACAGAAATAGTCTTACTACTTCCTTCCTTGTAAGCAGAAGCGAAATAAAAGAGTACCATAAGTTAACGAGATAGTCAAAAGCTGGTTGCTATGTGACTGAAGTTCCTTTGTGTGTATTAGCAGGAGTTGACAAAGTTCTGTGTGAGAAAAGTATAATTTTTTCAAAGCTGAAACAAAAAACCAGGAATACCTTTAAAACGATCAATTCCACGAAAAATGTATATAGCATAAATTGCATATTTTAATGTACTCTACATTTTTTGTTTGGTAAGTTTTTGCCTATCTCTTACAGTTTACCAGTTATGCAAAATTCTGTAAAATTCATCAAGAATAAAGTAGTCTTCAGACACTACTCCCAGAAAGTTCAAGATATACATATTATTTGTATGGTATAAATCTTTAATCTACGATAGTTTAATCATAATCGTTAGAGCCATTTTTTAGAAAATAAAAAATTTCGAAAAATTTTTCATATGAAGGGTAATTAGGGGTGGGGGATTTTCTTGAAAATCTTAATGTCGCATTCTTGGAAGATACTGAACTTCAATGCCAAGTTTGGTATTTAACGGTGTTTTCGTTTTTGACCTATGCTGCCCACAGACACACACATACACACAGACAGACAAACACGCACAGACAGACAAACACGGACATTTTATTAAAAATGTTTTTTTTTATTCAGGTGGTCCCAAAACATGTATTTCCGGTGAAATCTGTGTATCGAATTTATGGGTGCAATACAACACCCTCTCTATACACTATGTACATGGTACGTGTAGAGGAAGTAATGAGCATTTTCACAAAATGGTCCGTGTGTGTGTTTGTGTCTTTCGTCTGTGGACAGCATAACTCAAAAATGAAAAGACCGTAAAGTACCAAACTTGGTATTTAAGGTTGGTATATTCCAAGAATGAGACACGAAGATTTTCAAGAAAATTACCCCCTTCCCAACTAATCCTTAAATGAAAAAAAAATTGACAATTTTGATTTTCTTAAAAATGGATGTAACGATTTTGATTAAAATCTCGTATATTTAAGATATTTACATGTCAAATAAAATTCATATCTTAAACTTTCTCGCATAAGCTTCTGAAGATCTGTTTATTCTGGGTGAATTTTGCGAAATTTTGCATAACTGGTAAACTGTGATTGACAAAAACGTATTACACAAAAATATAGATCTCGATAAAACATGCAATTTATGTTATATACAGCTTTTCGTGGAGTTGACCGTTTCAGAGATATTCCTTTTTTAAAATACGGGAACCCCTCAACTCCTGGTCACGCAAAGAAACGGACCTCAGTCCCATAGCAACCACATTTTAAAACATTTGACTGTCGGTTTAGTCTACTGTATTTTCTTATTTGCCTTCTACTTATAAAGGAATGAAATAATAAGACCGTTTCTGCTAAATTAAATAGACGGAAGCATAAGCTTTTTAACAATAATTTGTTACAGAGATGTAGAGAAAGTCATGTGAATGGAACACATCAGACTTTTTTATTTATATACCCCGTTTAATAATTTGGTAGTAATACAGGTTGGTACTAATTAGATTTTTGCTTGCTTTCACTTTTGGCAAAAACGTTTTCTCGAAGTAGTGCTAAAGTATTTAGAAGCTGTTATCGTTATAATGACGTTAGGATTTACAGAATATGAATCAAGGCAGCCATTATCGTTATGTACACAGCTGGTTTGCCGGAGGAGGCTTTGCTTTGCGATACACGCCGAGATGGAATCAAACAAATGGCGAAATTAATAGCAAATAGCAGACCGCCACAAAAAATGTACCTTTCAGTTCCAACTCGACATACGTAACAAAATAAAAGTAATTTCAAAGCTAGTTTGTATTTGCTCCATCACGTAACTCCTAGGTAAGAATAATATTAATATCTAAAAATAATAATAATCTGATGTGTTCCATTCATATGACTTTCTCTACATCTCTGCAACGAATTATTGTTAAAAAGCTTATGTTTCTATTTACTTCATGCTAATCGAGAAAAAATTAGCAGAAATAGTCTTATTACTTACTTCCTTGTAAGTAGAAGCGAATTAGGGGAGTACTATAGGTTAAAGTGATACTCAAAAGCTGGTTTCTATGTGACTGAAGTTCCTTTGTTTGTATGGACAGGAATTGACAATATTCTGTATGGGAAAAGTGTAAGTTTTTTAAAGCTGGAACCAATAACAAGGAATATCTCAAAAACGACCAACTCCACGACAAAAAGTTATATAGCATAAAATGTGTGCTTTAACGTGCTCTACATTTTCTGTGTAGTAAGTTTTATCCATCTCTTACGGTTTAGCAGTTATGCAAAATTCCGTAAAATTTGTCCAGATTAAACTAGGCTTCAGATGATATTCCCAGAAAATCCAAGATATACATTTTATTTGGCATGTAAATATCTTAAATATAAGAGATTTTAATCCAAATCGTTTGAGAAAATCAAAACTTTAGAAAAAAGTTCCAAGTTTAGTTTTCGTTTTCGAGTTATGCTGTCCACAGACGCGCACACGCACACACACACACGGACCTTTTTGTGAAAATGCTTTTTTTTGGATTCAAGACGACCCAAAACGTGTATTTCCGGTGAAATCTCGGTATATAATTTTTGGGTGGAATGCATTACCTTCTCTATATACTATGTACATAGTACGTGTAGAAAAAGTAAGAAGCTTATTCTTCTACTTCATGATAACCGAGATAAACTTGAACAGAAATGATATGATTTGCTTCCTTGTAAGTAGATGAAAAACAAATGGAGTACCATAGACTAAAGTGAGAGTCAAATATTATAAAAGCTGGTTGCTATGTATTAAACTTGCTTTGTTTGTATGGCTAAGACTTTGCAGATTCTCGTATGAAAAAAGTGCCAGTATTTTATAATTGAAACCAATAACAAGGAATATTAAAAAAAAAAAAAACAATAACAGCAGCAAAAACTGTGAACTCTAAGGAGAAAAAGTATATCATACAAATTGTATGTTTTAACGACATCTTACTTTCTTATAGTACTACATGCATAGTGTATAGGGAAGGTATTGTATTGCACCCGAAAATTCTATGCCAAGATTTTACTGGAAATGCATATTTTGTACCTCCTGAATCCTAAAACAGCATTTTTTTTGTAAAATGTACGTGTGTGGTGCGCGTGTGTCTGAGTGTGTGTGTGTGTGTTTTTTTTTTTTTTTTTTTTTTTTTTTTTTTTTTTTTTTTTTTTTTTTTTTTTTTTTTTGGCAGATTAGTTTAAAAGCGTTAAGTCCGCTCAGTATCTTCCAAATATCCGTCATGAACATTTTCAAGAAAATCCTCTAAACTCCCAACCACCATTTGGAAAAATTATCGAAAATTTGGATTTCTAAAAAAATATTTAACAATTTTGGTCAAGAGTTGGTATTTTTAAATTATTTACGTGACAAATGAAACATATATCTTAAATTTTCTGGGAATAGACTTTGAATGCTTATTTATTTTGGATACATTTTTCTTAACTTTTCATAGCTGGAAAGCGTAAGATATAGACAAAAACATACAGCACAAGAAGTTTAGATGGAATTTATGACATATACATCTTTTTCGTAAAGTTGACCGTTTCCGAGATATTTCTTGTCATTGGTTTCAATTTTAAAACACATTTTTAACTCTTCTCACGTGGAACTGGTCACGCAAACAAACGAATTTCAATCCCATAGCAACCACATTTTAAAACACGTGACTGTCGTTTATCCTAGTGTATTCTCTTATTTCCTTTCTACTTTAAATAACTGTAATAGAATGGTCTCTACTGTGTATCTCGATTAGCACGAAGTAGATAAAATACTAAGTTTATTAACAGATATTTGTCAGAGATGCTGAGAAAATCTTGTGAATGTCCCACATCAGTTTTTACTTTCTCTACACACAAGCGTATAGACAAGGTATTGTATTGCACCCAAAACTTCGATACCGAGATTTCACCGAAGATATACGTTTTGGGTCCCCCTGAATCCAAAAAAAAAACATTTTTGGAAAAAGGTCCGTGTGTGTGTGTCTGTCTGTGTGTCTCTGGACAGCAAAGCTGAAAAACAAAAGGACCGTTAAATACTAAACTTGGTATTTAAGTTTGATAGCTTCCAAGGATGTGACACGAAGATTTTCAAGAAAATTCCCCTACCTCCAAAGACATAACTACATAATATGGAACTTTTTTTTCGAAAGTTTTGATATTCTCAAAAATAGCTCTAACGATTTGGGTTAAAACCTCTTATATTTAAGATATTTGCATGCCAAACAAATTGTTTACCTAGAATTTTCTGGGAAAAACCTCTAAAGACTAGGTTATCATAGATTTTTACGAAATGTTGCATAATTGTTAAACCATAAGAGATGGAAAAAATCTTATCACACAAAAAATGTAGAGCACGTTAAATCACATAATTTATGCCATTTACTTTTTTTCGCGGAGTTGATGGTTTTTTAAATATTTCTTGTTTTTGGTTTCAGCTTTGAAAAACCTATACTTTTCTCATACAGGAATTTGTCAACTTGTGTCCATACAAACCAAGGAACTTCAGTCACATTGCAACCATCTTTTGACTATCACTTTAACCTATGCTACTCCCTTATTTCGCTCCTACTTACAAGGAAGCAAGTAATAAGACCATTTCTGCTAATTGTTTCTCGATTAGCATGAAGTAAATATAGGGAAAAGTATAAATAGCTTTTTGTACCAGCAGGATAAGTAGAGAAAAACTTTTGAATGCATCACTCCAATGTATTCCTTAAAAGCAGATTATTATGGAAATGTATGTCAAATACGCGTTCTGTTATAATGTTGTATATTGTGTGGGTGAGAGCAAAGGGTGAAGCGGACGGAAGGATAGGAGAAAAGAGAGAAAAAATACAGGAACAGTGGGCACATAAAAATACATCTAGACACAAATTAGCATATAAATTCGAGTTCTTATAATGGCGGTGGGACTCAAAAGGAAACAAATTGCTTGGCAGCAAGCGCTTAACCTCGCAAACAACCTCCTCAATTTAAATATCTGGGAGCCAATGTGCTTTCATATCAGCTTTACTGCTTAGTATAAGCAATCCGACGACGTTTAACTACAGCCAACAATCTGATGTGATCCATTCACATGACTTCTCTAAATCTCTGCCACAAATTGCTGTTAAAAACTTATTCCTCTATCTACTTCACCCTAAAGAATTAGCAGAAATATCCTTATTATTTACTTCTTTGTAAGTAGAAGCGAAATAAGGGAGTAGCATAGGTTAAAGTGATAGTCAAAATCTGGTTGCTATGTGACTGAAGTTTCTTTGTATGGATAGGAGTTGATAAATTCCTGTATGAGAAAAGTATAAGTTTTTCAAAGCTGAAACCAATATCAACAAATATCTCAAAATCAGTCAATTCCACGAAAAAATGTATGAAACATAGATCGTGTATTTTAATGTGCTCTACAGTTTTGTGTGGTAAGTTTTTGTCTCTCTCTTATGGTTTACCAGTTACGCAAAATTCAGTAAAACTCATCCGGAATAAAGTAGCCTTCAGAGGCTATTCCCAGAAAATTTAAGATGTACGTTTTATTTCTCATGTAAGCATCTTAAATGTTAGAGATTTTAATCAAAATCGTTAGAGCCATTTTTGAGAAAATGAAAATGTTCTAAAGTTTTTCCATGTAAAGTGTAGTTGGCGACGGGGGGATTTTCTTGGAAATCTTCATTTCGCATCCTTTGAAGATCCAAGGTATTTAACAGTCTTTTCATTTTCAGCTAGCTCACACACACACACACACACACACACACACACACACACACACACACAGGAGGACGCTTTTTTAAAAATGATTTTACTTTCTCTACACGTACATGTACATAGTGTATACAAAAGTATTGTATTATAACTCCATGGCACGACAGCTCACGGGGAACCTTGGCCTACCGCCCGGCCGCTGCGTCCCCCATCTCGGTCCACTACAGACGTCATGGATGGGGTGCAGTATTGGAGGGCGAGACGTGGTCAGCGCCTCGAGCCCCTCCCGACCGGTTAATGCGGTCCTCACGACCTGGAGCCGCTACTTCTCCATCAAGTAGCTCCTCAATTGGCCCCCCAGGGACCTCACGAGGCTGAGTGCACCCCGGTCCAGGTCTCCCAGCGGGGGAAAAATCCCCACGCCGGTACTGGGGATCGAACCCAGGTCTCCCGCTTGGTAGGCAGCTGCGCTACCACCGCGCTAAGGAGACGACCAAAAGTATTGTATTCCACCCAAAAATGCGAAACCGAGATTTCACCGGAAATACATATTTTGGGACTCCCTGAATCCAAAAGAAAGTATTTTTGGAAAAAGGCCCTTGTGTGTGTATGTGTCTTTAGGGCAGTGTTTAACACCCGCTTTAACTACTTTAACTACTATTTTACTATTTAAATTTGGTATCTTCCAAGGATGCGACACGAAGTTTTTCAAGAAAGTCGCACCACCCCAAACTAGCCTTTACGTAGAAAAACTCTCGAAAATCTTGTTTTTCTCAAAAATGACTCCAATGATTTTGATTAAAATATCTTATATTTGAGATATTTACATGCCAAATAAAATGTATATCTTAAATTTTCTGGAAATATCCTCTAAAGCCCTCTTTAATCTCGATGAATTTTACGGAATTCTGCATAACTGCTAAACTGTAAGAGGTAGATAAAAACTTACTGCACAAAAATGTCGAGCACATTAAAACACACAATTTATGTTATACACACCTTTTTCGTGGAGTTGACCGTTTTTGAGATATTCTTTGTTCTTAGTTTCAGCTTTAAAAGCTCTCGTACAGGAATTTATCAACTTCTGCCCATACAAAAAAAAGGAACTTCAGTCACATAACAACCTGCTTTTGACTATCACTTTAATCTACGGTACTCCCTTGTTTCGCTTACTTAGGAAGCAAGTAATAACTTTTTTCTCAATTAGCACGAAGTAAATAGAAGCATAAGCTTTTTAACAATAATTTGTTCGAGAGGTGTAGAGAAAGTCAAGCAAATGGAAAAATAAGATTTTTTCTAAAAGTACTTTAGTTTATTCCTTAAATCGTACAGTTCTGGTGAACTCTCGATATCAAATTCTTGGGTACAATACAATACCTTCTTTATCTACTCTGCACACGTGCTCAGAAAGTGGAATAACGAATGACTTTATTTATTTAAATATCAGTACACACACACACACTTATGTTTATCACCTCACGGGTCCATAGACAGCCTGTTTTTGCACACAAAATAGAAATCAATATAACAACAAAATAAAAGCTGCAACATATGATTGTAAAAGTCATTTCTTCTATCTACACTATGATGATGGAGATAAACATTAGCAGTAATTGCTTTAATTACTTGCTTCCTTGTAAGTTGGAGGTAAGTAAGGGAAATATAAATGGCGTTTTATTTATGGACGCTGTTTAACTGACGTGGTTCTCAGCGCCCCATTCTATAATGGGCGTGAAAGACCGCTTAATTTTGCTCAGAGGTCTCTCTATCAGGCTTGAGCTTCTTGTATGTACCGTAAATCTACGACAAGGGACCAACAACTTTACTTCCCTCCGGAGAAATATCTTTAATATATAATATTTTAATCAGAATCGTTAGCGTAATTTTTGAGATGGTAAAAACGTTTTAAATTTCTTTCGTGTAAGGAATAGTTTGGGGTGGGAGTATTCTTCTCAAAATCTTCGTGTCGCATCCCTGGAAGATACTAAACTTAAATCCAATGTTTGGTATTTTTGGGACTTTTCGTTTTTGACTTGTGATAACTGACACAGACACACATACACTGACTTTTTTCTGAAAATACATTTTTTGGATACAGGGACCATAAAACACATGTATCATATGCAATCTCGATATCGAATTTTCCGTAGGAATGCAATACTTTCTCTATACAATATATACATAATACGTGTAGAGAAAGTAATAAAACATTATAAAATGCATTCGTTTTTATCCTTTTATGCTAGCTAGATTATATAAGAGTGTCGCTGTCTATTACTTTCTCTACACGTACTATATACATAGTGTATGGAGAAGGTATTGCACTCCACCCAAAAATTCGATAGCGAGATTTCACCGGAAATACATGTTTTAGGACCCACTGAACCCAAAAAAAGCAAATGTGAGTGTGTCTATGCGTCTGTTGACAGATAGCTCAAAAATTAAAAGACCCTTATATACGAAAGTTGGTATTTTAGATTGGTATCTTCCAAGCATTCGACAGGAATATTTTCAAAAACTTCCCCCCATGTCTAGCTACCGTTTATATGGAAACATTTTCGAATTTTTTTTACCACAAAATTTGCTCTATCAATTTTGGTTAAAATACCACTATTAAACCTATTTCTATCACAAATAAAATGAATATATTAAATATTCTCAGAATAGCTTCTAAAGATCTGTTTATAAAGCATGAATTTTGTTTAATTTTGAAAACTAGTAACCCGAAAGATATATACGAAAACTTACTACATAATATAAATCTCATTAAAACACAGTTTATGTTATATATATGTGTTTCGTGGAGTTGACCTTTTCCGAGGTATTCCTTGTTATTAATTTCTATTTTAAAATAATTATACACTTCTCACGCAGGGGCTTGTCAACTCCTGGCCACGCAAAGAAACGGATTTCAGTCTCATAGCAACCACATTTTAAAACATTTGACTGTCGGTTTAGCCTAATGTATTCCCTTATTTCCCTTCTACTTATAAGGAAATGAGTAATAGCACTGCTTTGCTAATGTTTAACTCTATTACCATGAAATGGATAGAATTATAAGCTTATTAAAAATAATTTGTTAGGAATCTGTAGAGAAAGCCATACGAGTGGAACACATCGAATTTTTATGTATTTATGCTAGCTGGATTATGTAACAGTTCTGCTGACTATTTTTATTTGAGTTATAAATAACAACATTAATTACGAATATGGGAGCGCATCAGATCCTAGAAAACCTGTATCAAAATTGTTCGTTTGCTTTTAAAGTGAATACACAGTTGTTGTTTTTTTCTCCATACTGTGACATTAATTTAGTTAACTGACAGGCGTGAAGTTATAAATATCCCTTTATATGTTTTTTAAATATTCAGTTATATCAATTTTTCCTCTATGTGATAACAATCCACATTCTGTCCCGCTATTATATGCAAATACAAATGTGCGTGTCAATTGCGAACTAAAACAGAAATCGCTATCCTCTCAAATAGGAATACAAAACGAATAAACATTATACAATTTTAATAGATATTCATTTTTAAACAGATCCCTTTCATTTCAACAAAATTAACTTTGGCGGAATAATTAAAAAAGTAAATCAATGCATTCCATATGAAAATGGGTTTTTAGAAGTATGTTTTTGAACACTCTTTAGAAATAGTTACATGTCGCCTCGCATTCGGAAGGTTCCGGGATCGATTCCTGGTGGTCAACAAATCTGAATGTGCTTTTAGCGGTTTTCTCTGGTTGGGAAACAGAATGAGTAGTGGTGTAGTGTACTACGAATTTTTATATCTCCTTGTCTGTTAAAACAAACAAATTTTGTCACATACATTTTTTTTTAGTTAAACATTTTCAACATTTCCAAGTTAATCCTTAGTTTTTGTTTTAAATTGTCAAATACCTGGAATTTTCTAAAATAAAAAGTCGCTATTCCATTTCTACTTTCTTTACATTTTATACTTAGAGTGTACAGAAGGTATTGTAATGCACCCGAGAATTCAATGCCGATATTTCACCACAAATACATCTGAATCCAAAAAAAAACTATTTCTAAAAAAAGCACCGCGTGTGTGTGTGTGTTTGTGGGCAGAATAGCTCAAAAACGAAAACATCCTTAAATAACAAACTTGGTATTTAAGTTCGATATCTTCCAAGGAAGCGACAGGAAGATTTTCAAGAAAATCCGCCCATTCCCAACTACCCTTTACATGGAAAAAATTGGAAAATTTTGATTCTCTCAAACATAACTCTAAGAATTTTTATCACAATGTCTTATATTTACATAAAAATAAAATGTATATCTTGGATTTTTTGGAATACTCTATGAAGACCTCTTTATGCAGGATAAATTTTGCGGAATTTTGCATAACTGGTAAGCCGTAAGAGATAGACAAAAACTTACTACACCAAAAATGTAGATCTGTTTAAAAACACAATAAATATTAAATACTTTTTTTCGTTGACCGTTTTTTTGAGATATTTGTTGATATTGGTTTCAGCTTTAAAAAACTTCTACTTTTCTCAGAAAGGAATTTGTCAACTCCTGTCCATACAAACAAAGGACAGTCACATAGCAACCAGCTTTTGACTATCACTTTAACCTATGGTACTCCCTTATTTCGCTCCTACTTACAAGGAAACAAGTAATAAGACTATTTTTGATAATTTGTTCTCGTTTATATTATAATAAGATTTTAAACAATATCTAATTAGTTGCCGAGATGTAGAGGAAGTCATGTGAATGGAACACATTGTATTTTTTCATTCATCTCTCTTGCAAAGAAAAACACCTTCAATTGGATCTCATAGGAGCCATCTTTTAAAATATTTCACCATTTCTTTATCTAGTGTATTTTCCGTCTACTTACAAGTAACAAATAATAAGAAGGTGTCTATCTGTTTGAAGTAGAAGAATAAGCTTATTAACAATAATTTGTTACAGAGATATGGAGAAAGTTATGTGAATGGAACACATCAGATTTTTTTTCATCCTAGTTGCCATGTAAGAGGAACGGAATGTTAAAGTTATCACATAGCCACCCGCTCTTAAAGAAGTTGCCCATTGCAATTCCGTGTTTTTCTCTATTTCTATTGTGTCTATAATGCCAATGTTTATTCTAATTAAGCATGAAGTAAAAGGAAATGGAGTTTTATTTATGGACGCTGTTTAACTGCTATGGTTCTCAGCATTCTGTAATGGGCGTGAATGAGCGCTTTTGCTCAGAGGCCTCTTTAGTAAGTTTAATGTTCTTTTGCTTGCCGCAAATCTACCACATGGGACCAATGGCTTTAGTTGCCTTTCTAAGGATGCCATTCTACGGGTTTTTACGACCGCCGGATTTGAACCCGTGACCTTGGGTATATGAAGTTGCTATGGTAACAATTACACCACGACGGACGACTAAGCATGAAGTATGTAGAACATTAAGTGTTTACAACAGCTTGTATCAGAATACATAGAGAAAGCCATGTGAATGTTATACATAAACTGTTTCTAGTCAGTATGTATTTTACTTTCTCTACACGAGTGGTATTGTAATGCACCTAAAAATTCGATACCGAGATTTCACCGAAAATACATGTTTTAGGACCCCCTAAATCCAAAAAAATAGGTAATTTTGGAAAAATGTCTTTGTGTATGTGTGTATGTTGTGTGTGTGTGTCTGGGTGGCACAGCTCAAAAACGAAAAGTCCATTAAATACTAAACTAGGTATATAAGTTCTGTATCTTCCAAGAATGCGATTCGCAGATTTTCAAGATAATCCCCATATCCCTAACTACCCTTTACTTGGAACAATTTTTGAAAGCTTTGACTATCTGAAAAATGGCTAACGATTTTGATTAAAATGTCGTATATTAAAGATATTTACGTGACAAATAGGATTTTATGGGAATAGTCTCAGAAGAGCTCTTTATTTTAAAGGAATTTTACGGAATTTTGCATAACCACTAAATCGTAAGAGTTAGACAAAAACTTATTACAAAAAAATCTAAGGCACATTAGAACACGTAATTTATGTCATATACATTTTTTTCGTGAAGTGGATCGTTTTTTACATATTCCTTATTTTTGGTTTTGGCTTTGAAAAAATTACACTTTTCTCATACAGGAATTTGTCAACTACTGTCCAAACAAAGGAACTTCAATCACATAGCAGCCAGCTTTTGACTATCACTTTAACCTATGCTACTCCCTTATTTCACTTCTACTTACAAGGAAGCAAGTAATAAGACTATTTCTGCTAATATTCCCTCGATTAGCATGAAGTAAATACAAGTATAAGTTTTTTAAGAATAATTTGTTGCAGAGATGTAGAGAAAGTCATGTGAATGGAACACAGATGGATAATGGCGACCTTCTCGAACATTTGCCTTGATCAGATGATAACACTTCCTCTAATAACTGGGAAAGCCAACAGAAATACCCTCCCGACCTCACAGCTCCACTCCGTGGGTCAAAGTTTCTTCCCAAAGCGCCAAGAGCTTTATCACTTGAGCAACCCCAAGCCATACATCTCCTGTATAAGCCTGGTCATCTACAGCCGTATTTCCTTTCACAACATGAAATAACTTTCAGGGTTAACCTACAAATACCCTTAAAAACCCAATACCATACGTTACAAGGGTGTGGGTTAGCGGAGCTGTGGCAAACCAGTATTCAAAAAAAGATCTGATGTGTTCCATTCCATTCTCTGCAACAAATTATGGTTAAAAAGCTTATTCCTCTATTTACTCCATACTAATCGAGAACAAATCAGTAGAAATAGTCCTATTTCTTGCTTCCTTGTAAGTTGAAGCGAAATAAGGGAGTTCTCCTGGTTAAAGTGGTAGTCAAAAGCTGGTTGCTGTGTGACTGAAGTTCCTTTGTTTGTATGGACTTGAATTTTTAAATTCCTTAATGAGAAAAGTATGTTTTCTAAAGCTGAAACCAAAAATCAGGAGTATCTCACAAACGATTAACTCCACGAAAAAAATGTATATAAGATAAAACATTTTGTGTGTTGTAAGTTTTCGTCCATCTCTTACGGTTTATCAGTTATGCAAAATTCAGTGCAATTCATTCAGAGTAAAGTATTCTTCAGAGGCTATTCCCAGAAAATTCAAGATATACATTTTATTTGTCAGGTGAACATCTTAAATATAAGATATTTTAATCAAAATCAGCCAATTTTGAGAAAGTCAAACTTCTCGAAGAAAGTTCCATATAAAGGGTAGTTTGGGGTGGGGGATTTTTCTCAGAATTTTCGTGTCGCATCCCTGAAAGATATCAAACTTAAATACTAACTTTGGTATTTTACCGAGTTTTAGTTTTTGAGCTATCGTGTTCACAGACAGACAGACACACACACACACACACACACACACACACACACACAGACCCATACAAACAAAGGAACTTCAGTCGCATAGCAACCAGCTTTTGACTATCACTTTAACCTATGGTGCTTCCCTTCTGCTTACAAGGAAGCAAGTAATAAGACTATTTCTGCTAATTTTTTCTCGATTACCATGAAGTAAATAGAAGCATAACCTGAAACCAAAAACAAGGAACACCTCTAAAACGACCATCTCAGCAAAAAAATGTATGTAACATAATTGTGTGTTTTAATGAGCGCTACATTTTTTGAGCAGTAAAATTCCTTCAGAATGAAGAGGTCTTTACGGGCCATTCCCAGAAATTTTAAGATTTACATTTTATTTCCCATATAAATATCTTTAATAAATGTAGTTTAATTAACATCGTTAGAGCCATTTTTGAAAAATCAAATTTTTTCCAAGTCACAGGTAGTTTGGGGTGGGGGGATTCTTCTCAAAATCTTCGTGTCGCATCCCTTAAGGATACTAAACTTAAATACCAACTTTGGTATTTTACAGACTTTTCTTTTTTGAGTTATCGTATTCACCAACACACACACACACACACACACACACACAGGTACCTTTTTCTCAAAATGTTTTGTTTTGGAGACAGGGAACCCTAAAACATATATCTTCGGTGAAATCTCGATATTGAATCTTTGGGTGCAATGAAATACCTTCTGTATACACTATGTACATATTACGTGTAGAGAAAGTAGTATTAAAGCTTTGAACAGATATAATAATATAAGAAGTATAACTATATTTACGCCAGGTTGCTTGCAGTGTGTGTCGCATATTTTAGTGCCAAGATAAAAATGAAAGCGGACTACAAAAGTATGAGCGCGCATGAATACATTAATTGATCGCTTTTTGTTAATTAAATTAAGCGCATTCAGTGACTACGACGGATGCTAATTAGTGAACAATGAGATTTGGGCTCAGCGCTTCCGACGTGTTCCCAAATAGCGATCATTTTGTAGCATTACGTTCGGTTAAATTATTTTCGTTGCTATATTATGTGGCTGAAATGTTACAACATAACTTTTTATGTCATTTGCTTCCGCGCAGTTTCATCACTTAATGATGCGCCGCTGTTTCACGGAAACAGATGACGAGGGCTTCAAAATATTGTAACAAATCCTCTCTTTATTACTAAAACAATTCTTATTTCTTCCAGCTAATTATAATCAAGAATCCCTTTTTACTTTCTCTACACGTTTTTGTACATGATTTATAGAGAAGGTACTGCATTGCATCCAAAAATTCCATACCAAGGCTTCACCGGAAACATACAAGGGCCATTTTTTTCAACCTCCGAAAGGCTATAAATAAAACACAAGTTCATAGAAAACAATATTTTATTACTAAAAGTTTTGTACACCTATGGCTACTTTTCAACATAATCACCGAAATATCGTACCTGTGCACAAGCTTTGCAATACCCGCTTCAAAAAATATTGCCGCCAATAATGCAGCCCGGAACCACTATCAATGCAGCTGTTTATTGTGAAAATTTACGACGTTTGTGGAGAGCCATTCAAAACAAATGAAGAGGAATGCTGACTTCAGGAATTGTGTTGATCCATGACAACGCTCGTGCACACTGCTAGCACAACCCATCGGCTCCTTGAACAGTTTCAATGGGACATTTTCGATCATCCGCCGTACAGTCCTGACCTGACACCCAGCGACTTTCACCTTTTCCCTGAACTGAAGATATGGCTAGGAGGGCAGCACTTTCAAACGAACGAAGATCTTGAAAACAACGTCAATGCTCATTTGAAATCATTGGCGCCAACATTTTTGAAGCAGGTATTGTAAAGTTTGTGCACAGGTACGATAAATGTCTCAATATTTTCAGTGATTATGTAGAAAAGTAACCATAAGTGTACAAAAATTTTAGTAATAATTGTTTTCTATGAACTTGTCTTTTATCGGAGGTTGAAAAAAATGGCCCTCGTAGATAATACGTGTAGAGAAAGTAAAAAATTTAGTTTGTTTTTCTTACGTAACGTTAATTTACTCTTGCAGGGATTTAGGTATTTACAAACAACAAAAATCTCTAGCACCTACCTCAAAATGAAATTTGATAAGCAGAGCAAAGGATGCCCCACATGCAGTGCAGGGTAATTTAAAACTGGAACGCAAATATTGATCGCCTGCAGGGGACGACGGACGAGGTAATTAACACATTCATACGCCTGGCATGGTAACGGCGAAAATCGCACATACAAATCATATGTAAATAGCAGACAATATTCATGCGCGTATATATGTCACTCAGCATTCGGTGTTTTAAAAGAATAGGCCCTCTTTTAGCATATTCTTACAGGTGCATTGTTTGCCATAACATGGTGCCCCATTATTACTAGGGCCGCTGATAAGTCCCGGACCTCTCAATGAAAACAGCATTTGAACATTTTTTTTCTCAACCTAATTTCCAGAAAGGCTAATACATTTGTCATATCGGTGTTCTAATGTAATTAAACCATCTCTGTAGTGCGATTTATCAAGGTCCTCAAAACAGCTGTTCACCGCATCAATGACCTCCTCGTTGTTGTGAAATCTTCGTCATCCAGAAATGTTTTGAGGTTTTGGAACAGACGGTAGTCACTGGGTGCTAGATCTGGCGAATAGAAGGGCTGTTCAAGCAATTCCAACTTTAATTCGCACATTTGTTCCATTGCAATGACTGAACGATGGGCCGGAGATTTGTCGTGATGAAACAAGATATTTCTTTTGCCAAATGAGGTATTTTTCTTTTCACCCCATCACTCAAACGTTGCAGTATGCTTGTGTAGTAGTCACCAGTGATACTTCTACCCTTTTCCAAGTAATCAATATAAATAATTCCCTGTGCATCCCAGAAAACACTCGCCATAACCTTGCAAGTTGACAAATTTGACATTGCCTTTTTTGGAGTTGATTCACCTGGCACAATCCACTGTTTTGACTGTGATTTACTTTCTGGAATGTAGTGATGCTCCGAAGTTTCATCCATGGTAATAAACCGTCTCAAAAATTCACTGGGGTTTTTACATTGTTAACAGAAGCAGTTTTTCTTTGCAACTTTTGATCAGGTGTTTACAGCCTCTGCTATCTCAAACAACTTTAATCTGCGGTCTTCCAGTAATAAACGTGAATTTTTCAATGACCTCTGGAGTTGTCACTTCTACAGGGCGTCCAGAGCGAGGCTAATCAATAGTGCTCGTACGTCCCATTTTAAACTCTGCAACCCACCTTTTAATCATTGAATTTGAAGGGGCAGGGTCTTTCAATGTACTGCCCATTTCCTCCTTGATTTCTTTAGGCGTTAAGCGTTTCAAATAGAAGTATTTAATCACTGCTCGTTTTTCCAAATCCTCCATTTTTGTGAAACTCTAAAGTTGTCTTGGTTAAAATGCTATCATTTGAAAACTAAACAAGGTATTGACCTGTAACTATGCATACAAGCTGGTCTATAGTTAAACTATATGATGCTACTGCCTTACTGGCCTAGGGACGCCGTATCTGTGTGAAGCCCGGGACTTATCAGCCGACCCTCGTACATGTCTGATCGATTTGTAGTGTGTACTCACAAAGGGGTTCACCTGCAGCCGAGGTCGTTAAGGCGCGGATTCGTGAACTACACTTCAAATTCCGAAAGGTAAATCTGACCTATTGATGGTCACTATTGCATGACAAATATCGAATGATTTGATAGTCGCCTAACTATCGGTTACATTTGGTTTTACATTCGGTTATAAAATGCTATTATACCATTAACTGCTTGGTAGTTGATGATCCCCATTTATTTTTCAAGTCGCTTTTATGATGAGCGTCATCCTCTAGGCTTATTCAGAAGAATAAATGCGCCCTCTTATAATAGATGAACACACTTAAAAGAGATATATACACATAATATATACAACATATATAAAACCCTAGCACAACAGTGACCTAAGTATGACATAAAACATATGTATGTAGAGTAATGTAGTCACTTTTGTTTAGTTGATCTCATCCCTCCCCCCTCTTCTCTATTGGCAGCCTTCTCAGATCTCAGCTGTCTTGCCTTAAGTATAAATTTACCTAGCCCGTCCACACCTTCCGTGCCTGCCAGTAGCGTCCAACATGCTTCTAGCTCTACATTCGCTGTGGTAAAGAATCGCGTTAAATGTTTTTCCCTCCATTTCTCTGTTTCATATCTTGCAAATATACAGAGTGTTAATGAACTACACCGAAATAATCTTCGAGATTGTGCACCTGATTGATTTGATACCAGCGATGCATGGTACCCGGATAAACATAAGTTAAACGTGTGGGTATCAGGTGCTGATAAGTCGGTGTTAAAGCAAAGCAGGTTCAAAAAATGACTTAGAGTGTCTTTAAAACTGCTGCCCCCCGAGGATAGAAATATCGATTTTTAGCAGCTCGATACTAGCGTTCTCAAGGTTTAATGGCATAAAAGTCAGTAAAATCTCGAACTAATCACTTGACAGTGCGACACTGAGCATTCATTAACTACAGTCTTGAGTTATGTAGCATATTCTGGAGGCGTTTTTTCAAAGCGTAACACAGGAAGCTGCTATCCCAAAGGTCATGAGTTCGATTCCTGTCATAGAGTAAATATGTTTTATTATTATTTTTCTCATTCCAGACGAATACGTGGCGTACTGGCACTTCTGAAACTAATAGCCGTTACTTCGAAATTTCATTAAACAGGTCACAAGTCTCCTATCTCAAATTACTTATTTAAGTAACCAACATATTCTGAGAAAATATTTCGGTATCGTTTATTAACACCCTGTATTGGTAACGAGAAAGTCTGTCAAGCTTGCCAACATATAAAAGTAATTAGTTAAAGTAAATAAATCCTTGAGGGACCGAGCACAAATGACTGCTGGTTTGTAAAACACAACACATAATTTACTTTAAAGCAAAGCACCTCCCAAGAGAGTGTGTTCATAAAATGTAGCCGGAAAATGACATCATGTCTACAATTACAATAAAAAGCTTCTGTTGAATACTTTTACTTGTGTGACAAAAGACAAACACAAATATCACTGCGGCATTTCAACACGAGAGCGAGCGGACAAGCCTCCGTGTACTTCCGGCCGTGGACCCAATAACATCACTTCAACTTACAGAGCACTTCAAATGGGAGTTTCATAAGTAGTTTCCCATTTTTACATTCTCTACACGTACTATAGTGTATACAGAAGGTATTGTAATGCACCCAAAAATTGAATACCAAGATTTCACCAGAAATACATGTTTTGGGTCCCCCTGAATCCAAAAGAACCATTTTTGGAAAAAAAAAAATTGATGTGTTCCATTCACATGTCTTTGTCTATATCTCTGTAACAATTTTTTGTTAAAAAGTTTTAAAGCTGAAACCAAAAACAATGAATATCTCAAAAAATATACAGTCCTCGAAAAAACGTAAATAACATAAATTGTGTGTTTAATGTGCTCTACACTTTTGTGTGGTAAGTTTTTGTCCATTTCTTACGGTTTAGTAGTTATGCAAATTTCATTCAGAATAAAGTAGTCTTCAGAGGCTATTCCCAGAAAATTCAAGATATACATTTTATTTGTCAGCTAAATATCTTTAATATACATATTTTAATCAAAATCGTTAGAGCCACTTTTTAGAAAATCAAAAGTTTCGAAAAAAGTTCCATGTAAAGGGTAGTTGGGAGTGGGGTATTTTCTTGAACATTTTCGTGTCCCATTCTTGGAAGATACCAAACCTATATACCGAGTTTGGTTTTTAACGGACTTTTCGTTTTTGAGCTATGCTGCCCACAGACACACACAGACAGACAGACACACACGGACATGTTTCTAAAAATGCTTTTTTGGATTCAGATGGTCTCAAAACATGTATTTCTGTGAAACCTCGATAGTGAATTTTGGGTGGAGTGCAATACCTTCTCTATACACTATGTAGATAGTAGTGCAGAGAAAGTCTGTGTGTGTGTGTGAGAGCGCGTGTGTGTATAGCTCGAAAACGAAGAGACCGTTAAATACCAAACTTGATATTTAAGACACGAAGATTTTCAGAAAAATCCTACAACCCCAAACTGCCCTTTACATGGAACTTTTTTCGGAATTTTTAATTTTTCAAAACTGGCTCTAACGATTTTGATTTAAATCTCTTATATTTCAGATATTTACATCAAAAATAAAACCCATATCTTGAATTTTCTGGGAATAGCCTCTGAAGATATCCTACTTTATTTTGCATGATTTCTTATACCAGTTGCATAACCAATAAACCCGTTGCAGATGGACAAACGCTTAAAACACAGAAAATATAGATCACGATAAAATATGCAATTTATGTTAAATACATTTTTTTCGTAGGGTTCATCGTTTTTTAAATATCCTTTGTTTTTAGTTTCAGCTTTGAAAACTTATAATTTTCTCATACAGGAATTTGTCAACTCCTGTCCATACAAACAAAGTAACTTCAATCACATAGCAACCAGCTTTTGACTATCACTCTAACCTATCTCTTATTTCGCTTCTACTTACAAGGAAGCAAGTAATAAGACTATTTCTAATAATTTTTTGTCGATTAGAATGAGGTAAATAGAAGCATAAGCTTTTTAACAATAATTAGTTGCAGAGATGTAGAGAAAGTCATGTGAATGGAACAATCAGATCTTTCTGTTTTAATTGCATATCAATATTTCGATTCTGCAACTCATTTTGGTAAAATGTTAATAAAGGTACGCTAAATGTAAGTAGTTTTAAAGTATTGTTGAAAATAATTCTTCGTATTAGCTATTTAGCACATTTTGGTTCACTCACTTGGTAAAGGATCAACAACTTTGTAAATATTAGTGTTATAGAAGAGACCTTTTGTTTTATTTTGATGGGAAAGTTTTACTTTATCTATTGGCAGCATTGGCGTCCTGTTCATATTTCCTTCATGTGAGGGTTTCGAAATACCGCTAAGTTATTTTTGGAAAAATAGGTCACATTTTTTTAAAAAGTATATGTTTGTAAGTAATTTCTGAACAAGTAAAACTGCCCTATTATCTCAGAAACTTGTTGACACTAACAGCTAAAACTTTTACGAGATATTTGCAAATAAACATGCTTTGTTTTAACGAAAAGGATTTTATGTAAATGGTTTAGCAATATTTTTAAAATTTAATAACTTATAATAATTTAAGATCTTCAATAAAAAAATGTGATGTGTTACACTCATATGACTTTCTCTAGCTGCTCTATAAATACATTTTTACAAAACATTATTCTTCTTTGTACACCATGCTAATCGAGATAAACATTAGCAGAATGTTCTTGTTACTTATTTCCTTATAAGTAGAAGGCAACTAAAGGAATGTGCTATGCTAAAGTGATAGTCAAATGTTTTAAGCTGTCGTTATGTGACTGTCATTGCCAAACGCTTTTTAGCTTGTGCAGGAGTAAAATAGAAGAAAAAATGGACATTTCCTATCTGCGAAACGTATAGGTACTTTACAATTACAACAAATAAAAGGAATATCTCGGAAACGGTTACCTCCACAACAACAACGTAAAGAACATGTATTGAGCTTTCATGACATATACAGTTTTTGTGCAGAAAGTTTTTGTCTATCCTCAATAGTTTACCAGTTATGCAAAATTCATCCAGAAGAAATATTTGTTTAGAGAGAATTCCTAGAAAATTCAAGATATTCATTTTATTTGTCACGTAAATATCTTAAATATAGGAGATTTTAACCAAAATCGTTAGAGTTATTTTTGAGAAGATCAAAATTGTCTAAAATTCTTCCATGTAAAGGGTAGTTGGGGTTGGGGGATTTTCTTGAAAATCCTCGTGTCGTATCCTTGGAAGATACCGAAACTAAATATAAAGTTTGGTATTTAACGGAATTTTCGTTTTTGAGCTATGCTGTCCACACACACACACATACACACACAAACACAGACTGGGAAATGTTTCTAAAAATGCTTTTTTTGGATTCAGGTGGCCCCAAAAACATATTTTCGGTGAAATTCTGAAACCGAATTTTTGGGTGCATTTTGGCTGCATTCCCTGTACACTATGTACATATTACGTGTAGATAAATTAGAAATATATACCTCTTCTTCTAATTAAAAAGTATTGTATTTTTTACAAGTCAACAGTAAATGCATTGCTGAATATACTTTAGAAAATTCAGCTCATTATGTTAAATAGTATCTGAGATAATGGGTCAAACTTTAACATTGGACGTTTGGACCGCTATTTAGTTCTCACCAAAACAAAACCAGGCGATCAATGTACCGTTATAATGTAATCTTCCACCATTCCTGCCGAAAATCTTGCCATTTTCACAACCACATGCCGCTCACTCGCTTACCTGATGGATGGATGGATGAATGGATGGATGGATGCATTGATGGATGGAAGGATGGATGGATGGATGGAGGGAGGGACGGACGGACGGAGGGACGGACGGACGGACGGACGGATGGATGGAGGGATGGATGAATGGATGGAAGGATGGATGGAGGGATGGACGGATGGACGGATGGACGGATGGACAGACGGACGGATGGAGGGATGGATGGATGCATGGATGGAGGGAGGGATGGATGGATGGATGGATGGATGGAGGGAGGAAGGGATGGATGGATGGATGGATGGATGGATGGATGGAGGGATGGACGGATGGACGGATGGACCGATGGACGGACGGACGTACGGACGGATGGACAGCAACGTGAATAAAATTTACGAAAATTCAATGTTATGAAACTCCCGGACCTTATAGAGAGCAATTTTGTAATGTAAAACGAAAAGAGTCCTTATTTCGACAACGTAGACGACGACTAAAATACTTTTTTTTTAGGTATAATGGTGATAATATTTTAGTCATAACAAAATAAATGAGCACATATGTAAAAATTAGCTCTAAAATCACGAGTGAAGAAATAAAAAAACATGTCTGAGATAACTTACATTTATTCGCTCTCTGGAAGTAGCTCAAGATCAGAATGGTCGTCTGAGCTGTTTATGCTGTTGCTGTCCACTCCAAGATTCATAACCAGGCTATCAGAAACGGTGTCACTTAAACTATCAAAACAGCGCTTCTTCGTGCGGTACATGTAAGCACTCTACCAACTGTTGGCGGAACATCTTTGCTTTTCCTACACATACTGTGTACATAGTGTGTAGAGAAGGTATTGTATTCCACCTAAAAATCTAGGGATTTTCTCAAAAGCTTCGTGTCGCAGGCCAAGAAGGTCCTAAATATAATTAACATTTCGTTTTTGAGTTATCTTGTTCACAGACACACATGGACCTTTTTCTGAAAATACTTATTTTAAATATAGCGGACCCTAAAACATCTATTTCCGGTAAAATCTCGGTTTCGAATTTTTGGGTGAAATGCAATACCTTCTCTATACACTATATATAATACGTGTAGAGAAAGTAAAGTACCCTACATAATAAAGTACCCTACAAACGGTAAGAAATGCGGTGTACGGAACAAGACATTGCTGATTTCTTTTTGTGCCTTCTGTACATCGTACGTGTAGAGAAAGGAAAAAATGGGTACAGAAAGTCATGTGAACGTAAAATGTTTTATAAAGTACGAAACGTACTATGGGTATCGAGTATCGAGCAATAATTATAACCAATGTTTATCTCAAAGGATCGCATTACAATTTGAGTTGACAAGTGTAAACGTTGCATTGCCATAAATCAAAAGGTAAAAATTGTTAGCGTAGCATCAGTATGGAAATGAAATGCCTTATTACTGGCCCATTTCTGCATGACGCTAATATTGTATATTAAATTAGGGAAACGAGATAAAGCACATTCCGGTCAGGTGACACATTCCGCTCCGACAAAAAAAATGATACATGACATGTTTTTAAAGTGCCAATTAGCAGCGAGCTGTCGATCATGCAGTTTCCGGTTCAGCTCATTTACTAAGGACTGCTCGCCATATTTTAAAATCGCGACGCTACATTTCCATGGCAACGATTAATGCGAGTTTTAACGATAGGTATCGAACCCTCATTTAAATCCTTGACTTAATTACATCGTTTAAGCCTTTAATAATTGAGCATGCCAACTTGAAACACTACATAATTCTTGGCAACGTTCAGCAAATTGCTAATTAAGCAGCACTCGTGTTTTCAAACGAAATATTAATTCCTTATTTAGTATCTGTGAAATGAGATATAAAATTACAAGCTTAATCGTTAAAATATGTTTGTTTTTTTTTTACTTTCTATGCACGTACTATGTACATAGTGTATAGAGAAGGTATTTTATTGCATCCAGAAACTCCATTCCACCGGAAATACATATTTTAGGACCCCTGATTTCAAACAAATAAAAAAAAAAAAAAATACACGCTCATGTGTACGGGCCAGGTTCTGCATTCTGTTGTTTCGTGCCGTTGGCTCCCCGACAGTCTTCCGACCCCTAGACATCCACTTGCAAGTCTGCAAGTCCTAGGGGAGTGCCAGTCCTACATATCATCCACTTCCTTACGCTCATGTCTGGCTACGGGCCAGGTTTTCCATTCTGTGGTTTCGTGCCGTTGGCTCCCTGACAGTCTTCTGACCCCCAGACATCCACTTTTAAGTCCTAGGGGCGTGTCAGTCCTACATATCAACCACTTCCTCACACTCATGTCTGGCTATGGGCCAGGTTCTCCATTCTGTTGTTTCGTGCCGTTGGCTCCCCGACAGACATCTGACCCCTAGACATCCGCTTATATGTCCTAGGGGAGTGTCAGTCCTACATATCATCCGCTTCCTCACACTCATGTCTGGCTATGGGCCGGGTTCTCCATTCTGTGTTTCGTGCCGTTGGCTCCCTGATAGGCTTCTGACCCCCAGACATCCACTTGTAAGTCCTAGGGGAGTGTCAGTCCTACATATATGGGGAGGATAAACCGATTACGAAACGAAACGAAACTCACAAGGATGTGACACAAAGAGTTTCAGAATGTTTTGAAAAAGGCCCTTGTGTGTCTGTCTATCAGTGTATCTTTGGGCAGTTGTTATTTAAGTTCAGTATTTTACAAGGAGGCTACACGAAGATTTTGAAGAAAATCCCCTTACCCTTACCACGCTTTGCACGAAAAAAATAATATAAATTGTGATTTTCTCAAAAAGTCCTGTAACGATTTTGGTTAAAATCTTTTATATGTAAGATATTTACATGACAAATAAAATGTATCTCTTCAATTCTCTGGGAGTAGCTCTTGAAGACTACTTTATTCTGGATGCATTTTACGGAGTTTTGCATAACTGGTAAATCATAGAAGATAGACAAAAACGTACCGCACAAAAAAAATGTAGATCTCGTGAAAACACACACTTTATGTCCCTTACGTTTTTGTTGTGGAGGTAACCGTTTCCAAGATATTCCTTGTTATTGGTTTCAGCTGTGAAGTACTTTTACTTTTCTCAGCCAGTAAGTGTGCGCACAAAAATGTAGATCTCGTTAAAAGACACAATTTATGTTATATACACCTGGAGATGAATGTTTTTACTTTCCCTACACCTACTATGTACATGTGTATAGAGAAGGTATTGTATTGCATCAAACAAATTCATACCCAGATTTCACTGGAAATACATGTTTTGGGATCCCTTGAATCCAAAAAAAGCATTCTTAGAAAAAAGCTCGTGTGTTCGTGTGCGTGTCTGTGGGCAAAAACGAAAAGTCCGTTACATACCAAACTTAATATTTAAATTCAGTAATATATAAAAATGCGACTCAAAGATCTTCAAGAAAATCCCACCCTTCAAACTACACTTCAAATGGAAACAATTTCAAATATTTTGATTTTCTCAATAACGTCTGCACTTGTTTTGATTAAAATCTCTTATATTTGGGATACTTTCATGACAAACAAAATATATATCTTCAATTTTCTTAAAGTAGCCCCTGAAGACCTGTTTGTTCTGGATGCGTTTTACGAAATTTTGAATAAATGGTAAACCGTAAAAGAAAGACAAAAACTTACCACACAAAACATGTATATCTTGTTAAAATGTACAGTTTGTGTCATATACATTTTTTTCTTGAAATTTACCGTTTTCGAGATATGCCTTGTTATTAGTTTCAGTTGTGAAGTCTTATATTTTTCTTTTGTTCTACTCCTGGCCAAGCTAAGAAGCGATTTGCAATAACAAACGAATAACGACAGTTTTTAAAACATTTGACTATCACTTTAGCATAGCACATTCCTTCAGTTGCCTTCTACTTATAAGGAACTAAGTAATAAGAACATTCTGCTAATGTTTATCTCGATTAAAATAAATAGAAGAATAAGCTTACTAACAATAGTTTGTCACGAGATACACAGAAACTCATATGAATGGAATGCATCAGATTGTTTCTCTACACGTAACATGTACATACTGTGTAGAGAAGATACTGTACTCCAACAAAAAAGTAGATATCGAGATTTCACCGGAAATACATACTTTTAGGTCACATGAAATAAAACAAAAAAGCAATTATTTAGAACAAGATCCGTGTCTATCTGCGGACATTAAACTCAAAAAGCTGATGTGTTCCATTCACATGACTTTCTCTACATTTCTGTAACAGCTTATTCCTCTATTTATTTCAAGCTAGTCAAGAAAAGTCTAGCAGAAACAGTCTTATTACTTACTTTATTGTAAGTAGAAGCGAAATAAGGGCGCACCATAGGTTAAAGTGAAAGTCATAAACGGTCACCTCCACGAAAAAAAATTAATTGATATAACATGTGTGTTTTAACGAGATGTACATATTTTATTAAGTAAGATTGTGCCTATCTCTTAGGGTTATAATCGTCATGCAAAATTCCGCCATTTTTGAGAAAAATTTCGAATTCTTTTCCATATAAAGGGTAGTTTGTATTGAGGGATTTTTCTCAAAATCTTCATGTCGCATCACTCGAAGATACTAACTTAAATACCAAGTTTGGTATTTTACTGACTTTTCATTTTTGAGTTATCGTGTTCACAGTCACACGGACCTTTTTCTACAAATGCTTTTTTTTTTTTTTTACATAGGGGACTCTAAAACATATATTTTTCGTGAAATCTCGGTATCTAAATGTTGGGTGGAGTGCAATAAGTACATAGTACATGTAGAGAAAGTATAAAAGATAATTTTGGATTCAGGGGGACGCAAAACATGTATTTCCGGTGAAATTTTGGAATCGAACTTTTGGGTGGAGAGCGATGCACTATGTAATTTTGTATTCCAAAGGACCCAAAAAATGTATTTCCAGTGAAATCTTGGTATGGAATTTTTATGTGCAATACAATACCTTCTCTTTATTCACTTGATGCGTAGTACGTGTGGAGGAAGTAGAAATACGAGACTCTTACGTTAGCTAGTAAATGGTCCTCTGCTGAGATAAAGAAAGGACATCAAGTTTTTATAAATGCTGTGACCCACATTCCGTGCTGATTTGTACGCGCTACGATTAGCACTGTTCAATGTTTCATGGGCCACTTCCCGGGAGACTTTTGTATTTAGGTTAGACTGCAGCGCCGCGCGGACCATTGTACGGAACCTTCATAAAATATTTCTCAGTTTCAAGTGAAAAATGTATATTGTGTGTTCTTGACAGAGACAATTCTAGAGTTCATTATGTCGTTAACACAATGGCGTCAGGGCATCTCCTGGCTCAAATATTCACGCAAATTTTCAAGCCTAATAAAGTATACATCCTGGGATTCCCCTCGGCGTGCTCTAATGGAGGGAGAGCAACTTACTCATTACCTGCTCTTGCACTATGTTTAAACCTTTGCGTACTTCTGTCGGCGTCAAATATTTAGAGGCGACTTCACAACATCAAAGTAGTAAAAAATCAGATGTAAAACACATCATATGCAATGTATATACAGGGTGTTTCAAAACACCACCAAACGAAGACATGGACCTTGTTGATCATACCGTACGTCGTACGTGAATATCATTTTGAGCTCTAAATTCGGCACTTACAAAAACTACCTTAAATCACCATGGATTAGGCAGTCGTACATAACCAAATGGCACGTACCTGGCCCACTTCAAGAGGGATGCCGATTGGTAGCGAAGGTTCCAGTCGCGTGGTGTAGGCTGGTTTGATAAACACGCCAGCGCGGCACAGGTCACCTTAGTAATGGAAAACATAGCATATGGGTTTTGTTATGTGTTTTGTATAACACGTTCTGAAGGTTGTTTACGTGGCGTATGACAACCGTTGTTTCTCCACTGCCTAATCCCAAATGTGTGCGACTTTTAAACACACATGACACTTTAAATAGCAGAGTTTGAAAGCTGCTACATCAAGTTTCGGACAGGTGTAAGTTAATCCACTGCTATCTTCGTTTGGTGTCGTTTTGAAAGAGCCTGTATATTGCATAGAGAAGGTATTATATATTCCACCCACATTTCACTGGAAATATATCTTTGAGTTTCCCTGAGTCCGTAAAAAGCAATTTTAGCAAAGCTCAAAAACGCAAAGCCTGATAGATACCAAACTTGGTATTTCAGTTCACAACTTCCAAGGATGCGTCGCTAAGATTTTCAGAAATCTTTGAAAAAATTATGCTTGTTGTGTGTGCAGAAGCTACAAGCAGTGAGGTCTCAGGCAGCGAAGGAGCCACAACGGCGACCACTCCGCCATCTACAAGTCGGGAAGGCAGCTCTGGGGTATGTTTGGCTGGGTTAAATTTGGGGAACATCTTTAAATAAGTCAGAATGTGCTGTATTTAATACATCCTAGGGAATTGCAGGAAAACGTGGCACATTATTATTAAACCACTTATACAAAGATATACCTCTAATAATTAAGGCCCCGCCGTGGCCGAGTGGTTAGTCGCCCCAAGTCGGATCCCAGGCGACCGCATGCGAGATTTGTGGTGGACAAAGCGGCGCAGAGGCGGGTTTTCTCCGGTTCCCGCCATTGTATTCTACCGGTGCTACATTTTATTTCATATATCATTTGTGTTATTGCCTGCGGTGCCAAAACTAAAAGCGGGCGTTAAACACTATAAATATACCTCCAATAATTAGCTCAGTTCTGTGTGTAATATTCCACTATAAAACGTTGCCAATTAAATCCATACCTGTAGCGAAAAGTAAACGGATTCGTTTGTTTTTTTCTTAGTTATCACTTTATTTAGTTTCGCCTAGCTACATACGTCTCATAGCAACAATTGCATGAAATGCTATAAAACTTTGAATAGAACATTTATACATTAACTTGTGACAACAGTTATTACATTCTAACAACAATTATGTAAACAATGTAGCGAGTCTTTAAGAATGTAGGTATGATATGTTTTAAGAATTTAAACAATGATGATACTTCGTTGGTTCGCCTAGTGCTGCCTGAAGATCTGCAGGAATTTGATGGCTGCTTCTGTGCTTAGAATAATGGGCAGATTCCCTTACGATAGTTTGACTGGAGGTGATTGTTTGGTGAATACATAGTGTTGGGTTTTTAGTTTGTCCATCCTTGCTCTGGTCAGTATCATCTGTTGATGCCGGCTGAGAGTTTCTGGTTGTTGTTTGGTGAATACATAGTGTTGAGTTAGTTTAGTTTGTCCATCCTTGCTCTGGTCAGTATCATCTGTTGATGCCGGCTGAGAGTTTCTGGTTGTTGTTTGGTGAATACATAGTGTTGAGTTAGTTTAGTTTGTCCATTCTTGCTCTCGTCAGTATCATCTGTTGATGCCGGCTGAGAGTTTCTGGTTGTTGTTTGGTGAATACATAGTGTTGAGTTAGTTTAGTTTGTCCATTCTTGCTCTGGTCAGTATCATCTGTTGATGTCGGCTGAGAGTTTCTGGTTGTTGTTTGGTGAATACATAGTGTTGAGTTTTTAGTTTGTCCATTCTTGCTCTGGTCAGTATCATCTGTTGATGCCGGCTGAGAGTTTCTGGTTGTTGTTTGGTGAATACATAGTGTTGAGTTTTTAGTTTGTCCATTCTTGCTCTGGTCAGTATCATCTGTTGATGCCGGCTGAGAGTTTCTGGTTGTTGTTTGGTGAATACATAGTGTTGAGTTAGTTTAGTTTGTCCATTCTGGCTCTGGTCAGTATCATCTGTTGATGTCGGCTGAGAGTTTCTGGTTGTTGTTTGGTGAATACATAGTGTTGAGTTTTTAGTTTGTCCATTCTTGCTCTGGTCAGTATCATCTGTTGATGCCGGCTGAGAGTTTCTGGTTGTTGTTTGGTGAATACATAGTGTTGAGTTTTTAGTTTGTCCATTCTTGCTCTGGTCAGTATCATCTGTTGATGTCGGCTGAGAGTTTCTGGTTGTTGTTTGGTGAATACATAGTGTTGAGTTAGTTTAGTTTGTCCATCCTTGCTCTGGTCAGTATCATCTGTTGATGTCGGCTGAGAGTTTCTGGTTGTTGTTTGGTGAATACATAGTGTTGAGTTTTTAGTTTGTCCATTCTTGCTCTGGTCAGTATCATCTGTTGATGCCGGCTGAGAGTTTCTGGTTGTTGTTTGGTGAATACATAGTGTTGAATTTTTAGTTTGTCCATTCTTGCTCTGGTCAGTATCATCTGTTGATGTCGGCTGAGAGTTTCTGGTTGTTGTTTGGTGAATACATAGTGTTGAGTTTTTAGTTTGTCCATTCTTGCTCTGGTCAGTATCATCTGTTGATGTCGGCTGAGAGTTTCTGGTTGTTGTTTGGTGAATACATAGTGTTGAGTTAGTTTAATTTGTCCATTCTTGCTCTGGTCAGTATCATCTGTTGATGCTGGCTGAGAGTTTTGTATATTTAAATAAATGATGTGTTGGGCAGCGTTTATGGCAGCGTTTGTTTAATAAATTATGAAAGGTTATCAAAATTCATAGGAGTGTTCAATAAGTCGTTAGAAAAATATCGAAAAATGAATTATTTATTGCAGATGTTTTCAACATATTCTCGATTTATCTCGATACACATTTCCCAGGGTTTCTTAACTACTTTAAGGCTTCTAAAAAGTAGGATTTCGGAAGCTCCTCAAAATAGGCCTCTGTTTGGGAGATGAACTCTTCGTTAGACGTGAAATTGAGATCAAACGCGGCACCCATCTTGCCAAGACCTTTGTCAGATATAACTTTTGGTGCAACATTGAGAACCTTGTGATATTCTTGTGGCCTATACTGTTTCACGAACTTATATTCGTCGATAACGTTTAAATTCATTTATCCAATTGTAAATTGTTACAAACGCAGGAGCAGATGTGCCATGAAATTCATCCAACTTGCCCTTTATCTCTTTCGGTGTTAAGCCTTTTAAATAGAAGTGTTTAATCACCGCATGAAACTCGTGTTTTTCCATCTTTCTAAAGAAGTACAAAATTCTTGATTGAGTCGTTTATGGCAACGAAACCACGTGATTGATAGAGCTGAAATTTTATCTGTCATCTAGTAAGATAGGACGGTTCCTAAATACAAACTTTTATCGAAGCTACGAGTGTAAATTATAGAATGTTCCCAAAAAGTTATCTACATATTCTAATGCTTTCTTATAGGCCTGTAAGAACTAGGAATATAGCTAAAGATGTACTCTAGATATTGTGTTCTGAGGAAAACTAAGTGATAATCTGTCATTCAGCACAGGTGGACGCTAGGAATCGAACTCGGGACACATTTTCCAGGAGATATCTCTCACGATCTATTTGAGAATAATTAGAGGAGTCCCCTGTATCCAAAAAAAAAAAGCATTTATAGAAAAAGGTCGGTATGTGTGTATGTGTGTCTGTATGTCTGTGAACACAATAGCTCAAAAACGAAAAGTCTGTAAAATACCAAACTTGGTATTTTAGTATTTTCCAGGGATGCGACACGAAGATTTTGAAAAAAAATCCTCCACCCCAAACTGCCCATATCATGGAACATTTTTCGAAATGTTTTATTTTCTTAGATATGACTCTAACGATTTTGATTTAAATATTAAATATGTTTAACTAGCAAATAAAACGTATATATTGAATTTTCTGGCAATAGCCTCTGAAGACTACTTTATTCTAGATGAATTTACGGAATTTTGCATAACTGCTAAACCGTAACCGATGGACAAAACTTGGCACATAAAAATGTAACGCACGTTAAAACACACAATTTATGTTATATACATTTTTTTTTCGTGGAGTTCATCGTTTTTAAGATATTCCTTGTTTTTTGTTTCAGCTTTATAAAACTTTAGGAGCTTCAGTCATATAGCAACCAGCTTTTGACTATCACTTCAATCCACGGTACTCTCTTATTTCGCTTCTACCTACAAGGAACCAAGTAATAAGACTGTTTCTGCTATTTTTTTCTCGATTAGCATGAAGTAAATAGAAGTATAAGCTTTTTAACAATAATTTGCATAGAACACATCAGATTTTTATCGTCTTTACAGCTTCTAGTATCAGAGAAGGAGAGAGAGAATCTACTGTGATGTGGTTTATACTGATACACATGTGTTTGATTACTTTCATTGGCATCCCTGGCTATTGGAAAGGGAAAAATGTGGATGCTTTGAAGCTTTGAAATGCCTGCAGATACCCGCATTCAGCCCGTGTTGACAGACAGTTCACCCAGAAAGCCAACATTGTGCATGCTCGTGTTTATGGATGAACGGAACACAGTCTGTGCATTTTGCAGAACCAAGGTACTCCACAGAGAGTTGCAACTTCACTCTACTAGCATAACTGTAGAAGTATTGTATTCCAGCAAATTTTGATCTCAACATTTCATCGAAAATATAAATCCTTAAGCCCTTATGATTTTTATAAAAATACCTGTGTGTGCAGTAGAAAAATAAAATATGATTTCATCCATTCATATGACTTTCTCTACATCTCTGCACAAATTATTGTTAAAAAGCTCATGCTTCTATTTACTTCATGTTAATTGAGAATAAAATTAGGAGAAATAGTCTTATTACTTGCTTCCTTGCAAGTAGAAGCGAAATAAGGGAGTACCAATGATAGTCAAAAGCTATGTGACTGAAGTTCCTTTGTTTATATGGATAGGAGTTGGCAAATCCCTGTATGAGAAAAGTATACGTTTTCCAAAGCTGAAATCAATAACAAGCAATGTCTCAAAAACAATTAACTCCACGAAAAAAATGCATATAACTTAAATTGTGTGTTTTGTCGTGCTCTACATTTTTTGTGTAAGACGTTTTTGTCTATGTCTTAGGGTTCAGCAGTTTTGCAAAATTCATTAAAATTCATGCAGAATAAAGTCGTCTTCAGAGGCTATTCCTAGAAAATTCAAGATATACATTTTATTTTTCGTGTAAATAGCTTTAATATACAAGATTTTAATCAAAATCTTTAGAGCAATTTTTGAGAAAATCAACACTTTCGAATAATAATACATGTAAAGTTTAGCTGGGGGTTGGGAGATTTTCTTGAAGATCTTCGTGTCGCATACTTAGAAGATAAAAAACCTAAACACCAAGTTTGGTTTTTAACGTTCTTTTCGTTTTTGAGCTATGCTGCCCACAGACACACACGGACATTTTTCTAAAAATGCTTTTTTTTGTTATTCAAAACATGTATTTCCGTTGAAATGTTGGTATCCAATTTTTGGATGGAATGTAATACCTTCTCTACACACTATGTAGATAATACGTGTGGAGAAAGTAAAAATTCTGATGTGTTCAATTCACATGAATTTCCTTATATCTCTGTAACAAATCAATGTTAAAAAGCTTATCCTTCTATCTACATCATGCTAATCAATATAAACATTAACAGAAATGTTCTTATCAGTTGTCTCCTTGTAAGTAGAAGGGAAAAGAATATGATGTGTTCCATTCACATGACTTTCTCTACATCTCTGCAACAAATTATTGTTAAAAAGCTTATTCTTCTTCTTACTTCATGCTAATCGAGAAAAAAATAGCATAAATAGTGTTATTACTCGCTTCCTTGTAAGTAGAAGCGAAATAAGGGAGTAGCACAGGTTAAAGTGATAATCAAAAGCTGGTTGCTATGTGACTGAAGTTCCTTTGGACAGGAGTAGACAAATTTCTATATGAGAAAAGTATAAGTTTTTAAACCGGAATATCTCTAAAACGATCAACTATACGAAAAAACTGTATATGACATAATTTATGTATTTTATGCTGATCTGCATTTTTGTATAGTAAGTTTTTGTCTATCTCTTACGGCTTATCAGTTACGAAAAAGTCAATAAAAATCGTCCGGAATAAAGAGATCTTTAGAGGCTATTCCCAGAAAATTCAAGTTATACGTTTTATTTGTCAGGTAAATATATTTAATATACGATCTTTTAATCAAAATCTTTAGGGCCATTTTTGAGAAAATAAAAAATGTCTAAAATGTTTCCATGTAAAGCGTAGGGGGGGGATTTTCTTGAAAAGCTTCGTGTCGCATCCTTGGAAGATACCAAACCTAAATACGAAGTTTACAATTTAAGGGTCTTTTCGTTTTTGAGCTATGCTGTCCACACACACACACACACACACACACACACACACTTGCACACGATTCACACGGACAATTTTCTGGAAATGCTTTTTTTGGACTCAGGGGGTCCTAAAACATATATTTCCGCGGAAATCTCAGTATCGAATTTTGGGTGAATGACAAAACTTCCTATATACACTATGTACATAGTATGTGTAGAGAAAGTAAAAATCTAGCTGCTCCATAACTAAACCTGTTTTCGAAACTTACCTTACGCTAATCAAGATAAACGTAAGCAGAGTCAGTCTAATTACTAGCTCTTTGTAAGCAGAAGGGAAAAAACAAAATACACAGGCTAAAGCGACAGTTTCGTGCTTAAAAAGCCGGTTGTCTCTGGTTGCCAGCAGTAAACAAATGAGAAACGAGAACAAAGATGTCTTCCCGTCTGAGAACGGTTTAAACGGCTAAAACTGAAACCAATAATACGGAATATCTCGAAAACGGTTAACTCTACAAAAATGTGTATAACATGAATTGTGTGTTTCAATGAGATCTATATTTTTACTTTCTCTACACGTACTATGTACATAGTGTATAGAGGAAGTATTGTATTCCACTCAAAAATTCGATCCCAAGATTTCACCAGAAATACATGGTTTAAGATCCCCTGAATCCAGAAAAGCATTTTTAGAGAAAGGTGCGTATGTGTGTGTGCGTCTGTCTGTCTGACTGTGTATGTGTGTATGTGCACAACATAGCTCAAAAACGAAAAGACCGTTAAATACCAAATTTGGTATTTAGGTATTGTATCTTCCAAGGGTGACACGAAGGTTTTCAAGAAAATCGCACCACTACAAACGATCCTTTAAATGGAACATTTTTCGAAAATTTTGATTTTCTTAAAAAGTGCTCTAACGAGTTTGATTAAAATCACTTATATTAAAGCTATTTGCACCCAAATAAAATGTATATCTTGAATTTGCTGGGATTAGCTTCTGAAGACCTCTTTATTCTGGATGAATTTTGCCGAATTTTGCATAACCGGTAAACCGTAAGAGATGGACAAAAACTTACCGCACAGAAAATTTAGAGCACATTAAAACACACAATATACGTTATATACCTTTTTCGTTGAGCTGATCATTTTTAAAATATTCCTTGTTACTAGTTTCCACTTTGAAAAGCTTATAATTTTCTCATCAGGAATTTGTCAACTCCTGTCCATACAAACAAAGGAACATCAGTCACATAGCAACCAGCTTTTGACTATCACTTTATCCTAGTGTACTCCCTTATTCGCTTCTACTTACAAGGAAGTAAGTAATAAGACTATTTCTGCTAATATTTATCTGGATTATAGTATATAAAGTCTATTGCTAGGATAGCTTTATTGCAGAACAGCTGAAGATAATGATGGGAATGGAGCATATTACAGTTTATTACTCTCTCTACACGTACTATGTACATAGTGTATGGAGAATGTATGTAATGCACCCAAAAATTCAATACTAAGATTTCACCAGAAATGTGTGTTTTCAGACCCCTTGAATCCAAAAAATAATTTTTAGAAAAATGTCCTTGTGTGTGTGTGTATGTGTGTGTGTGTGTGTGTCAGTCTGTGTGTATGTATAAATATCTAACTTGGTATTTAGTTTGGTGTCTTCCAAGGATTCGACGGGGATATGTTCGCGGACCCCCCCCCCCCCAAACACAAGTTCCCTTTACATGGAACATTTTCCACATTTTGATTTTCTCAAAGGTGGTTTTGGCTAGAATACCTTATGTTTATTTATAACAAAGAAATGTACATCTTGAATTTGACTTTGAAGACTTCTTCATTCTGTTGACTTTTACATAACTGGTACACTGTAACAGATAAACGAAAACTTACTATACAAAAAATCTAATGTGATCCATTCACATGACTTTTTCTACATCTCTGCAACAAATTCTTGTTAAAAAGCTTATGCTTCTATTTACTTCATGCTAATCGAGAAAAAATTAGCAGAAATAGTATTATTACTTGCTTCTTTTAAGTAGAAGCGAAATAAGGGAGTACCATAGGTTAAAGTGATAGTCAAACCTTTAAATCGGTTCCTATTTTATGAAATTAAAATTCCATTCTGTTTTCATGACCATGTTAAAAAAAAAGCTTATGTGTTACACTCAGATGGCTTTCTCTAGCTCTTCTACAAACTTCTTACATAAGATTATTCTTCTTTCTGCACCATGCTAATCGAGATAATCATAGCAGAATGTTCTTATTACTTAGTTCCTTACAAGTAGAAAGAAAATAAGGGAACACACTAAGCTAAACCGATAGTAGTCAAATGTTTTAAAATCTGTCGTTATTGCAAATCGCTGCTTTACTTGGCCAGGAGTAAAAAAAAGAAAAACGAACACTTCCTGTCTGAGAAAAGTTTAAGTCCTCACAACTGAAACCTAAAACAAGGAATATCTCGGAAACGGTTACCTCCACAGCAAAAATGTAACCGACATAAGTATTGTGTTTTGATCCGATCAGCATTTTCTGTGTAATAAGTTTTTGTCTATCTCTTACCGTTTAGAAGTCAAACAACATTTAGCAAAATTCATCCAGAATAAAGAGGTCTGCAGAGGCTATTCCCAGAGAATTCAAGATATACATTTTATTTGGTATGTAAATATCTTTAATATACGGGATTTTAATCAAAATCGTTAGAGGCATTTTTTAGAAAATCAAATGTTCGAAAAATGTTCCATGTAAAGGGTAGTTGGGGGTGGGGAGATTTTCTTGAAAATCTTCGTCTCGCATTCTTGGAAGATACCAAACTTAAATACCAAATTTAATATTTAACGGTATTTTCGGTTTTGAGCTATGCTGTCCACAAACACACACATATACACACGGACCTTATTCAGAAAATGATTTTTTTGGATTCAGCGGGTCCTAAAGCATGTATTTCTGGTGAAATCTCGGTATCAAAATTTTGGGTGGATTACAATACTTCCTCTATACACTACGTACATAGTACGAATAGAGAAAGTAAATGTTTTCCACTTATCCTCTAACAGACTAGTCTTACAAAAGCGTATTTTTTCTGCTTGTTGCCAATTAAAATAAACACTAGCAGCATTGATCTCTTTATCTGCTTCCTTGTAGGTAGAAGGGAATCCAGTATGGTTAAAACAATAGCCAATTTTCTTAAAACCTGATTGCATTTGATTGAAATTCGTTCGCTTTGTTTAGCCAGGAATAAAACAAAAGTGCAGGGAATGAAAAATGCTCATGTATTAAATACCTTTTATTTGCCATATTGTGATGACATTTGCAATACATTTTCTGGGAGTTCACTCTGAATGACTTCTGCATTATGTAAACTGTAAGAGATAAACAAAAGCTTGCTGCACAAAAATGCAGGGCTCGGAAAAACACAATAATTTATGTGAAAAACAATTTTATAGAGTTAAACATTTCGGGCATATACCTTGTTATTGGTTTGAATTTTGAAATGCTTACTTCTTTCAAATGGAAAGTCCTTATTATATTCATATACATATATTTTGTTTTACTTCTGACAGTTCAAACAGAACTGAATTTCAATTGTGTTACGAGGGCGGATTGAAAAGTAATGCACAATATTTTTTATAAAAATGTTTAATAGTTAAAAAAACAAAAACAAAAAATCACAAATGAACTTACACCTTTTACCTACTTTTTGACAGTCACTAACCTTCCCAACACATTCTTACCAGTTTCAATATGCCCTGTTCGTACCAGTACAGCTATCTACGTACTGCTGATTTCGCAGCCACATCTGTCGGAAAGCGTTGGCCAGCCAGGAATTTATTCATGAGACCAAAAAGATGAAAGTCCGAGTGTATGGTGGATTCTGCAGCACCTTCCAAATAAATTTGGTGATTTACTGACAAACAGAAGCCTCAAAATGGGATTGAGAATTATCATGAAGGAGTTTGTCGTCGTCAGTATTAATGTTGTGGCGTTTGTCACGAAGGGCACGACGCTGCTTCACCAAAGTTTTAATGTAGCATTCAGCAATAAAACACCATGCCTATCCCAGAACTCTAACACAAGCACTTTCCTAGCAGATTGAGTCACTTTACCTGTTTTGTTTCGGGCATGTAGTGGTATGCCCATGACTCAGCATCAGTGACACTCCTTTCAGAAAGGCATGCGATGCACCGTGTAAAGTGCTCCAAGCATTCATCTTCATTGGCCGTTGTGATTGTCTGTCAGGTTCTTAGGCAGCCAGCGAGCACCAACTTTACGAAATTCCAACGTGCCATGAACAAAATCGTACACTGCAGCTTAGGAAATGCTGAACTGTTGCGGTAAGATTCGCAGTTGCATACGTTGGTCGTTCAAAATTGACTCTGACATTCTGCGGGGCAGCAACTGTTACCGGCCTCCCGGTGCGTGGTGAATCATTAAGGTTCACACGGTCCATTTGTAAGAATGCACATCACCTGCAGACATTGCTAGGGTCCATACAATCATCCCCATATACGCGATTCTGTGAATTTTACTCCGTTTAAGCCCTTTGGCCCACAAATATCGAACCACACATCTGTACTCTTCACACGTGGACGACAATAGCATGGGCGCCATCTTTGTTGCATAGTTCACGCTTCTCACGTTCTGCGTGAATTTGCATTATTGCAGCTACTATACCGAGAAAAAAAAAAAGAAATATTGTGCGTTACTTTTCGATCCGCTCTCGTACATAAGACCAGCTTTTAAAATATGTCTACTTCCCTTTTACCTAAACCTACCTAAATTAAACAATTATTTACAAAAGCTTCAATTTATTCCAATGAATAAAATCTACTTAAAGGAATAAGTACAAACATATATTTGCTTAGCGTTCAATTCTACAATATCTTCAGAGAATTCTGATTCACAATTTTATGCGAAGTGGTTAGTATTGCAAAGCTGTTTATGAAGGATATTTGGAAGGAAGCCTCACGAACTCTTTCCAGAACTACACGGTTTTCTTTTCCTGAGGAGCAAGGCCTTATCAATCGCCACCTCGCCATGTCGTCACATCAGCTCCCCCCCAGAACTTCTTTTACAAAGCTTTATCGTCACACCACCAAGTGAGGGGGGGGTATAGCCCATTTACTCGGTCAGGTCCTCTTCAGCTCCAGATCCTCCCACTCATCTGCGTCCCGTCAGCATAAAATATCCTACCACTCAATGGAAAAGTGGGTTAAGTAAATATGAAGCACCTTTTCAATACGATAGCGCGGCGAGCTTAGCTCTCCTTCAGGGTCTAAGATAAGAAGAAGATTCTGTTCCACCCAAAAATCAATATGACGATTTTACCGCAATTATATACCGTGTCTTTTGCAACGGAATGCTATTGTATAACCCTGCAATTTTGTTTCACTGCCTTTAATTAATGTTATTATTGGTTACAAATCATGTGTTCCATTCACATGACTTTCTCCACATTACTACAAAAATTATGGTTGGAAAGCTTATGATTATATTTATTTCATGCTAATCGACAAAAATTTATCAGAAATAGTATAATTACTTGCTTCCTTGTAAGTAGAAGTGAAATAAGGGAGTGACATAGGTTAAAGTGATAGTAAAAAGCTGGTTGCTATGTGACTGAACTTCCTTTGTTTGTATGGACAACAGTTAACAAATTCCTGTATGAGAAAAGTTAAGTTTTTCAAAGCTGAACCCAAAAACGACTATCTCAAAAACGATCAACTCCACGAAAAAAGTGTATACAACATAAACTGTGAGTTTTAATGTGCTCAATATTTTTTGTGTATTAAGCTATTGTCCATTTATTACGGTTTAGCAGTTACGCAAAATTTCATAAAATTCATCCAGAATAAACTAGTCTTCAGAGGCTATTCCCAGAAAATTCAAAATATATTTTATTTGTCACGTAAAGATCTTATTAAATATGCGATATTTTAATCAAAATCGTTAGAAAATAAAAATTTTCAAAAAAAAGTTCCATGTAATGGGTGGTTTGGGGTGGGGAGATTTTTCTCAAAATCTTCGTGTCGCATCCCTGGAAGATACTAAACTGAAATACCAAGTTTGGTATTTTACCGACTTTTCGTTTTTGAGTTATCGTGTTCACAAACACACGGACACACACACGGACCTGTTTCTGAAAATGCTTTTTTTGGATACAGGGGACCTTAAAACGTATATTTCCAATGAAATCTCGGTATCGAATTTTTGAGTGAAGTGCAATACCTTCTCTATACACTATGTATATAGTAGGTGTAGAGAAAGTTAAAAGGAGTATTCTGCGAACGAGCAATGAACGATGATCGAATGTTTTTCATTATCGATAGTCTTGTTTTCTTGATGGAAGAACGAATGAATTAGTAATAGATTGTCTCATGTTTTTTGTTGTTTGAAAACATTTTACTTAGATATGAAGAAGAACGAGAGAGAAGGAATGTACACCTGTGTGATATATTTGAATACTTCGACGGTGCATATAAAATTAAATAGAGAAAATAACTAATATCATTTAAGAAGATTCGTGTTAGATTAATTGAAGTTTTATTTCAAATATTAAAAGTGAAATTAAAAATGTTGTGCAATTATAAAACGAAGTGTGTTTATTCAGTAACGAATCATTCCTTACACAAATCGCACTGAAGAAAGAGTCCTGGCCAGACAGAGACAAAAGATAAATTTGTTAATAAAAACCAAAGCTATTGAAAAGAATTATAATTGTAAAAGGGTTATTGAAGGTAAACAATTTTACATTTAATCAGGTAAACAAACTTTCCGACTGTAAAAACCCTACTTGTTCAAAAAGATCTTTACAACTTTGACAACTCATAGTTCTTTATTTATTTCACTCACAATCAAAGCTCTGCAGCTAGTTTTCGACAGACTAGCGGAATGGGCTCGCAATAACTGCCTCGCCGTGAAAGGAACCAAGACCGTCAAAGTGACCTCAAGCAAGTGACACTATCTACCACTGACCAAAGTGAGCAGCTTCAAATGTTTAGGGATCACACTACAAGCTACATACAGATGGCAGCATCTATTAGAGCCAAAAACGACATAAAGCATCTGTACAGGATTTCTCTCCAAATCTGATGTGTTCCATTCACATGACTTGCTCTACATCTCTGCAACAAATTATTCTATTTACTTCATCTAATAGAAGAAAAAAACTAGCAGAAATAGTCGTATTACTTGCTTCCTTGTTAGTAGAAGCGAAATAAGGGAGTACCATATGTTAAAGTGATAGTCAAAAGCTGGTTGCTGTGTGACTGAAGTTCCTTTGTTAGTTCACAAAGTCCTATATGAGCAAAGTATGCTTTTCAAAGCTGAAACCAAAAACAAAGAATATCTAAAAAAAAACGATCAACTCCACGAAAAAAAATTATGTACCACAAATGTGTGTTTTAACGTGCTCTACATTTTTTGTGTTTTAAGTTCGCGTCATCTTTTACGGTTTAGCAGTTACCCAAAATTCCGTACAATTCATCCAGAATAAAGTAGTCTTCAGAGGCTATTCCCAAAAAAATTACCTATACATTTTATTTGTCAGGTAAATATCATTAATATACGATATTTTAATAAAAATCGTTAGAGCCATTTTTATGGAAATCAAAGTTTTCAACATTTTTTCCATTTAAAAGGTAGTTTGGGGTGTGGGGATTTTTTTTTTTTAAATCTTCGTGTCGCATCCTTTAACATACCAAACTCATATATCAAGTTTGATATTTAACGTTCTTTTAAGCTATGCTATCCACAGACGCACAGACACACACACGCACACACACTAACACGGACCTTTTTGTATAAATGCTTGTTTTGGACCCAAAACATGTATTTCAAGTGAAATCTCGGTATCGAATTTTTGGGTGGAATGCAATACCTTCTCTATACACTATGTACATAGTACGTATAGAGAAAGTAAAAATATCCCAAAAAGACTCTCACCGGAGACACCTAGCGGTCAATATTTGTACTGTTACATGCTCCACTCAAGTCAACAATTTTCCCCTCGTATGGAAAGGCCCACTTGCGTACAAGATTACTTGATAGCTTAAAATGCTTATTAACGGGATTTAAATCACCCTAAGGAAAGTTTCACCCTACACAGTTGGCAAAACCGATATGAGTTCTAATTAAACAGTTGTCAAAGTTGATCTGCCCGATTTGTTTTCTCTTCTGTATGAAAGTTTACATTTACGCAGTTGGCAATGCAAATATAAACGTGGAAACCGTTACAATTTCTTATTCATCCGCGTGTTCAGCCTCATGCAGTAAGTAAGGGAATACCAACATGATAAACAAATTTTTTCTACAACATTTAACCTCGGGTTTTAATTTTTACTTTCTCTACACATCCTATATACTTAGTAGATAGAGAAGGTATTGTATTCCATCCAAACATTCGGTACTGGGAATTCAATGGAAATACGTATTTTGATGTCCCCTCATTCCGTGTGTATATGTTGTAGGGAGGATGTAACACGAAGATTTTCAAAAATATCCCCTCCCACATCCCAAACTACCGTTTTCAAGGAACCTTTCCAGAAAAATGACTGTAAAATCGATCTAAAGGTTTTAATGAAAATGTCTTATGTTTAAGATATTTTCAAGACTACCGAAATGTATATCTTGCATTTTTTGGGAATAGCCTCTGAAGATCTCTTCATTTGAATAACCTTTGTTTAACTGTCAAGCCGTAAACCATAGACCAAATCTTGCTACACAAAAATTGTAATCCCACTAAAACACAAAATTTATATCATATACATTTTTTATGGCGTTAACAATTTCTTAGATATTCCTCCTTATCTGCTTGAACGTTAAGAGATCGTGTTCGTTTCGTAATCAGCTTACACTCTCCGGATTTCTAAAACTGACACGTATTTATCCCAAAAAGAATCATTTTTCATTTCTCTACACGCACTATGGACAAAGTGTATAGAGAAGATATTGTATTGCACTCAAAAATTTGATACCGAGATTTTACCGGAAAAATTAGTTTTGGGATCCACTGAATCCAAAAGAATCACTTTTGGAAAAATGTCCGTGTGTGTATGTGTGACTATGGGCAGCATATCTCAAAAACGAAACTTCCATTAAAAACCAAACTTGGTAATTAAGTTCAGTAATCTTCCAGAGATGCGACACGAATATTTTCGAGAAAAGTTCCCCCCACCCTCAACTACCCCTTACATGGAACTTTTGCCACAATTTTGATTTTCTCAAAAATGGCTCTACCGATGTTGATTAAAATATTGTATACCAAAGATATTTACCTGACAAATAAAATGTATATCTTGAATTTTCTGGAAATAGCCTCTGAAGACTTCTTTATTCTGGATGTTGCATAGCTGCCAAATCGTAACAGAAGGACAAAACCTTAACACACAAGAGCACGTTAAAACCCACAATTTGTGTTATATACATTTCTTTCGTGCATTTCATCGTTTTTTAGATATTCCTTCAGCTTTGAAAAACTTATACTTTTCTCATACAGGAATTTGTCAACTCCTGACCATACAAACAAAGGAACATCAGTCACATAGCAACCAGCTTTTGACTATCACTTTAACCTATGCTACTCCCTTATTTCGCTTCTACTTACAAGAAAGCTATACTATTCCTTTAATTTTTTTCTCGATTAGCCAGAAGTAAATAGAAGAATAAGCTTTTTAAAAATTATTTGTTGCAGAGATGTTGAAAAGACAATGTGAATAGTACACATTAGATTTTTTTTTATTCTGGCGATTCTAAAACGTGTATTTTCGTTTACATCACGGTATTGAATTTTTGAATGGAGTGCAATACCGTTTCCTCTTATGTACTAATTAAAGTAGCAAGTAACGTAACAAAGGAATAAGGTAGCAATTAAGAAAACATCTCCATCGATAGCCTTATCTTAAAGTTAAGCATAGGAACAGTAATTTACAAAACATTCACTATAATACAAAAATTGTTGTAGAAAATACATTACTGAAAGCAATATCATAATGACCACTCAAAATTATAGAATTATATTTTGTCATAGAGGAACATTAGACACATATGCAGTCATTGGTTATGTTATTTAAAAATACTAATATGATTAAATTCCTAAGTTAAACTATAAAACATACCTGAACGAGTACGCAGGTACAATGTGTAAACAAACGTAGGACACGTACATGCAGCAAACAAAGTCGTTTACATACCTGAAAATAACAAACCAAATATTCATTATACGAGGTCTGAATGAAAAATAATGCCTCCACCTTCGTAGCTCTTCAACAGATGGCAGCATTGGTATGCGGCAGGTACTGGCTTGTTCCGTAGCCTCTTCTCTACACCTCCAGTTGGCGGGAAGCCTTAGCATTGAACGCTTGTGTTGTTACAGTGTAAAGTATGGAACCCTGCGCAGACTCGGTCAAACAACGTGCAGTCATTGAATTCTTGACAGCAGAAGGTGGCACCCCAAAGGAGATTCATCAGAGAATGAAAGCAGTTTATGTTGATGCGAGTTCTGTGCGGCGTTGGGCGAGTAAGTTTAAAGATGTTGAGGTGGGGACATCTGACTTGCGTGACAAACAAAGAGTTGGACGTCATGTGACCCACACGTTCTTGTGAAATGCCGGTTGTGCTTGCAACTTCTCTTTGAGTGATACAACCATCGTCCTGAATCAATCTGTCAACATTTTGCTTGTGAAATTCGGTGGTTATCGAACAAGCCAGTACCTGCCGCATACCAATGTTGCCATCTGTTGAAGGATTATGAAGGTGGAGGCGTTACTTTTCATTCAACCCTCGTATTATAATAGTCATTGATAAGGTACATTTAATGTAATATAATTAAGTAAACACCATCATAGTAAGATGTTTCATATTCACCTTCATATGCTATTTATTAATCACAAGAGATATTCAGAAGGTGACAGGTAATTTGGCATAACTAAACAATAACGAAAGTTAAACACAAAACTTCATTTACAAAGTTATAATACCTTACTCTATTTCTCAATGCAATCGCTTATACCATCAAGGTATTTATTGAAATGTGGTACCGGTTTTTCAATGCATATATTATACTCTTTCACCGCTGTGGTATGAAAAGTTTTCGGCCTCAAACAGAGATGATGGCACTACTTCAATGATTTTATTTCCTTGCGTTGGTACTCATGTTAAAAGACCCTATACAAAATTACAAGTCATTCCAGGCAATAGTTGATTGTAGGCAGTTGTTTGAAACAGTGGAAGTGCGCATTGCTTTCAAAATGGAGAAATTCGAATATTGTGCTGGGTTACAATAAAATTCTTCGTAAAAGAAGGTTTAACACCTACAGAAATTCATTTGTGGATTGTAAATTTGTATGGTGACCCTTCACCTTCATTTTCCACTGAGAAGAAATCGGCGGCCGATTTTAAACGTGGCCGTGAAGACGTCCAAAACGGTCCACACGAAGGACGTCTTCTAAAAACTGTAACCACACCGAAAATCGTTGAAAAAGTGCATGACATCATTTTGGACGATCGGCGTACAAAGGTGCGTGAAATTGCTAATGCTCTTGAAATTTCAAAGGAACGTATTGGTCACATCTTGCATCAGGAATTAAACATGAACAAGCTTTGTGCAAGATGGGTGCCACGTATCCTCACTGTGGATAACAAACGCATTCACATGACACTTTCTGAAAAGTGTGGCGCATTTTCAGAAGAACAGAAGTGACTTTTTGTGCCGATAGGTCACAATGGATGAAACATGGATTCACCACTACATATCCGGATCCAAGCATCATGTTTAAAGTTGTCTGGTAATAGTCTCTGAAGATATATTTATTCTGGATGAATTTTGCAGAATTTTGCAGAATTGGTAAACCGTAAGAGATAGACAAAACTTACTTGATAGAAAATAATTTAAGGACCCAAGTATGAAAATGTTCAGTGGAGAATTATAATGGATAAAAAATCTATGAGTTCTATGGGAGTCGTTTTTTTTTTCAACCTAAATAAGCTATAAATAAAATTAAGTTCATAGAAAACAATTATTTTTATTACCAAAAGTATTGCACACTTATGGATACTTTTCAACATAATCACAGAAAAATTGAAACATTTATCGTACCTGTGCACAAACTTTGCAATACCCACATCAAAAAATGTCTTCAGTTCAGGGAAAAGGTGAAAGTCACTGACTGGCAGGTCCGGGCTGTACGCCGGATGATCGTAAATGTCCCATTGAAATTGTTCAAGGAGCCGATGGGTTGTGCCAGCAGTGTGTGGACGAGCGTTGTCATGGATCAACACAATTCCTGATTTTTTTTAATTTTGGGGGGATAACAGGAATAAATGTTCTAAGGGATAAAAGGTATAATGGGTGCACGGAAAGGATAAAGGATGAGGAGAGAAAAGGATTTTATACTGGTGTGACTGTATATATGTGGTCATTGTGGTTAAGTGGTGCCCGGTTCCGCCTTGACGCTCCGAGTATTCGTGGGTGCTTACTTGGGTTGGTCGGAATTCCGACAGTGGAAGGTAGGTATGACGCCTTGACCTAAGCGCAGACGTAGACCTATGCCTTGAGGTGTAGACTTTAGTTAATTTTGGTGATGGTAATGTTGTTCAGATGTCGTCGGTAGTGCAGGAGTAGGCCTATTTATTGTGGCGTGGCCTTCCCTGTTGGAAGCGCCGAGTACAGCAGTTGCCTGGATCTAAAGCATTAATTATGGCGCCCTGGCATGAACCGCGTGATCTCTTGAGTGGCCCGCTCCTGGGCAGTAAGGCTGACGTGGTGATATTCTGAAGCTTCCTTGGCGTGCAGCTTTGTCTGCGTGGTCAGTGCGTCTTCGAGTGTAGTGATGCGTGTCGACAGATTCAGAAGTTCAGTATGAAGGTCCTGAATTGCCTCCACGATCCTGGCGTTGGCGTCTGCAGTTTCTTGGAGTAGAGTAAATGACGTTGAATTCTGTAAGTATTTCTTCTGTTTGCTGCGGTGGCTGTGCTGGTTGTTGTGGTGGGTGTTTGAGTAGCTGATGAGATCATCTTCTGTGTTGGTGCTGTCTGCGTTGGTCCCCAGGGTTGCTGCGATGATGTGGTAGGACACCTGCTCTTCGGGTAGGGGGGCACTGAGCTTGCCCGGTGTAGTGTCCTGTGCCTCCGCAAGAAGCACAGAACCGGTCGTGCTCAGTGCACTCCGCGGTGGTTGAATCGGTGCCACAATAATGGCATCGCGGTGCTGAGAGGAAGGTTTTATGGCTGCGGCCGTAGCAACAGCAGAGCCGGCAGGGTCTGTGGCGTTCCCCTCTGCTGACCTCAACGGACAGGCGTTGCCCTAATAAAGGCAAGCCCGCCGTCAAGGCAGCTTCCACGTCTGCCCGGTCCGTTAGCTCCAGACGAACCAGCGGTGTGTGTACCCGGTCGCTCCTGATGCGTGAAACCCTCACACAGCAAGGCCACTGGAATTTGGGGGCTGTGATGACGTGTCGGGCCGAATAGTCCCGAGGGACCCCCCCCCCGAACCACGACACTGTACCGGGGCGGCGGCGTGGAGCTCGGCGGTGTTGGCGAGTGCGGCTGCATCCGCGGAGTTGTTGTGCCGCTCAATGCCGGTGAGGCATCAGCTGGCTGCGCTAGTGAGGTAGAGCGCTCGCTGCCGGTGTAGCGGCAGGTGTTGGAGGAAGAAGGTCCCCTTCCGGCAGATGCCGGATGGGTGGCGGCTCGCAGCGAAATACCAAAATGCCGAAGAATAGGTCAGCATTCCTCTTCGTTGGTTTTGAATGGCTCTGTGCCAGCAGAGTGTGGACGAGCGTTGTCATGGATCAACACAATTCCTCAAGTCAGTATTTCTCTTCGTTTGTTTTGAATGGCTCTCCGCAAACGTCGTAAAGTACGAAAATCTTCAAAACAACGTCAATGTTCATTTGAAATCATTGGCAGCAACATTTTTTGAAGCGATTATTGCAAAGCTTGTGCACAGGTACGATAAATGTTTCTATTTTTTCGGTGATTATGTTGAAAAGTAACCATATGTGTACAAAACTTTTAGTAATTAAATTACTGTTTTCTTTGAATTTGTGTTCTCTGTATGGCCTATCGGAGGTTGAAAAAAAAAGCGGCCCTCGTATTTGACCCCAAATTGTGACCTTTATTAAAAGCAAAAATTTAGATATACAGGACATGTGGAATAAAGTAAAAAGGGTTTCCCTATTCAAAGAATACGGAAGAGAAAACCAGGTAGAAGAAAGTATATGGGTGGGCCGAGAGAGAAATGGATAGAAAATATAGAGGAGGTTATGAAGGAGATGGATATAAGAGGATGGAGGAGATTAATGCAAAATAGGAAGGAATGGGCTTAGATAGTGTGGAGGGTCTAGCTCTTAAAGGGCAGTAACGCCATGGACTTATTCATTAAGGGAGGACTAACTTGCAAAATTACCAAAAAAATCTTATGTGTTCCATTCACATGACTATCTCTACATCTCTATTAAAAGGATTATGCTTCTATTTAATTCATTCTAATCGAGGAAAAATTAGCAGAAATAGTTTTATTATTTGCTTCCTTCTAAGTAAAAGCGAAATAAGCGAGTAGCATAGGTTAAAGTGATAAGTTAAAAGCTGGTTGCTATGTGACTAAAATTCCTTTGTTTGTATGGACACGAGTTGACAGCTTCCTGTATGAGAAAAGTATAAGTTTTTGAAAGCTGAGACTATTAACAAAGAATGTCGCAAAAACAATCAAATCCATCAAAAAATGTATATAACATAAATTGTGTGTTTTAACGAGCTCTACATTTTCTACTAAGTACGTTTGGCCTATCTCTTACGCTTTATCAGTTATGCAAAATTTCGCAAACTCCATCCAGAGTAAATTAGTCTTCAGAGGTTATCCCTAAAAAGTTCAAGATATACATTTTATGTCAGGTACATATCTTTAATATACGATATTTTAATCAAAATTGTTAGGGCCATTTTTCATAAAATCAAAATTTTCGAAAAGTTGTCCCTGTAAAGCATGATTTGTGGTGCGGGGGGGAGGCTTTCTTGAAATTCTTCGTGTCGCATTCTTGGAAGATACTCAACTTAAACACCAACTTTGTTATTTAACGGACCTTTCGTTATGCTGCTCACAGACACACACAAAGTTTCCTAAAATATTTTTTTTTATTTAGGGTGTCTCAAAACATATATTTCCGGTGAACTCTCGGTATGGAATTTTTGAGTGCATTACACTATGTAGAGAAAGGAAACAAAAGCCACCTCAGCCGAGAATCGAACTCGCAGTTGTAGTTAAGGAGCCAGAACGCTGAACCGCAATCGCATAATCTGTCTAAAGAACACTTTCTTTGTGTTCGTGTATACGTTTCTGGAAAGAGCAGCATCTGAAATTGCGGTTTAAAACTCTTAGTATCAAATCTCTTATGGAAAATTCCACTACATCATTTAATTTCCGCGTGTTGCAAAACCTTCTATAGGAACCTTGCTTTTTAATTATTCAATGTTTACTGAAACAAATGCCTAAGCAAAGCTATTGTTTTCCGGCCATTGCCATGTTTATTCAATTATTTCCATTGTTTATTTAAACACGTAATTAATCGCTGTTATTCATGTCCGTGAAAATTCTAATATTTATTTTACGTTGATGTTATACTGCCATGCAAAACCAGCGTATGATGCACATGTTCCAAGTATTTTACTTTGATGTTATACTGCCATGCAAAACCATCGTATGATGCACATGTTCCAAGTATTTTACTTTGATGTTATACTGCCATGCAAAACCATCGTATGATGCACATGTTCCAAGTATTTTACTTTGATGTTTTACTGCCATGCAAAACCATCGTATGATGCACATGTTCCAAGTATTTTACTTTGATGTTTTACTGCCATGCAAAACCATCGTATGATGCACATGTTCCAAGTATTTTATTTTGATGTTATACTGCCATGCAAAACCATCGTATGATGCACATGTTCCAAGTATTTTACTTTGATGTTATACTGCCATGCAAAACCATCGCATGATGCACATGTTCCAAGTATTTTATTTTGATGTTATACTGCCATGCAAAACCATCGTATGATGCACATGTTACAAGTATTTTATTTTGATGTTATACTGCCATGCAAAACCATCGTATGATGCACATGTTCCAAGTATTTTACTTTCTCTACACGTACTATGTAGATTGCGTATGGAGGAAGTATTGTATTTTACCAAAACTTCGACACCGAGATTTCATCGGAAATACATGTTTTACCTCGCCCTGAATCCAGAAAAAGCATTTTTTGAGAAAGGTCCGTGTGTGTATGCGCCTCTGGACCGTGTAGCTCAAAAACGAAAAGGCCGTTAAACACCAAACTTGGCACTTTAGATTGGTATCTTCCAAGGATGCGATACGAAGATTTTCAAGAAAATCCCTCCGCTCCCAACTACCCTTTACATGGAACTTTTTTCGAAAATTTTGGTTTTGTCAAAAATGGCTGCAACGATGTTGATTAAAATACCGTATATTAAAGAACATGACAAATCCAATTTTTATCTTGAATAGTCTTTCAAGATGTCTTTATTCTGGATGAATTTACCTGAATATTGCATAACTGGTAAACCGTAAGAGACAAACACAAACTTACTACACAGAAAATGTAGACCTCGTCAAAACACACAAGTTATGTTATATGCATTTTTTCGTCGAGTTCATAGTTTTAGAGATATCCCTTGTTTTTGATTTCAGCTTTAAAGAACATACCTTTCTCTTACAGGAATTTCTCAACCTTTGTCCTACAAACAAAGGAACTTCAGTCACATAGCAGCCAGCTTTTGACTATCACTTTAACCTATGGTACTCCCTTATTTCATTTCTACTTACAACGAAGCAGGTAATAAGACTATTTTTGCATTTTTTTTCTCGATTAGAATGAAATAAATGGCAGCATAAGCTTTTTAACAATAATTTGTTGCAGAGATGGAGAGAGAGTCACGTGAATGGAACACATCAGATATTTTTAGAAATATTTTGCTTAACAATTAATAGAGAAGGTAAAAGTACATCAAATTTTTCTGTTGTACGATTGAGGGGAGTGGACTGCTATTTCAGGCGATATTTCTGCGTCAATGGAGAATCTGAAATGTTGGTTACCGTAGGCAGATACCAATTGATTGATTAATCAAAGAAAAAAGTTATAACGGTGATAGATTTTTCCCCTCTATGCGGCGTTCTCAATTATTTTTGACGTCTCTTGACAGAGAATTGAAAACGTCATTATTGGTGTGTGTGTGTGTGGACCTTATTTCTGTCACTGCCGCCGCCGCCGCCGCGGTGACTAAGGCGGAAGGGAGAGACCGATAAGTCTATTTCCGCTCATGAGTCAAAATGAAATGGGGAGGGTGAAACACGAAGCAGGGAGAGAGGAAGAAAAAGGCCAATCTCATTTCTGCTGTTACATGCAAAAGTAAATTTAATGAAAGTATTGCGTTTTTATTGAACCTGCGACATCAATCACTTCTCATTTTCTCAACTCCATTCAGTAAATAGAGGAACAGGGGCGCATTCTGTGGGCCACCTATGATACTTAGACTGTCCCAGAAGTACCCGACCTGACGTAGAGATAGCGCTTGCTGTTTCAAACAAACAATGCTAAAAAGCTGATGCGTTCCATTCACATAACTTTCTCTACATCTCTGCAGCAAATTATTAAAAAGCTAATGCTGCCATTTATTTCATTCTAATCGAGAAAAAAATACCAGAAATAGTCTTATTACTTGCTTCCTTGTAAGTAGAAGGGAAATAAGGGAGTACCATAGGTTAAAGTGATAGTCAAAAGCTGGTTGCTATGTGACTGATGTTCCTTTGTTTGTATGGACAGGAGTTGACAAATTCCTGTATGAGAAACGTATCTTCTTTAAAGCTGAAACCAAATATAAGGAATATCTCAAAAACGATAAACTCCACGAAAAAAATTATATAACAAAAAATGTGTATTTCAATGTGATCTACATTTTTTGTAACGCAAGTTTTTGTCTATCTTTTGCGGTTTACTAGTTATGTAAAATTCATCCAATATAACCAAGTCTTCGGAAGCTATTACCGGAATATTGAAATATACATTTTATTTGTGATGAAAATCATTAGAGCCTTTTTTTTTTGAGAAAATCACAAGTTTCGAAAAAAATACATGTAAAGCGTAGTTTGAGGCGGGGAGATTTTTGTCAACATCTTTGTGTCGCATCCCTGGAAAATACTAAACTTAAATGTAAACTTTTCTTTTTCGAGCACACACACACACACCTCACACACATACTCACATAAACGGACCTTTGTCTGAAAATACTTTTATGGCATACAGAGGACCCTAAAACATGTATTTCCGGTGAAATCTCGGTATTGAATTTTCGGGTTCATTAAAATACCTTCTTTATACACTATGTACATAGTACGTGTAGAGAAAGTAAAAACCTGATGTGTTCCATTTACATGACTTTCAACAAATTAACTTACGAAACATTATTTCTCTTGCTTTCTCTACACGTACTATGTGATTAGTACATAGAGAAGGTATTGTAATGAACCCAAACATTCGATACCGAGATTTCGCCGCAGATATATATTTTAGGGTCCCCTGATTCCAAAAAAAAGGATTTTCAGAAAAAGGTCCGCGTGTGTCTGCGTTTGTGTCTGTGTGTCTGTGAACAGGATAACTCAAAAACGAAAAGTCGCTAAAATACCAAATTTGGAACTTAAATTTAGTATCTTTCAGGGATGCTACACGAAGATTTTGAGAAAAATCCCCGCACCCCAAAGTACCCATTACACAGAAAAAATTTAAACATTTTGAATTTCTGAAAAATGGTTCTAACGATTTTGATTAAAATACCGTATATTAAAGATATTTATATGATAAATAAAATGTATATCTTGAATTTTCTGGGAATAACCTCTGAAGACCTCTTCATTCTGAAGGAGTTTTAATGAATTTTGTGTAACTGGTAAACCGTAAGAGAGAGAGAGAAAATATTTCTACACAAAAATGTAGATCACGTTAAAACACACGTGTCACATACGTTTCTCTCGTTGAGTTGGCCGTTTTTAAGATATTCTTTGTTATTGGTTTCATTTTTAAAGTACTCGTACATTTCTCATACTGGAACTCGTCAACTCCCAGCCACGCAAGAAATGGAGTTCAATCCCATTGCAACCACATTTTAAAACATTTGACTGTCGGTTTATCCTAGTATATTCCCTTATTTCCCTTCTCCTTATAAGGAATTAAATAATAAGACCTTTCTGCCAATGTTTATCTCAATTATGATGAAGCAGATAGAAGAATAAGCTTATTAACAATAATTTGTTACAGAAATGTAGAGAAAGTCATGTGAATGGAACTCATCGTGCTAATTGAGATAAATATTATTAGATATTGTCTTTTTACTTGCTTGCAAGTAGAAGAGGCGAAAAAGATATAGGTTGATCGCATTATTTAAAGTTTATACTGGTTTAAATGCATGTGTGGACGTTAGAACGAGATTAGAAAACTCGACATGCTACGGACGAAACGATCACTTGTACAAAATTAAGGGTAGAAGGCTCAAAACCAACATAGAAAAACTTTCTTTTGTTAATAGGACCGTTGAAGAATGGAATGAATTGCCGGTAGCAGCCTTTCAGAATGAATGTAGAGCTCGTTAAAACACACACTTTATGTATACATTTTTTGTAAGGTTAACCGTTTTGAGATATTCCATGTTAGTGGTTTCAGACTATTTCTGTTGATTTTTGTCACAAGTAGCATTAAGTAAGTATAAGTTTTTTTAACAATAATTTATTATAAAGATGTAGAAAAAGTTATGTGAATGGAACATATCGGATTTTATTCCTTGACCAATAAACTTTGACCCTCTATATCATATATAAGAAATGATAATAGCTACAAAAGACGCACACATCTGTGTGTGGTGTTCTTCTCAGAGCGCTCTCGTGGACCGTCGTAGTGTAAACGTGCCGATCATCTGAACGTGTGCATCTCAATATTTACATGCAAATTAATCTCTGTGCTTCTATTAACACCATTAGCATAGTCATAACTAGGTGTGTGTCTATTAATATTTTAAATTTTTACTTTAACTAGTACACAGTACATAGCTATAGAAGATATTGCATTCCACACAAAAATTCGATACCGAGATTTCACCAGAAATACATGTTTTAAGTCTATCTGAATCCAAAAAAGAATTTTTAGAAAAAGGTCCGTGTGTGCGTGTGTGTCTGTGTATCTGTGGGCAGCATAGATCAAAAGCGAAAAGACCGTTGAATACCAAACTTGGTATTGAGTTCTGTATCTTCCAAGGATGCGACACGAAGATTTTCAAGAAAATCTTCCCTAACTTCTTACAAGGAACTTTTTAAAATATTTTAATTTTCTCAAAAATGGCTGCAACAATTTTTATTAAAATATCGTATATTAAAGATATTTACCTCATAAATAAAATGTATATCTTGAATGTTTTTGGGAATAGACTCTAAAGACGAATTTTACGGAATTTTGTATAACTGCTAAACCGTAAGAGATAGAAAAAACAACTTTTGTTACAAAACATGTAGATCACAATAAAACACAATTTATGTCATATACATTTTTTTTTCTCGACTTGATCACTTTTGTGATATCTCTTGTTTTGGTTTCAGCTGTGAAAAACCTATACTTTTCTAATACAGAAATTTGTCAACTCCTGTCCATACAAACAAAGGAACTTCAGTCACATAGCAACCAGCTTTTGACTATCACTTTAACCTATGCTACTCCCTTATTTCACTTCTACTTACAAGAAGCAAGTTATAAGACTATTTCTGCAATTTTTTTCTGAATTACAATGAAGTAAATAGAGGCATTAGCTTTATAACAATAATTTGTGGTCCACCTGGGTGGTGTGGTGGTAGCGTGTGTGCCTCATATTCAACAGGTCGTGAGTTTGTATCTCGTTTGGGGTAAGTTACACGGACAAGGTTTTCCCTTATCCTGAGAAGAGGAATGTCGAGTAACTTTAAGCTCCATGAACCCCGAGATCATCTGAGCATCATTTCATTCATCGTCTCATCAAGTTAAAGGACGTTAGCTTACTACAAAAAAAAAAATGTTTCAGAGATATAGAGAAAATCCTTCGAATGGAACACATCAGGTTTTATATTACCTGTTATTGATTTCAGCTTTGAAAAACATACTTTTCTCATACAGGAATTTGTCGTGTCCATACAAACAAAGGAACTTCAGTCACATAGCAACCAGCTTTTGATTATCACTTTAACCCATGGTACTCCCTTACTTCGTTTCTACTTACAAGGAAACAAGTAATAAGACTATTTCTGCTAATTGTATCTCGATTATCATGAAGTAAATAGAAGTATAAGCTTTTTAACAATAACTTGTTGCAGAGATTAGAGAAAGTCATGTTTATGAAACACATTATATTTTTTAAGACTGTATGAACATTCTGTATTTCATCCCTTGTTTTAAAACTCTAGAAGCTAGATTTGAAATCTATTCGGCCCCTTAAAATGACCCCAAAAAGTATTTTCAATGAAGTCACATCATCGATTTTTGTGTGGCATGCAATATCTATAGGCAGGACTGAAGAGAACGGTAATGTACGTTAAGCTTGTGAGTATATACTCGTAGTATTATATATTGGAAAGCTTGGTTACGTTCACACAATTCCAGGAAATTCATTTCTACGGGAATAGAGACACGTCTTAACGAACTTATCAACTCACAAAATGTGCGAATTGCAAATGAAACGTTTTATTCATATTCGCAGAGCGTAGGGAGCCACTAGGACGGCAGAAAAGGACGAAACGGAGAGAGTGAAAACGAAGTTAGCGGAAAAGCTAATTATGGCAAAGGGAACCAGAAATAAACAGAGACTGGTGTTGAGCAGCTATGTTATTTACATGTTGTTGTTTTTTTTCGTCGTCGTAAAAGCGCAAACAACTGGTTTTATCAAAACTAGTACTCCAGCTGGTGTAGAGGTCTGAGAAGGAAATGACATTCCTAAGTGCACCTCTCTATGTAATGTTTCTAACTCGCGTTTTTTGTCAGTCCGGACAACGCCAATATGGCTTCTTTGTGACACAATCCCATTAACATTTCACTACAAACTCAATATAGCTGCCCATTATATTATACTTTCATATCTATTGCACACACTGTTACCAAAAACAGTCTCCCTGTACAGTGTGCTCGGAAAGTTACTCTTCAGGTACAGTTTGGGACTCGCAGAGATACGATCCGAGGTCACTAAAGTTGATCCGCGCAAAAACAAAACCCAGGCGACCAGAGCACCGTTATAATGTAACCTTCCGCCATTCGAGCCAGAAATGCTGCCACACTTTCGGACCACTCGGCGCGTATTGTAACGTAAAACTAACAGAGCCTTTGTTCCCACAACTTAAATGGTGACTAAACTATTCTGTTAGCTATAAGGGGCGTTCAAAAAGAAACGAGTTGTAGTCTGGAATGTGGAAACCGGTGGCAGGATGGTAATATCGTGGCGTGTGTAATGAAGTGCGGTTGCGACCACAGCGTGGAAGTTCACAGCCCGTCGCAAGAGGGTACGCGTGCACGTCACGTGACTATATACAGCTAGCAGTAGCAGGCATCAATCGTCCAACAATGCCAGTCGCATTGCAACATTGAAATGAGGCGTCAAAAGAAGAGCAAAGAGGTGTTTGTTTTCTGACAGTGGAAGGAGCAGAAGGGGAATGTCACAAGTGTAACGCGAACACTGCAAGGGATAAGGCGTGGCACAAGCGCTTCAGGTGTTGATGCACGGTCTGGAGCACCACACTGACATCTTCCAGCTGGTTGATGCCCAGAACCGCCGAGTGACAGTGAAAGTCATAGCCGCCGAGATCGAAATGTTCACACTTCCTGTGTCATCTGCAGCGCTATGCTAGGGAGGGGAATGAGTTCCTGGCCCGAGATGACTCATGGTGTCATCACTTCGAACCAGAATCAAAACGACAAAGTCTCAGTGGAAGCATCCAGGATCACCACCACCAAAAACACCAAGGCCATCCACACGAGTGCAGGAAAGGCTATGCTGACGTTCTTCTTTGACCAAGATGACCCCCTTCTGATACACTTCCTGCAGCTTGGAACATCAGTGAGTGCCCAGCGTTACTTGACCAAATCAAAACAACCAAGCAATCTCACCCAGGGGGTCATTCTGCTCTACGACGTTTGCGGAGAGCCATTCAAAACAAACGAAGAGGAATGCTGACTTCAGGAATTGTGTTGATCCATGACAACGCTCGTCCACACAACCCATTGGCTCCTTGAACAATTTCAATGGGACATTTTCGATTAGTTCTGACCTAGCACCCAGCGAATTTCAGCTTTTCCCTGAACTGAAGACGTGGCTATGAGGGCAGCGCTTTCAAACCAACGAAGATCTTCAGAACAACGTCAATGCTCATTTGAAATCTTTGGCGGCAACATTTTTTGAAGTAGGTATTGCAAAGCTTGTGCACAGGTACGATAAATGTCTCAATCTTTTCTGTGATTATGTTGAAAAGTAACCATAAGTGTACAAAATTTTTAGTAATATAATAATTGTTTTCTATGTACTTGTTTTTATTTATAGCCTATCGGAGGTTGAAAAAAGGCCCTCGTATATCCGTTCTGTCGTCACACGTGCGTCAGTCTTACTTCTGTTCTAGTTCAGTTCACAAGTGAATAACATTAGGAATGTTTACAAGTGCTTAGTTTTCCTTGAAGTGCTCTCAAAATTCAGTATACAGTACCACAAACAGTGTTTATGTACGATACGTATGTGCCTACATCATCTTGAAGGGATGAAACTAAACTTTCAGGCGTGCGTGTTCCGAGTAGAGAGGCTGTTCGTTTGCTTGTAAAACAGGGAGACGGGGTCAATTTGTGATAGGAAGAGAAAGAACTGTGTGCTTATGGAGCAGAAATTAGACAAATCGGAGACAGGTTATAACGGTCACCTCGTAAATCTGTTAGGTGTCCTGCTCGGAAGTTTCAGCATGGAAAGCAACAAAACTTTTAAAAACTATAGATTACTGCTATACAGAAACCTGTGATAAGGTTTGTTTTGTGTTTATTAATGTAATTTGAAGCTTTATTTCACGTCCGTGACTGGTTGATGGGCAGTGTGACTGCTAGTCAACTGTACAATACGTGGCCGAGAGCCTCTGAAGACTATCTTATTCTGGATGAAATTTACGGAATGCTGCATTACTGCTGAACCGTAAGAGATGGACAAGAACGTATCTCACAAAAATGTAGAGCACATTAGAACACACAGTTTATGTTATATGCATTTTATTCGTGGAGTTGATCGTTTTTAAGATATTTCTTATTTTTAGTTTCAGCTTTGAAAATCACACAGAAATTTGTCGACTCCTGTCCATACAAACAAAGGAACTTCATTCGCATAGCAATCAGCTTTTGACTATCACTTTAACCTATGGTACTCCCTTATTTTGCTTCTACCTACAAGGAAATAGGCAATAAGATTGTTTCGGCTAATTTTTCCTCGATTAGCAAGAAGTAAATGGAGGCATAGGCTTTTTAACAGTAATTTATTGCAGAAACGTACAGAAAGTCATTTGAATGAAACACATAGATTTTTCACTATAATGATTCAAACTGTTTCTCAAAAGCACATTTTAAGGAATGGTAATATTACTTTTTCGAAATATGCTCCAGTTTTTGTAAATAAATTATCAAATTTTGAAAAATCATAAGCTTAGGAAAGTATGAAATGTAATAATTTTGTGCATTAATCAGGGCTAATATTAAAAAAGTATATTATGACAGATGTATTTGCAAACTTATTTTCTGTAAAATTGAATATGTGTATGTAAATATCTTTTAAAATGAATCACGTGCTCATTTTTATTAGAACAATGAATATATACAATAAAGAATTATTATTTAAATAACTGTGCATCCTAGAATTCATATACAAGGCAAAAATATAACTATTATTATTTTAAAAATAACTGCTATGGATTTCAATAAGAGATCTTACAACCAAATTTCACAGATGTATCACCCTAAATGCTAGTGGATGTTAATTGTTGCTCATATTCCCTTACAAGCAAGCACAGCTTGAAGTGTCAGGCACACTACCATAGGCTCTTTGGACCTGTGTTTCCAGGGAGTATGTGCCATAGATGGAACAGCTCCAAGAATAATGATATTCGATTAAACAGTCGCAATAAAGCACACATCCAAACATTTTTGTGTTCGCTGTACTGCAAATTCACTTTGTGAAATTAACACGCAACACATGGATCGGACGTTTCAGTGCAGTCCAGGCATTCCCAATTAATAGTTCCACACGCGTTCATTGTGCCACAAGGGCAGGGAAATTAGGCTAGCCTGTTATTGTTTCAAAATAGCACAACTGTTATTACATGCGCCTTCCGGCAAACGTTTCCGGGCGTCTGAAAGGTGTCATTTGTGTACAGCACTTTTCCGGTTATGCCTATTGGCAACAACATCTGTAGAGCGAGCAGAATTGCGTCCGCCATTTCCGTTGATAATGTTGGCAACAATAGCAAATAGACTCTCTTCTCCAACAAATACGCTATCTACCGATATTGGTCAAACCTTAAAAAAAAAAAAATTATGTGTTCCATTCACATGACTTTCTCTACATCTCCGCAACAAATAATTGTTAAAAAGCTTTTGCTTCTATTTACTTCATGCTAATCGAGAAAAATTAGCAGAAATGGTCTTATTACTTGCTTCCTTGTAAGTAGAAGCAAAATAAGGGAGTGCCATAGGTTAAAGTGATAGTCAAAAGCTGGTTGCTAAATGACTGACGTTCCTTTGTTTGTATGGACAGCAGTTGACAAAGTCCTGTATAACTTTTTAAAGCTGAAACTAATAACAAGGAATACCTACAAAGCCATCAACTCCACGAAAAAAATATTATATTTTTTGTGTGGTAAGTTTTTGTCTATCTCTTACGGTTTACCAGTTATACAAAATTCAATAAAAATCATCCAGAATTAAGAGTCTGTATAAACTTTTCCCAGAAAATTTAAGATATACATTTTGTTTGGCTTGTAAATATCTTAAATACAATAAGTTTTAATCAAATCCGTTACAGTCATTCTTGATAAAATCAAAAATGTTTAAAATGTTTCCGTGTAATGGGTAACTGGGGGTGGGGGGATTTTCTTGAAAATCTTCTATTCGCATTCTTGGAAGATACCAAACCAAATACCAATTTTGGTATTTAACGGTCTTTTCGTTTTTCAGCAATGATGTCCACAGATACATATGGACCTTTTTCTAAAACTGATTTTTCCGGACTAAGACGACCCCAAAACATATATTTCCGGTCATATCTCAACTTAGAATTTTTGGGTGGAATACAATACCTTCTCTGTCAACTATTACATTGTTAATGAGGGCTAGAGAAAGTAAAAATATAAAGTTTTGAATTCACATACCTTCCTCTACTTTTCTACAAACTTCATTCGTTGGACTATCTAATTTTCTTAGTCATGCTAATCCAGATATTAGACATTAGCTGAAGTTGTCTTATTGCTTAGTTCCTTTGTAAGTAGTAGGAAAATATGGGAAATGGAAATGTAGTTTTATTTATGGGCGTGAAATACCCCTTAATTTTGTTCAGATGCCTCTTTATCAATCTTGAGGATCTGTTATGTGTCGTAAATGTACGACACGGGACCAACGGCTTTACTTGCCTTCCGAAGGAAGCCATGCCAATAAACTTTACGCCCGAAAAAATCCATCGTTTCCCGCCGTGTTTATGTATGGTAACCATTACACCTCAGAGGACGGCTAATGTAGAGAAAGTCATGTGAATGGAACACATCAGATTTTCCGCTTTAGGTTTATGTTAACTAAACGCTAAAAATTACAAGAAAAGATTTTCGTTTTTTACAGATGTCTCCCCTAAAATTGCCTTCTGAAGCTTTTCGATCAAAAAGGGTCAACATCCTTATACCGGCTGGAACATAATTCTTTACATTAATTTAAACCAGTGATAGAGCTCGGTATCTGGAACACATTTTGTGTTTTACGTTTTTGTCTCTGACCATTTCTTACGGAAATAATTTAGTGTTTTCGAAAACAAGAGCCAGACAACCTGGCAACGCTGTAGGTTGTCCGAATGTCACTTGTGCTAGGTCAGTACGTAAACAAACACGCTTCAATGGTACTATCACATCAGTGAGGACAATTAGAATGTCAGTTGCACTCGTAATTCCCCACCCTGCGTCGTTTTGCAAGCGAACGACGTGTTTACATCAAGAAGTCGGCTTCGAAACCTGACCAACCTCAACGCAACATTGCCTAGTTTTTAACAAGAATGACACTGTGGTGATTTTATTATCTTCTTGTAATATAGCAGCTCCTTTAAATTCATTAGGAAAATTTGGTTTAATAAATAGAATAATTGGTTGAATATGGATAGTTATATTATTTTTAATAACACTTTAATTTTTATAGCTGCTTGTAAACTGCTCGGAATATTCCTGTAATACTTTTAAGTGATTAATTATTTCGAATCTCCGAGTGATCTCCCATAATTCCTAACAAAACTAATGTCAAAAATACGTCACTCTATGCATCTTACAAGTAACAAACTACATTCTTGTACAATTAGACATCCAATTTCAAAATAAAAATAATTTATTATTTTGAAATCGGTTGATCAAATAAAAACTTCTATTAGACATTTTTGTTTGTAATACTTCTGTAAAGCGTATATCAGGAGGAATATAGTAAGTTCGCTTCCACTCGGTATGATCTAGGTTTTTCGTATAACGATTAAGAAAACGACACCGTTAATATTTGGAACGACAAAACACACACAATGGAACTTTAAATGACCTCTGTCTCCATGTATTGCAACGCAAGTTCCAGAGACTACACTTGGGGTCGCTTCAAAGCAACGAAATGAGCTCGCCCATTCGGATACTCTTTTGATGAGTGTTCGCGCCGCCATTTGCAATGCATAGTTGCCCTCGAAATGAACCTTCTACAGCGGCTTTTCAGTTATCTAACGCTGGCCAAAGTTTAGATTGGACTTTTGCAGGCGTTCAGAGTTGAAACTTTTGCAGTAAGGTACCTATCAGCACAAAGCTACGTCCATTTTATCTGCGGAACACTTTACCAACTATGAAACCTTATCTCCTTTTACTTTCTCTACACGTACTATGTACACAGTGTATAGAGAAGGTATTTCATTGCACCCAAAAATTCATTACCGAGATATCAAGTAAATACACGTTTTAGGACCCCAGTATCCAAAAAAAAAAAAAAAAAATCCTTTACGTTTCATTCACATAACTTTCTCTACACCTCTGCAACAAATTATTGTTAAAAACCTTATGCTTCTATTTACTTCATGCTAATTGAGAAAAATTATCAGAAATAGCTTGCTTCCTTGTAAGTAGAAGCGAAATATGTGAGTACCATAGGTTAAAGTGAAGTCAAAAGATGGTTGCTATGTGACTGAAGTTCCTTTGTTTGTATGGACAGCAGTTGACAAATTCCTGTATGAGAAAATCAAGCTCTTCAAAGCTGAAAACAATAACAAAGAATATCTCAAAAACGATCAAATCCATAAAAAAAATGTATGTGGCATAAATTGTGTGTTTTATCGTGATCTACACTTTTTGTGTGGAAACTGTTTGTCCAACTCTTACGGTTTAGCAGTTATGCAACATTCCATAAAACTCATCCAGAATAAAGTAGTCTTCACAGGCTATTCCCAGAAACTTCAAGATATATATTTTATTTGTCAAATAAATATCTTTAATATCCGATATTTTAATCAAAATTGTTAGAGCTATTTTTGAGAAAATACAATTTTTCGAAAAAAGTTCCATGTAAAGGGTAGTTGGGGGTGGGGGTTTCTGGAAAATCGTGTCGCATCCTTGGAAGAAACCAAACTTAAATACCAGGTTTGGTATTAAACGGTCTTTTCCTTTTTGAGTTATGTTGTCCACAACACACACACACACACACACACACACACACACACACACACACACACACACACACACAGGCCTTTTTCTGAAAATGTTTTTTTTTTTTTTTTTTTTTTTTTTTTTGGATTCACGGGGACCCAAAACATGTATTTTCTGTGAAATATCGGCATGAAATGTTTGGGTGCAATACAATGGCTTCTCTATACATTATGTACATAGTGCGTGTAGAGAAAGTAAAAAAAGTCCGTGTGTGTGTGTGACTGTGAACAGCATAGCTGAAAAACGAATAAACCGTAAAATACCAAGCTTGGTAATTAAGTTTAGCATATTCCGGAGATGTGACACGAGGATTTTGAGAAACATGCTCCTATCTAAAATTCCTGTATACACGGAAAATGTTTTATATAAAAAATGACTAATGATTTTGATTAAAACACCGAATATTAAACACATTAACACGACAAATAAAATGTAGGTTCATCTTGAATTTTCTGGATATACCTCTGAAGTTGTCTTCATTCTTAATGGCTTAATTTATCTTTGAAAGCAATTTCTGAAGAAATGAAAATTGTGTACACAAATGTCCCAATAGCTCAGAAACTAATCGACACTATGGGCTGAACTTTTATCACACATTTTCACCTAAATATGCTTTATTTTAACGAAATAGTATTTATGTATATGGATTAGTTATTTTTTAAATTTAAAAGTCATCAAATTGCAATAAAATTTAGAGGTTTAAAAAAGCAATATTTCATTCTAATGAACAAGTACTTTCTTTCTCATCAATCAGCAGCAAAGGTGTTGCTGAATATACTTTGTAAAGTTTACAAGCTTGTGCTTTCGGTGATTATCTTGTAAGTGCACAAAAGTTTTAGTAATAAAATAATTGTTTTCTATGAAACTGTCTTTTGTTTATAGCGTATCGGAGGTTGAAAAAAAAGGTCAAAGTTTAACATTGGGAAAATAGGGCCTTTCCACTCCCCTTAAAGAGCGTCCATAAATACAACTCATTTTTTATGTATCTTAAGATGTAAAGTGTTTAAGACCAACGAATACTCCACTAACATAATGTGAGGGAGCTACTTCAATTGAACGCGCAGAGTGAGGTAAGTTAGAATATTAACACTTGGGGATTACACGTTGGAAGGCTCATCTCTTAAAACGAAAGTTTTCAACACGAGTCTGTGTCTTATTGTTGTCACAAAGAGACGTAGCTGTAACAATCATGAAACACGTGTGCGAGAGGAAACGTCTGACGTGCTGCTTTCACACCACTTTCACCACTCTCTCTTCTAGAAACTATTCTTCTGTGTATTATTTTCCCTACACATAGTGAATAGAGAAGGTATTGTAATACACACAAAAATTCGATACAGAGATTTCACCGGAAATACATGTTTTGAAACCTTCAGAATACAAAAAAAGCATTTTTACAAAAATGTCCGTGTCTGTGAATCTCTGTGTGTGTGTGTGTGTGTGTGTGTGTGTGTGTGTGTGTGTGTGTGTGTCTATGGCCAGCATAGCTCAAAAACGAAAAGACCGTTAAAAACGAAACTTGGTACAAGGAACCTCTTTTGAAAATTTTGATAACCGCTAAACTGTAAGCGATTGACAAAAAACTACCACACAAAAAATGCAGAGAACATTAAAACACACCATTTATGTTATATACATTTTTTTGTGGAGTTGATAATCTTTTATCTATTGATTGTTTTCAGTTTTAGCTTTAAAAACTTATATTTTTCCATACAGGAATTTGTCAACTGCTGTCCATACAAACAAATTGAACTTCGGTCATATAGCAACCAGCTTTTGACTATCACTTTAACCAATGGTACTCCCTTATTTCACTTCTATTTACAAGAAAGCAAGTAATAAGACTATTTCTGCTAATAGTTTCTTGATTAGCATGAAGTAAATAGAAGCATTAGCTTTTTAACAATTATTTGTTGCAGAGGTGTAGAGAAAGTCATGTGAATGGAACACATCAGTTTTTTTTATTAATGAATACATAACTATTAAAACCTTTTTTATAAGTTTAGTACTAAATCATCAGTATGACTTTTAAAAATGTCACCATTTACATCTGTATGTTTTTCTATGCCTCTCTGCAACAAATTTACTGTTAAAAAGCTTATGCTTCTATTTACTTCATGTTAATCGAGAAAAAGCTAGCAGAAATAGCTTGCTTCTTTGTCAATAGAAGATAAATAAGGGACATAGGCTAAAGTGACAGTCAAAAGCTGGTTGCTATGTGACTGAAGTTCCTTTTTTTTTGTAAGGACACGAGTTGACAAATTCCTGCATGAGAAAAGTAAGTTTTTCAAAGCTGATTCTAAAAACAAGGAATATCTTAAAAACGATCAACTCTACGAAAAAATGTATATAGCGTAAATTGAGTGTCTTAATGTGCTCTACATTTTTTGTGCGATAAGTTTTTGTCTATCCCTTATGGTTTAGCAGTTATGCATTATTCCGTAAAATTCAACCCGAATAAAGTAGTCTTCAGAGGCTATTCCCAGAAAAGCCATGATATACACTTTATTTGACGTTTAAATGTCTTTAATATATGACATTTTAATAAAAATCGTAAAGCCATTTTTGAGAAAATAAAAATTTTTGAAAAAAATTCCATGCAAAGGGTAGTTTTAAAGTGGGGGGATTTTATTGAAAATGTTCGTGTTGCATCCTAGGGAGATACCAAACCTAAATACCAAATTTGGTTTTTTACGGTCTTTTCGGTTTTGAGATATTCTGCCCACAGTCACACATACACAGACAGATACACATTTTTCTAAAAAGGCTTTTTAGGTTTCCGGGTGTCTCAAAACGTGCATTTTTGTAAAATCTCTATATCGAATTTTTGGGTGCATTACAATACCTTCTCTATACACTATTTCCATAGTACGTGTAGAGAAAGTAAAAAGGATAACAAAATTGCGTTTGAGAAAACTATAATTATAGCCAACAACAAGGAATATCTCAGAAACAGGATAACTAATACCAAATATTATATCTTTATTATACGATACTTTAATCAAAATCGTTAGCCATTTTTGAGAACATTTAAATCTCCGAATGTTTTTGCAAGTAAGGGGTAGTTTAGGGTGGGGGATTTTTCTCAAAATCTTCGTGACGCTTCCCTGGAAAATACCGAACTTAAATACCAAGTTTAGTATTTTACCGACCTTTCGTTTTTGAGTTACCTTCCTCAAACAGACACTCACAGACCTTTTTGTATAAATGCTTTTTTTGGATACAGGATCCCTAAAACATATATTTCCTGTGAAATTCTGATAGGAATTTTTAGTGGAATGCAATACCTTCTCTATGCACTAAGCACATAGTACGTATAGAGAAAGTAGAAATTTAGATATGCGTAAAATAAGACTATTTATGACATACATATTTGCTTTCTCTAGCCCGTAAGTACATTGTACATAGTGAATAGAAAAGGTATTGTATTCCACTCAAAAATTCCATGTCGAGATTTCTCTGCAAATATATGTTTTGAGGTCCTGAGGCCGAAAAAAACATTTTTAGAAAAATGTCTTAAAGTGTATAAGTATGTGTGTGTGTGTGTGTGTGTATGTGTGTGTGTTTTTTACCTTAAGCGAGGTTCCAACTCTTAGCTCTTAAAGGTGAGGCAGACACGCTACCCCTCCACCACCGAGAGTTTGTATGTGCAACAGCTAGAAAAAGGCAGGTGAATAGAGCACTTTTTGATGCTGCTTATAGTTGAAATTTGAGTGGCAGCGTGTGTGTACAGGGGACATTTCAGCAGTGTATTAGCCGCCTAACATTTTCTAATGCGTCAAAAGCAGGAATGAGCTTCGCTGCGTGTGGCCCCAAGCATTTGATCATCGTCGTATGTCCACATACGCAATAAACACTGCGCCAGGTACGTGGGTCGAAATTATTTCACCGGAAATGTGCTTATTGTTGCGTCATAATCCAATTTATAGCGCGAGGGTGCAATGCATAATACAGCGTCAGAGGACTACATATCGCCAACAATGTTTTTGTGTCGCCGTCCATTAGGGTAGAGGTCTCTGGCAAACATTTCCGCTAATGCAAATTAGCTGAGTAAATATCCATGTGTTTAGCACTCACCCTCGTTATATGTTTTATTTAAATTTAAATCATGCCATTTCAGCCTTTATCATGCAGATATCCAATGAGCTTCACTTGAATCACCCTGAACTTTAATATATAGGATGACTCAAAAATACTTTCACCGTTTGGTGGTGAATTGGTGACACAGAAACTAAAAAAATCTGATGCGTTCCATTCACATGACTTTCTCTACATCTCTGCAACAAATAATTGTTAAAAAGTTTATGCTTCTATTCACTTCATGCTAATCGAGAAAAAAAATAACAGAAATAGTCTTATTACTTCCTTCCTTGTAAGCAGAAGGGAAATAAGGGAGTACAATAGGCTAAACTAATAATCAAAAGCTGGTTGCTATGTGACTGATGTTTCTTTATTTGTATGGGCAGTAGTTGAAAAAGTTCTGTATGAGAAAAGTATATGTTTTTCATAGCTAAAAACAAAAACAAGGAATATGTCAAAAACGATCAACTCCACGAAAAAAATGTACGTAGCATTAATTTTGTGTTTTAATGTGCTCTACATTTTTTGTATGTTAAGTTTTTGCCCATCTCTTACGATTTAGCAGTTATGCAAAATTCCGTGAAATGCATCTAGAATAAAGTAGTCTCCAGAGCCTATTCCCAAAAAATTCAAGATATATATTTTTATTTGTCAGGCAATATCTTTAATATACGATATTTTAAACAAAATAAACATTTTCGAAAAAAGTTCCATGTAAAGGGTAGTTGCGGGTGGATTTTTTTCTTGAAAATCTTCGTGTCACATCCTTGGAAGATACCAAACTTAAATACCAAGGTATTCAACGGTCTTTTCGCTTTTGAGCTATGCTGTCCACACACAGACACACACACACGCACACACGGAGCTTTTTTCAAAAATGCTTGTTTTGGATTCAGGGGGACCCAAAACATGTATTTCCGTTGAAATCTCGGTATGGAAATCTTAGATGCATAACTATACCTTCTCTAAACATTATGTACATAGTACGTGTAAAGTAAGTAAAAAATCTGATGTGCTCCATTCACATGACTTTCTCTACATTTCTGCAACAAATTATTGTTAAAAAGATTATTCTTCAATGTACTTTAAATATTCGAGATAAACATATGTATAAACTGTCTCAATTAGTTGTTTCCTTGTAAATAGAAGGAAAATAAGGGCACTCACTAGGCTAAAAGTGATAGTCAATTTATTTAAAAGCTAGTTGCCATGTGGTTGAAATCCGTTCATATGTAGGGCCAGGAGTTTACAACTTTTAGTGTGAGAAAAGTTTAAGTATTTTACATCTGAAATAAATAACAAGGAATATGTCAGAAATGGTAAATTCCAGCAAAAAATTATATAACATAAATTCTGTGTTTTAAAGTGCTCTACATTTTTTTTTTTTTTCTGTGCAAAGTTATTGTCTATCTCTTACGGTTTACCAGTTACACAAAATTCAGCAAAATTCATTCAGAATAAAGGAGTATTTAGAGGCTGTTCCTATAAAATTCAAGATGTTCAAGTTATTTGCCTTAAAAATATCTTTAATATACGGTATTTTAATCAAAATCGTTAGAGCCAATTTTGCAAAAATCAACATTTTCGAAAAACTTTTCATGTAAAGGGTAGTTAAGGGTGGGGATTTTCTCAAAATCTTCGTGTCGTATCCTTGGAAGATACCAAACTTAAGTACCAAGTTTGTTATATAACGGACTTTTCGTTTTTGGGCTATCCTACACACACGCGCGCGCGCGCGCGCGGTATTTTCCAAAAACACATATTTTTTTTTGGATTGGAATGTTTCAAAACATTATTTCCGGTGAAATCTCGGTATGGAATTTTTGGGGCCATACAATACCTTCTCTATACACTATGTACATAGAACGTGTAGAGAAAGTAAAAAGATATTTTTAGAAAGAAATGTATGTTTTTGATTTTTGGGCAGCATAGCTCAAATGCGAGTTCAGTATTTAAGTTCCTTATCTTCCAAGGATGCGACACGAAGATTTCAAGAAAATCCCGTCACCTCAACTGCTCTTACTTAGAACACCTATTTTATTATTTTGGCAAAAATCTTCCAGAATGAAGTAGTCTTCAGACGCTATTCCCAGAAAATTCAAGATATACATATTATTTGTCAGGTAAATATCTTTAATATACTATCTTTTAATCAAAATCATTTGATGTATTTTTGAGAAAATCAACATTTTCGAAAGAAGCTTCAAGTAAAAGATAGCAAACTTAAATACCAAGTTTGGTATTTAACGGTATATTCGTCTTTGAGCTATGCTGTCCAAAGTCACACCTACACCCCCCACATCCCCCCCCCCCACACACACACCTTTTCCGGTAGAGAAATTAAAAATATACTAACTCTAATGATGTTTAATTTGTTTCCAGGATTTGCGGATTTTCTCTCCGATTACAGCACTCTCAACTGTTTTCAGTAAAACGCTCTAGAAAGCGGCCGCTGTTATCACGGAACAGGATTTCTATCACGCGATGTGTAGATTAAAGCCAGGAAATAACGTTATCGAATTACTTTTCATGAACATCGTATCGTCCTTCATTTCTTTGTACTTCGCTTGCAATAACTGACACCAGGAGCGCTGCCCATGCAATGGCTCTCATATTTTCGTAAACAAAAGTTACTTTACATGAGTCTCGCGTGAGAATATGGCGCTACAAGTTCTGGAATGGGTTGACCTTTCTCTCATGCTTGTCTGTTACAAGCTACAGTTATCAAACTTCCCACAATCTCTTCCTGTACAAGTGAGAAAGAACATAACCTCATTTGCATCGCTATACATGAGCCTTTCAGAAAACTTGTTACGTTTAATTCTCAACTTAAACATTGGTTTCAAACTTAACTTTACATAAACAAACTCATTTGGTGAAGTGAATAAAAAGAAGCATTTGCTTGTACTACCCAGTTCTTAAGCATTTGCTTCAGTTTGGTGTGAATAAAAAAGTAAGTATATGCTAAGTCTAGTAAAATCTAAGGTTTTCCTGGAACTAGCATTTGCTAGTCTTAAGGATACCCATTTGTGAAAATTGACAAAAAAGTGCAAAAAACGTTGTTTTTTGCCTAATTAAATAAATAACATTTGTAGTTCAATTCCCTGTTGTTTTTTTTACCATGCGGCACTTTAAACTGTATCACGTGACGATTTAAATGGATGACTAAGTGGGTGTGCTGGTTTAACCTTTCCACTATGGTGAAAAATTGGTAAAAATCCGAAATTTGGTTTTGACCCATAGTATTTGGCCTTAAATGTGTCTATTTCAAGTTGAAAATACAATAATATGCACTAATAACTAAAAAAAGTGAGTATAGTAATATGTTTCAAAATTTACAAAACAGGTCTCACACCGGGTGCTTCTACCTGCCACGTCATCATCCTGGCATGCCGCACCACCGATTATTTAACCTGGGTCCTCCCCCTCCTAAACCACAGGCGAGATAAACCAACAGCATATTTCCGGCTGTTTGGCGGCAGAATGCGGCTTCACCCGGACCAAATGACTTGCAGTTTCCCCTTGCTTTATATGCTAGTGTAAACAGTCCATGAGAGTTGACAAATATTATTGATTTAGAAAATTTTCAGTCTAACTGCAAAGTATTATATTTCTGTAACTGAAATTGCATCGCGTGGGATGATTTAATTAAATAAAATGCTATCAATATGTTAATCTCACAGGAACTATTTTGAACAAAAGTCTGAAAATTAGCACGTAAACTATTCTTAATACTGTAATTGTTGTGTTAAAGTTTCAAATCAATCCAAGAAAAATTGAAGGTTTAACGTTTTTCACAGATGGATACCCTTAACTGGCAAATAAACCTTAGGTAGTACTATGCAGGGTAGTAAACATTTAAAAAAAAAATGGAAATGGCCTCAGCGTCTCATTCTATACTGGGCGTGAAAGATCGCTTAATTTTGCTCAGGGGCCTCTCTATCAGGCTTGAGGTTCTTTTACGTGCCGTAAATCTACGACACGGGACCCACGGCTTTACTTCCCTTCCGAAGGAACCCATGCTAAAGATTTTTACGCCCGAAAAAAATTCATTGCCCTCCGCTGGGTTTGAACCCGCGACCTTGGGTATATGAAGTTAGCATGGTAACCATTACACCACGGAGGGGTAAACATTTAAGTTTTTCTTAAGTCTTGCATCAGGCATGTTAGGTTTTTGTTTAGTATCTTGCGACTGTATATTAGACGCGTGTACTTTATTAGTTTTGTATAGGTTTCATATAGGAAATATCTGCTTCAGTAGTCAAGACTGAGCGGAGTATAGAACGCGGAACGTTAGGGCAAAGAAGCTTCTATTGCGTTCGCCAAGGCTATTTGCTTTGTTAATGCTAGAGACACAAGTAACAGCTGAAGATTATTTCCCAAAAAGCCAGGAACTCGCGACTTTTTCATTATAGAGAGCGGTCACATGGGACGAATACAAAGAAGTGACCAAGTTACAACGCTATTTTTCGCGCTTCTTTTTAGCCAATCAGGAAGGAGCGCAATATTAGAGACTTAAGGTATTTAAGCGATACGAGCATAAGGAGTGAGCTTATTGTGACTGCGAAGCTTAATGTTACTGGAATGCTACTCTAAATGGTAAGGCGCATGTTACTATTTACTAAGCTTTTTTTCCGGAAAGCCTAGCATTTACTACCTGTTTTAGCAAGTTCTAAAGCTACCTAGCTAGCATATACTTCTTTTATTCACTTCACAAATTAGACAGGGACTCACGTGGATTAGACTAGGAGCAAGGCGAATGATAAAAGTTACTGACGAGAATAGTCGTACTTTTCGGTCATTGATTATACACACACACACATACACACACACACACACACTGTTTCCAAACGGCACCAAACGAAGGTAGCAGTCGATTAGCTTACACTTTGACTTGTCCGAAACTTGATGTCGCAACTTTTAAACTCTTCTATTTAAAGTTTTGTGTGTTGAAAATTGGCACACATTTTAGATTGGGCAGCGAAGGAACAACGGTTGTCATACGCCACGTAAACAATCTCAACACTGTTATACGAAACACGTAACAAAACCCACAAGCTACGTTTTCTATTACTAAGGTGACCAGTGCCGCGCCGGCGTGTCCATCAAACCATGCCTACATCACGCAACTGGGGCCTTCGCTACCAACCGGCATCTCTCTTGGAGTGGGCCACGCACGAGCCATTTGGTTATGTACGACTGCCAAATCCATGGTGATTTTATGGCAGTTTTTGTACGTGCCAAATTTAGAGCTGAAAATTATATTCACGTATCACGTGCCGTATGACCAACATGGTCCACATCTTCGTTTGGTGTCGTTTTGAAATACTCTGTATTTTTCTTGTCTACTACAGGGTTATTTATACAGAGCTGAAACATTTCTTTCATTAATTGTTTCAAAACGTTTTATGCTAGCAACAACTTATAATATCTAAATTGTAGAGAAATTTTGGGAGATGTATTAGCTCTATAGCAAATGTTGACAACGTCCTCCATGTTCCATAAGGCAGAACTCAACACGTCGTACTGGAGAACTCTGTTGTCAATAGCTTGCATCTTCTTTGTGATGTTGTGCTTCAGATCGTCCAATGTCTAGGGACGTGTGGCGTAAACCCTGTCTTTTAAGTAACCTCATAGAAAGATATCCGGCGATGTCAAATCCAGAGATCTCAATCACATAGCAACCAGCTTTTGACTATCACTTTAACCTATGGTACTCCCTTATTTCGCTTCTACTTACAAGGAAGCAAGTAATAAGACTATTTCTGCTAATTTTTTCTCAATTAGCTTGAAGTAAATAGAAGTATAAGCTTTTTAACAATACATTGTTGCAGAGATGTAGAGAAAGTCATGTGAATGGAACATATAAGATCTTTTGGGTGGAATGCGTTACCTTCTCTCCCTACTATATGTATAGTACTTGTATACGAAGTAAAAATCAGAAACAAAACAGCAAATATCTTGTGACGTATTGCTACCAGAAACAAGATCACAAGAGAGTGGAAACATTTACTGCAATTGCAGACCAGATTTCCTCTCACCGAATATGCAGTGAAAATTGTTACCTCGTGGGCTTCCAAATAAACGCACCCATCATCCTCAGAAGATTCTAAAGTTGAAGCTGTAGGATTGCCTGAAGCGAAACGCTGTGAAACGTTTCAACCTTCCGCCAGTTCAACTTCTGAGAGAACTCCAAAATGGTTCCTCGAGGCGTCAACGGCTTCTCTACCGCAGAAACCTGAACTGAACAAGGCGAAGCGCAAGAGAAGGTACCAAACGATTTTCATCAAATAAACTATTATTCGCCTCTGATAGATCTTCGTCTGAAACATTGTTGCGATAATCTCCAAGTTCGGTCTGGCTCTACTGCCTAGTTACACCATAAACTTACTTGCTCTACATGTACAAGGGCGTTTTTTTTCAACCTCCGATAGGCTATAAATAAAAGACAAGTTCATAGAAAACAATTATTTTATTACTAAACGTTTTGTACACTTATGTTGCTTTTCAACATAATCACCGAAAAGTTTGAGACATTTATCGTACCAGTCCACAAGCTTTGCAATACCCGCTTCAAAAAATGTTGCCGCCAATGATTTCAAATGAGCATTGACGTTGTTTTGAAGATCTTCGTACTTAACGACATTTGCGGAGAGCCATTCAAAACAAACGAAGAGGAATGCTGACTTCAGGAATTGTGTTGATCCATGACAGTGCTCGTCCACACACTGCTGGCACAACCCATCGGCTCCTTGAACAATTTAAATAGGGACATTCTCGATCATCCGCGTACAGTCCTGATCTGGCACCCAGCGACCTTCACCTTTTCCCTGAACTGAAGACACAGCTAAGTGGGCAGCACTTTCAAATCAACCAAGATCTTCAAAACAACGTCAATGCTTATTTGAAATCATTAGCGACAACATTTTTTGAACTGGGTGTTGCAAAGCTTGTGCACAGGTATGATAAATGCCTCAATCTTTTCGGTGATTATGTTGAAAACTAACCATAAGTATATAAAACTTTTAGTAACAAAATAATTGTTTTCCATGAACTTTTTTAATTTATAGCCTATCGGGGGTTGAACGAAACGGCTTCTTGCTACATAGCGTATAGAGAAGGTATTGTATTGCACCCAGAAACTCTAAACCAAGATATCACAGGAAATATACGTTTTTAGGTGAGTCCAAAATAATATCAGTGTGTGTGTGTGTATGGTGTGTGTGTGTGTGTGTGGAGTGGTGTGTGTGTGTGTGTGTGTGTTTGTGTGTGTGTGTGTGTGTGGACAACATATCTCAAAAACACCGTTAAATACCAAACGTGGTATTTAAGTTCAGTATCTTCCAGGGATGCCATACGAAGGTTTCAAGAAAATTCCCCAACTCCCAACTACGCTTTAGATGGAAAAAAATTGGAAAATTGCTTTAACGATTTTGATTAAAATTCTTATACTTAAGAGATGTATATTTTCAATTTTCTGAGAATAGCCTCTGAAGACCTCTTTATTCTAGATGAAGTTGTAAACCGTAAGAGATAGACGAAAACTTACCACATATAAACGTAGATCTCATTAAAAAATATAATTTATGTCATATACGATTTTTTACTTTCTCTAAACGTACTATGTACATAGTGTATAGAGAAGATATTGTAATGCTCCCAAAACTCAACACCAAGACTTCACTGGAAATACATGTTTTGAAACCCCCTGAATCCAAAATAGCATTTTTAGAAAAAGATCCGTGTGTCCATGTGTGTGAGTTTGTGGACAGCATAGCTCAAAAACGATAACACTTTTAATATCAAATTTGGTATTTAATTTTGGTATCTTACAAGTTTACGATACGAAAATCCCCCAACCACAAACTACCATTTACATGGAACATTTTTCTAAAGTTTTGATTTTCTCAAAAATAGTTCTAATGATCTTGATTAAAATAGCTTTAGTTCAATATATTTTTTTATAATATACGAAATGTTTATATTCACCTTTCTGGAAATAGCTTCTAAAGACCTCATTCTGGATGACTTTTATATAACTGCAAATCGTAAGTGATATGTAAAAACTTACTACACAAAAATGTAGATCTCATTAAAACACACAAGTTATGTACATGCATTGTTTGTAAAGTTAACCGTATCCAAGATATTGTAATTGGTGTCAATTTTAAATAATTTAAATTTTGTCAAACGAGAAGTCATCTCTTTGGTTTCCAAAGAGAAATGGATATAAATTGTTTTATACAGAGATCAGCACTTAACATTTGACTGTCACTTTAGTCTAGTGTATTGTTATAAAAAAACAAGGTAACTCTGATTAGCATGAAGTAGATGACAGTTATTTATGATGTAACAACGTAAAGTTATGGTTTTTGATTCGAGCGGGAAGATTGTGAAACAAGACGCATTCGAGAATCAAAAAGAAAATTTACGCTCGTTTATCATACAATGTTTTTGTACGAGAACTTTCTCATACTAAAAGAAAAGGAATGAAGGATGAGATATGTTTGAGGTTAAGTTTGCACCATTCAGCAAGGGTTATAGTTGGTTATTTATTTCACAGAGTTAGGATAGGGTGCGTGCGTTCAGTGGGTGTAGTTTCACTGTGTGATTGTTGGACGCGATGACGGTACGTTGTTTATAGAAGGCCGTGACAAACCAATATTATTGTTGTTCTGTGAGAATTATGATATCCTTAGAGCTTCGAAAGAATATTTGTTACTTATTGAAGTTGAACATAGCATTATATCGTGCACGACTAATTTTAATCATTTGTTTGTCTATTGATCAGTGATGTATACTCACTAATATCGTAAACTATATTTTTGGGATAAAGAGGACCTTAAAACCTCTTTTTTCGGCGAAATCTCGGTATCGCATTCTTGGGTGAAATGCAATATCTTCTCTATACACTATGTACATATTTGATGTAGAGAAAGTAAAAAGTTGATACTTTTAGTTGTTATCTCACAGAAACCGTGAGTAGGACAGGAGTTGGATAGGTAGAGTCAGACTGAAAAATTTAATGCCATAGCCGGGATTTGAACCACGGATCTCCCGATCTCTAGCCGTGTGTAGGACAGGAGTTGGATAGGTAGAGTCAGACTGAAAAATTCAATGTCATAGCCGGGATTTGAACCACGGATCTCCCGATCTCTAGCCGTGTGTAGGACAGGAGTTGGATAGGTAGAGTCAGACTGAAACATTCAATGTCATAGCCGGGATTTGAACCACGGATCTCCCGATCTCTAGCCGTGTGTAGGACAGGAGTTGGATAGGTAGAGTCAGACTGAAACATTCAATGTCATAGCCGGGATTTGAACCACGGATCTCCCGATCTCTAGCCGTGTGTAGGACAGGAGTTGGATAGGTAGAGTCAGACTGAAAAGTTCAATGTCATAGCCGGGATTTGAACCACGGATCTCCCAGTCTCTAGGCATGTGTAGGTCAGGAGTTGGATAGGTAGAGTCAGACTGAAAAATTCAGTGTTATGCCGGCATGTTGCCATGGTAGCTTAGTGGTAGAGCAACCGGCTAGAGACCGGGAAATCTGTGGTTCAAATCCCGGCTAGTCATTCAACAGTCTGGCGTATCCAAAGTAAAATTTTCATTATGATAGTTAGTGTAGTTTCAAAAAACTTTAATATTGATTTCATTGAGCTTCGGAATAGAAATAGTTACTCTTGTTTGTGACCTTAAGTTGGTAACGCATAAAAACAGCGTACAAATGTTGCTATTTGGAAACACCGGAAGAGTGCAGCTCTGTCTGCCTCTGATGTAATTATCCCGCCAAAACAGCGTTTTTTATTTAGGCGATGATTGCAGCGCTATAATCATAAGCAACTTCCGTCCGTTCATTGTGGAGCGGAAATACTTGTGGGATATCAATTAATGCGCTTGCTGACAATAACAGTTGCAATATCCGCCTCCGTTCGTGTTTCAGGTTACCTGTGTTGCTTAATAGACAAGTCAAACTTTAAACCGTTATAAATATTAATTAAAAATCTTATTCTTCTATTTACTTCATTCTAATCGAGAAAAAATTAGCAGAAATAGTCTTATTACTTGCTTCCTTGTAAGTAGAAACGAAATAAGGGAGTAGCATAGGTTAAAGTGATAGTCAAAAGTTAGTTGCTATGAGACTGAAGTCCTTTGTTTGTATGGACAGGAGTTGATAAATTCCTGTATGACAAAAATAATATTCTTAAAGCCTAAACCAAAAAACAAGGAATATCTCAAAATTGATTAACTCCACGAAAAACTTTATCTAACATAAATGGTTTGTCTTAACGTGCTCTACAGTTTTGTGTGGCAAGTTTTTGTCCATCACTTACGGTTTAGCTGTTATGCAAACTTCCGTAAAATTCATCCAGAATAAAGTAGTCTTCAGATTCAAGATATACATTTTATTTGACATGTATATATCTTTAATATACGACATTCCAAATCGTTAAGGCCATTTTTGAAAAAAATCAACATTTTCAAAACGTTCGTGTCTCATCCGTGGAGGATACTAAAATTAAATACCAAGTTTAGTATTTTACCGGCTTTTCGTTTTCGAGTTATCGTGTTCAGAGACTCACGGACACATACACACAGACCTTTTTCTGAAAATGCCTTTTTGGATACAGGGGACCTTAAAACATATTTCCGGTGAAATCTCGGAATCAACTTTTCGGGAACAATACAATAACTTCTCTATACACTCTGTACATAGTACGTGTAGACAAAATCAGAAGCATCTAATGTGTTCTATCAGATTCTCTAGCTGCTCCATACACGTCTTTTTCTACGACCGAGCGTAATTGAATAGTTTACGAGTTTGTTTCAGATCTCCTACACGAGCAAAAAGTGCAACAATATAAATAACTTTGTTCTTACTTTTCCCTCGCCAAAATAATTCACAATATTAGTGTGTATATATCACTGATCAACAGAATTGTGTACCATATAATATCATGTTTAACGTCAATAAGTGACAAATATTCTTTCGCAGCTCGGCTAAAATGATAGTAAAAGCTTTTAAAGCTGGTTGCCGTGTGGACAAAATCTATGCATAGCCAGGAGTTGACAATGTCCCATAAGTCAAAAACTGAAGTATTTTAAAATTGAAACGAGTAATAAGGAATATCTTAAAAATGGTCAACTCCAGAAGAAAATGTATATTACATATATTGTGTGTTTCATCAAGAACTACCGATTATTTACAGTAAGTTTTTGTCTCTCTCTTACAGTTTACAAGATATGCAAAATACAACAAAATTGATCCAAAATAACAAGGCACCAGGGCTAACCCCAAGAAATTCAAGACACAAATTATGTTTGTCTGTGAATGTCTTTACTATATGGAATTTTAATCAAAATCGTTAGAAAATTTATATTTCCAAACTTTTTCCATGCAAAGGGTATTTGTGGTTGGCAGGTTTTTCTCAAAATCTCCTTGTCGCATCCTTGGAAGATTCTAAATTTAAATAAAAAGTTTGGTATTTTACCGACTTTTTGTTTTTGAGTTAATGGACACACGGACGGACCTTATTCTAAAAAATGCATTTTTACTTTCACTACACGCACTATGTACATAGTGTGTACTGTGGGCAGCATAGCTCAAAAACGAAAACTTCGTTAAATACCAAACTTGGTTTTTAAGTTTAGTATCCTCCAAGAAAATCCTGCAACCACAAACTAACTACCCTTTACATGAAAAAAGTTCGAAAATGTTTGTTTTCTCAAAAATGGCTTTAAATATTTTAGTAAAATCTTTTATATTTAAGACATTTGCAAGACAAATAAAATGTATACCTTTAATTTTCTGGAAATAGCCTCAGAAGACATGTTTATTCTGGATTAATTTTACGGAATCTTGAACAACTGCTACACCGTAAGAGATAGACCACACAAAAAATGTAGACCGCATTAAAACACACAATTTATGTTATATACATTCTTTCGTAGAGTTAATCGTTTTTTAGATATTCCTTGTTATTTATTTTAGCTTTAAAAGACTTATACGTTTCTCATACAGGAATTTGTCAACTGCTGTCCATACACACAAAGGAATATCGGACACATAGCAACCAGCTCTTGACTAATATATTTCGCCTCTACTTACAAGTAAGCAAGTGATAAGACTATTTCTGCCAATTTTCCCATCGATTAGCATGAAGTAAATAGAAGCATAAGCTTTTTAACAATAATTTGTTGCAGAGATATAGAGGGCCCTATGGCTGGTAAATTCTCGGTATCAAATTTTGGGTGGAATTAAATACTTTCTCTATACACTGGTAGGTACATAGTACGTGAAGAGAAAGTAAAAATATATTAAATTATACACTTTTAAGTAAGGGAAATATTGGAAGACCTAAAAACATTGGTAATATATCTGACATAATTTTCACTGGGAAAGGAAAAGATAAACATAAAGTTGATGATAATGAAAGCTTTCTTGGAATATTTCAAATGAAGCAATTCTCTGTATTACCGACTGTATCTTGTGAAATGTCAATTTTCTGCGAGTAAGTGAAAGCAAATATCTAACAAGAGAAATTATGAAATTAGTCGAGGGAGACGAGAGAATTAGAATGCTGGTATAATTATCGTGATGAGCTTGACAATAAAGCCATTTTCTGTTGCATAGCGACGTATCGACAGTCGATTGTCATTACAGTGTGGTTTCCGAGAGCGTATATACCTGTTATCCTGTCAGAACGTCGGTTTGTTAGTTCCTGTAATTACTCACCAGATAACTCTGCTCTCGCCTGGGTACTTGCAAATATACCGACGCATCATCTGCTGCAATATAAACCTACTGATATTTTCGGTTTTACTTTCTGTATCACATGTATAGATTGTACATTCACATGAGTTTCTCTAGCTGCTCCACAAACAAACTTCTTACAGAAGACTATTCTTCTTTCTGCACAATTATAATCAAGATAAACATTAGCAGAATGTTCCTATTACTTAGTTCCTTATAAGTAGAAGGCAACTAAAGGAATGTGCTATGCTAAAGTGATAGTCAAATGTTTTAAAAGCTGTCGTTATGCGAATGTCATTGCAAATCGCTTCTTTGCTTGGCCAGGAGTAGAAAAATAGAACATCTGATGTGCTACAATCACATGACTTTCTCTGCATATCTGTGACAAATTAGTGTTAAAAAGCTTATTCTTCTATATATTTCATGATAATCGAGATGAATACAAGCAGAAATTGTTTGCTTTCTTGTAAGCAGAAGGAAAACAAGGGAATACACTAGACTAAAACGATAGTCAAGTATTTTAAAAGCTGGTTGCCATGTGGTTGAAATCCATTCCCAGGAGTTCCAGTATGAGAAAAGTATTTTTTTTTAAATATGAAACCTATTACAAGGAATATATAAAAACAATCCACTCCAGGAAGCAAATGTATATAACAAAAATTATGTGTTTAAACGAGCTATACATGTTCTGTTACATACGTTTTTGACTATCTTTTACGGCTTAGCAGTTAAACTAAATTCGGCGGAATAAAGAGAGAATTCAAGATATGTGTTGCTTTTTTTTTTTTGTTTTTTTTTTGGAATGTAAATATTTTAATAGGTGGAATTCTCATCAAAATCGTTACAGCCATTTTTGAAAAAGTTAACATTTTCGAAAAAATGTTCATGTAAAGGGCAGTTAGTGGTGGAGGGATTTTGTTGAAAATCTTCGTGTCACATTCTTGGAAGATACCGAGCTTGGTATAAAAGGGTCTTTTCGTCTATGATGTCATAGACATACACACACGCAACTTTTTCTAAAAAAATGCTTTCCTCGGACTGTCGACATTTCAACGGAAATAAATATTTTGAGATCTCCTTAATCAAAAAAAAAAAAAAAAAAAAAATAGAGGAAAGTCCTATATATTTGTGTGTGTGTGTGTGGACAGGATAACTCAAAAACGAAAAGACCCTTTAATTCCAAACTTGACATTTAGGTTTAGTATCTTCCAAGAATGAGACCCGAGGATTTTCAACAAATTCCACCCACCATAAACTAACCTTTTATATGGATTTTTTTTTTTGAAAATGTTTATTTTCTTAAAAGTGACTTAACGATTTTAATTACATCTGGAATCATGTATATCTGAATTTTCTGGGAATAGCCCCTGAGGACTACTTAATTCTGGATGAATTTGGCCGAAATTCGTTTAACTGATAAACTGTAAGAAATTGACAATAGGTTACTTACTGTACAAAAAGTGTAGATCTCTCAAAACACACAATTTATATCCTTAATGTTTTTGTTGTGGAAGTAGCCGTTTCCGAGATATTCCTTTTTATTCGTTTCAATTGTAAAGAACTTATACTTTTTTTCAGACAGGAAGTGTCCGTTTTTCTTTTGTTCTACTACTGACCATGCAAAGAAGCGATTGGCAATAACAATCGATTAACGACAGTTTTTAAAACATTTGACTATCACTATAGCATAGCACATTCCTTTAGTTGCCTTCTACTTATAAGGAACTAAGTAATAAGAACATTCTGCTAATGTTTATCTCGATTAGCATTGTGTAGAAACAAGAATAATCTTTTTCTAAGAAGTTTGTTTGTAGTGCAGCTAGAGAAAGTTATGTGAGTGTAACACATCACATTTTTTCTTCGATTCAGGGGGTTTGGGAGGAATACAATCCTTTATCAGTACACTATATCTATAGTTTGTGTAGAGAAAGTAAAAAACCATGTTCAAAGAAAAATTAGTCGCTCACTGGATAAAAGTTCACTTTTTAGTATTTGATCAACTGCATATAAAATAAGTACAAAGAAGCAAGAGAATGTACTCACAGAAGATTCGTTCTGAAGCAACTCACCTGCAACAAACGAAATAAAACACTTGTTTAACCAACGCAATATTTCTCATACAGAAGTGAAACCATTTCTATATGTAAAACCTCAATGGACTTCAATACCACAGATGCATTCTATATCTAAACACATCAAAAATGTTTCTTAGAGTGACGGATCTCTGAAATTTGGAATATTCACAATATCTATGACATTTCGTTGAAATGTAGTAAATATACACAATATTCATATTACTTTCTCTACACGTACTATGTACATGGTGTATAGAAAAGGTATTGCATTCCACATAAAATTTGATATCGAGATTTCACTGGAAATACATGTTTTGGGTTCCCTGATTCTAAAAGAGGATTTTTTAGAAAACTGTCCCGCTGTGTCTGTGTTTGTGCGTATTTGTGTGTGTCTGTCTGTCTTAAGACAATTTAGCTAAAAACGAAAACACTGTTAAATACCAACCGATACTTAAGTTCAGGATCTTCCAAGGTTGCGACACGAAGATTTTCAAGAAAATGACACCCACCCCGAACTAACCTTTACATGGAAAACAAAATTTTATTTTCTTCAAAATGGCTCTCTTGATTATATTTAAAACATGTACATGACAAATAAAATTGATATTTTGAGTTTTCTGAGCCTCTGAAGAGACTGCGAATGTTGAGAACTGGTAAACCGTAAAACAAAACTAATATACAAAAGATGAACTCATTAAAACAAAACATTTCGTCTTATACACTTTTACTTTCTCTACAAGTACTATAGAGGAGGCATTGTATTCCACCCAAAAATTCTATTCCGAAATTTCACCGGAAATACATATTTTAGGTAGCACTGAATCCAAAAAGCATTTTTGAAAAAAACAAGTGATACCTCAAAAACGATCAACTCCACGAAAAAAATGTATATAACACAACTTGTATGTTTTAACGTGGTGTGCATTTTTTGTGTGGTAAGTTTTTGTCCATGCCTTACGATTTGCCAGTTATACAAAATTCCGCAAAATGTATTCATAATAAAGTAATCTTCAGAGGCTATTTCCAGAAAATTCAAGAAATACATTTTATTGTCAGGCAAATATCTTGAATATACGATATTTTAATCAAAATTGTTAGACCCATTTTTTAAAAAATCAAGATTTTCGATAAAAAGTTCCATTTAAAGGGTGGTTTGGAGTGGGGGGATTTTTCTTAAAATCTTGGTGTCGCATCCTTGGAAGATACTAAACCTACATACCAAGTTTGGTATTTAACGGTCTCTTCGTTTTGGGGTTTTGCTGTCCACAGACACACACACACGGACCTTTTTTAAAAATGCTTTTTTCGGACTCGGGGGACCCCAAAACATATTTCCGGTGAAATCTCGGTATCGAATTTTTGGGTCCATTACAATACCTTCTCTATACACTATGTACATTGTACATATGGGGCTAGAGAAAGTAAAAGTGAGCCATTTGAAGGAGTTTTAAAAATAATCGCCTAAAATATGGTTTGTTTCATTGACATGACTTTCTGAAGCTGTTCCACGTACAAATTGTTCTTACTAAAGATAATTTTATGTCCTTTACGAATCGATAAGAGTTGCATTATCTACAGTAAATGCATCTCAAACTCATTGGACTAAATCAATATCTAAGTAATCGAGATAAACATTAGCAGAAATTGTCTTATTACTTGCTTTCTTGTGAGTACAAGGAAAATAAGGGAATACACCAAGCCAAAGCGTTGGTCAAATGCTTTTTAAAAAAAAAAGCCCACCTGGGTAATGTAAGGTTCGCGTGTCTTTCTCACATTCATCGGGCGGTAATTTGGAATCTCTAAGGGCTAGTTCCCCGGGTAGGATGTAAGTTTTTCCTGAGCTTTCCCTTGTCCAAAAAAGACAAATGTCTAGTAACTTTAGCTCCATGGATCCCGAAATTGTCTGATAATTATTTCAACAATTTCATTCATCGTCCGATATTAACAACCGGGTTCAAGGAAATTAAGTAAAATACTTTTAAAAGCTCGTCACAACAATTGAAGTTCGGTTCACTTTTCATGGTCAGTAGCAGATGAAGACAGATGACCCGAAAAGTAACTTCCAGTTTTAGTAATGTTACATAGTTCGAAATTGCAGTCAAAAAAAGGAGTATCTCAAAAACGGTCAACTCTATGGAAAAAACGTACATTATATAAATTATCTGTTTTAACGAGCTCTAAATGTTTGTGTAGTAAATTTTTGTCTATACCTCACGGTTTGCATGTTATTCAAAAGTATAGTTCAGAATATTCATGGTGAAATATCGGTATTGAATTTTTTATTGGAATAGAATATCTTTCCATCCACTATGTACAGAGTACATCCGTGCTAGAGAAAACATCTAAAGTGTTCCATTCACGTGAGTTTCTCTACTTCTCTATAATAAATTATTGTTATTAAGCTTAATGTTATATCTCTTCATGCTAATCGAAATAAATATTAGGAGAGTGCTCTTATTTCTAGCTTCCTTGTAATTAGACGGGAACTAAAGTAATACACCAGGCTAAAGCGATAGTGAAATGTTTTAAAATGTGATGATATGTGATTGACATCCGTTTCTTTGAGCAGCCAATTGTTGACAAGTAAAGCGTAAACATTTTAAAACTGAAATCTATTTAGGAACAGTTTTATTCATTGGAATAGATGATAATTTCTACATATTAACTCCACATAAATAATCTGTATGACATAAATTGCGTGCCTTAGTGAGATCTACATTTTTTGTATATCTCTTGTGGTTTACCAGTTACGCAAAATTCAGTAAAAGTCATCCAGAATGAAGAAGTCTTCAGAGGCTATTCCCAGAAATTTCAAAATATACATTTTATTTGGAATGTAAATATCTTAAATATAAGAGATTGTAATCAAAAGTTTTAGAGCTTTTTTAAGAAAATAAAAAGTTTCTAAATGTTATCGTGTTAAGGTTAGTTTGAGATGGGAGAATTTTCTTGAAAATGTTCGCGTCGTATCTTTGGAAGATACTAAACTTACATAAATATCAAGTTTGGTATTTTACAGGTCTCTTTGTTTTTCAGCTATGCTGCCTAGAGTAGATACACAGACACGGATATTTTTCTAATTTTTTTTAATTCAGGGGATCTTAAAACGGGTATTTACCGGCAAGTTAATTCTTATAACTCTTCATGCTAATAAAGATAAACAGTAACAGAAATTGTCTTATTGCTTAGTTCCCTATAAGCAGAAGTGAAATTAGGGAATACACTGGGCTATATCGACAGTCAAATGTTTTAAAATGTGGTTGCTATGAGATTGACATCCGTTTCTTTGCGTGGCCAAGAGTTGACAAGTTCCAGTAAGAGTTAAGTTTAAACAGTTTAAAACTGAAGTCAGTATAGGAAAACTGTTATTCATTAAAATAAATGATCATTTTTAATCTCGTCTCAATTTTGGGTGCAATACATACCTTCTCTATATTTTATGTACATGGTACGTGTACAGAAAGTAAAAATAATATATAATTTGGCTTCACTAACAATCAGCTGTGTCAAATGTATTCAAGTCGAGCTTTTAGTCATTCTAATTTCCATGGCCTCCTTCAGTTCCTAAAGAACTGATTTATTTCGCTGTTGATTAGCTTCAGTTCCTAAAGAAGGCCATGGAGTTTAGAATGGCCGAGGGTTCTAGTTTTATAAATTTGGCACAGTTGATTTTTCGTGAAGCTAGCATTAATAACCCTTGCCCTCTAGCCATAAATATATACGAGGGCCTTTTATTTGTCAACTTCCGATACCCTACAAATAAAACACAAGTACACAGAAAACAATTATTTTATTACTAAAATTGTGTACACTTATGTTTACTTTTCAACATAATCACCGAAAAGTTTGAGACATTTATCGTACCTGTGCACAAGCTTTGCAATACCCGCTTCAATAAATGTTGCCGTCAATGATTTCAGATGAGCATTGACGTTGTTTTGAAGATCTTCGTACTTTACGACGTATGCATAGAGCCATTCAAAACAAACGAAGAGGAATGCTGACTTCAGGAATTGTGTTGATCCATGACAACGGTCGTCCACACACTGCTGGCACAATCCATCGGCTCCTTGAACAATTTCAATGGGACATTTTCCATCATCCTCCGTACAGTCCTGATCTGGCACCCTGCGACTTTCATCTTTTCCCTGAACTGAAGACGTTGGTAGGGGGACAGCACTTTCAAACAGTAAATGTTCAAAACAACGTCAATGCTCACTTGAAATCATTAGCGGCAACATTTTTTGAAGCGGGTATTACAAAGTTTGTGCACAAGTACGATAAATGTCTCAATCTTTTTGGTGATTTATGTTGAAAAGTAACCATAAAAGTACAAAACTTTTAGTAATAAAATAATTGTTTTCTATGAACTTGTCTTTTATTTATAGCATATCGGAGGTTGAAAAAAAAACGCCCTCTTATATACTAGTACTTTCTCTAGCCTCTAAGTACAATGATATAGTAGGTAGAGAAGATATTGTATTCCACCCAAAATTCCAATGTAAATGCATGTTTTGATATCCCCTGAACCAAAAACGCCTTTTTGAAATATATCTTGTGTGTGTAACTGTCGTCAGTATAGGCCTAAAAACGAAAAGTCCCTTAAATACAAATTCAGTATCTTCCAAGGGTTCTCAATAAAATTCCCTACCCTAAACTACCCTTTACATGAAACACATTTCCAACTTTTGAATTTTCTCAAAAATGCTATATATTTAAGTTATTGTTATAACAAACGAAGATACATCTTGAATTTTCTGTGAATAGCTTCTGAAGACTTCTTCGTTTTGAATAACTTCTGTACAACTGGTAAACATTACAACGTTTCTATATAAGGCTGTAAATCCGGTTAAAACACACAATTTATAGTACAAAGTGTTCTTTATTTCATAAATACTCAGGCCCTTCAACTTGTCGGTAAGGGAATCATTTGGATCACAGCCTAGAGGTCCGGCTACAATCAACGTTTGTTTGTTTTTAGTTTGTAGAGTTAACAGCTTTCGAATTATTTGGAGTTACTGGGTTCAGTTTTAAGTTACTTAATTTTTTCTCAACCGGAATGGCACTCTTACTTTCTCTACACGTGCTATGTAGATAGTGTATAGAGAAGGTATTGCATTGCACCTAAAATTTGATACCGGAAATACAGGTTTTGGGTTCCCCAAACACAAAAAAGCATTTTTGGAAAAAGGTCTGTACATGTGTGCGTGTGTGTCCGAATGTCCGTGTGTCTGAGAACACAATAACTCAAAAACGAAAAGTCGGTAAAATACCAAACTTGTTATTTAAGTTTAGCACCTTCCAAGAATGCGACACCAAGATTTTCAAGAAAATCCCCCACCCCCAACTACCCTTTACATGGAACTTTTTTCGAACATTTTGATTGTATCAAAAATAGCTTTAACGATTTTTATTAAAAGATCATATATTTAAGATATTTACCTCACAAATAAAATGTATATCTTGAATTTTGTGGGAATAGCCTTTGAAGACTACTTTTGGATGAATTTTACGAAATTTTGCAGAATGCTAAACCGTAAGAGAGAGAAAAAAGCTTACCACACAAAAAAATGCAGAGCGTGTTAAAACAGGCAATTTGTGTTATATAAATTTTTTCGTGGCGTTAATCGTTTTTTAGGTATACCTTGTTATTTATTTCAGCTTTAAAAAACTTATACGTTTCTCATACAGGAATTTTTCAACTCTTGTCCATACAAAAAAAGGAACTTCAGGCACATAGCAACCAGCTTTTGACTATCACTTTAACCTATGGCACTCCCTTATTTCGCTTCTACTTACAAGGAAGCAAGAAATAAGACTATTTCTACTTTCTTTTTCTCGATTATCGTGAAGGAAATTGAAGCATATGCTTTTAAACAATAATTTGTTAGTGATGTAGAGAAAGTAATTTGAATGGAACACATCAGATTTTTTTAGTTTGTAGAGTTACCAGCTTTCGAGTTATTCCAAGTTATTGTCTTCAGTTTTAAGCTACTTAATTTTTTCTTAACCGGAGAGACATTTTGTTATTGTTTCATTTCTATAGCTTCCTTTAACATGTAAGGTCATATCGGGGGTTTGCTTTAGAAAAAACGCGTTGTCTGTCGGTTCTTTACGTTTGGTTTAAATCATATTATTTTCTTGAAACACACACATACACTCTCACATACACACTTGCAGACTATGTGGAGAATAGGAAGTAATTCTGGTTAAAGAAAATTTCCCTGACCCAGCCGGGAGTGGAACCCGGGACCTCAGGTTGAGAAGTTAGCTCGCTGACCACCAAACTGTCGAAAGACAGCTTTATTTTTATGTCTCTTTGGTTTACTCCTACCTAGCAAAGAGAAATGAATTTAAATTGTTTCACGTAATAGCCATATTTTAAAACATTTGAATGTAGGTTTAGCATAATGTATTCCCTTATTTCCGTTTCACTTATAAGAAAGCAAGTAATTAAGGTCACTTCTGATAATGTTTATATCGATTGGCAAGAATTAGATACAAGAATAAGCTTACTGACAATAATTTATAGCAGACATGCAGACATGTAAATGGAACACACCGGATTTTAATCTCTTACATCATCATCAGCATTTTACTACGGCGTAAAGTTGCTTTTCTTGACCAGAAAAATGTTGTTAGAGGCGAGTTTAAGCAGAGTGGAGTATTTAAGGGGGCCCATAAGCACCTGACAGGAGAGGACAGCAGCTCATGGTTTACCGCAAAGAGGCGGTCGAGGCAGATTTACCAAGTGTTGCCATGCACACTCCACAAGGAATGCTTTCAGTGGAGTCATATTCTGTCCCTGCCAAATAAACATTACAACTGAAATATCCCTTTTTACTTTCTCTACACGTGTATATAGAGAAGGTAATGTATTGCACCCAAAAATTCGATACCGAGATTGCACCGGAATATCTGTTATACGACGGCCTTTTTCTTCAACCTCTAATAGGTTATAAATAAAAGACAAGTTCATTGAAAACAATTGAAGATTTTGACGGTCTACATTGGTTTGAAAGTGCTGCCCTCCTAGCCACGCCTTCAGTTCAGGGAAAAGGTGAAAGTCGCTAGGTGCCAGGTCAGGACTGTACGGCGGATGATCGAAAATGTCCCATTGAAATAATTCAAGGAGCCGATGGGTTGAGTGGACGAGCGTTGTCATGGATCAACACAATTCCTCAAGTCAGCATTCCTCTTAGTTATTTTTGAAGCGGGTATTGCAAAGCTTGTGCACAGGTACGATAAATGTCTCAACCTTTTCGGTGATTATGTTGAAAAGTAACCATAAGTGTACAAAACTTTTAGTAATAAAATAATTGTTTTCTATGATATTGTCTTTCATTTATAGCCTATCGGAGGTTGAAAAAAAACGGCCCTGGTATTAAATGCTAAAACCCTAGCAGAAATGTGTTATTACTTAGTTCCTTATAAGTAGAAGTAAAATAGGGGAATACACTGGACCAAAACTATAGTAAAATGTTTTTAAAAGTTGGTTGCCAAGTGGAAGAATTCCGTTTCTTTGCTTTGCCAGCAGTTGACAAATTCCCGGATGTGGAAAGTTTAAGTATTTTAACTCTGAAGCCAATAACAAAAATGATCAACTCCACGAGAAAAGTATATATCACATAAATTATGTGTTTCAAGGAGATATAATTTTTTGTATAATAATTTATTGATTACCTCTTACGGTATACTAGTTATGTAAACTCCAGTAAAATGTATCCAGAATAAAGTAGTTTTCAAAGGCTATTCCCAGAAAATTCAAGATATACATTTTATTTCAGATGTAAATATCTTAAATAGATGAGATTTTAATGAAAGTCGTTAAGAGCTTTTTCAGAATATCAACATTTTCGAAACATTTTTCTTGTAAAGGGCAGTTTGGCGTGAAGGGATTTTCCTCAAAATGCTCGTGTCTCATCCTTGAAAAATACTAGGCTTATACACCAAGTTTGGTCTTTTTCCGACTTCTCGTTTTTGAGTTGTCGTGTTCACACACACACACACACACACACACACATACATGAAGCGTTTTCTGTTGTTTTTTTTTTATGTAAGGGACCCTAAAGCGTGTATTTCCGATGAAATCTCGGTATTGAATTTTTGGGTGCATTACAATACCTTCTCTAATGTTGCATGTAGCGAAAGTAAAAATGTCAATGTGTGTGTGTGTGTGTGTGTGTGTGTGTGTGTGTGTGTGTGTGTGTTTCTTTATGGACAGCATAGCTCAAACACGAAAAGTCCGTTAAATGCCAAACTTGGTATTTAAGCTCAGCATCTTACTGGTATGCAACACGAATCTTTTAAAGAAAATGCCCCTACTCCTAACTCCCTTTACATGGAAAACTTTTCCAAAATATTAAATTTCTCAAAAATGGCTTTAACGATTTTAATTAAAATCTCATATTTAAAATAGTTGTATGAGAAATAAAATGCACATCTTAATATTTCTGAGAATAGCCTCTAAAGAACTCTGTATTGTGAATGTAGGTTTTTGAATTTTGCATAACTAGTAAACCCTAAGAGATAGACAAAACACAAAATATGTAGATCTCCACACAATTTATGCTATATACATTCTTTTTCGTGGACTTGAACGTTTTCGAGGCATTCCTTGTTATTGGTTTCAGTTTTAAAATACTTACATTTTTCTCATACTTGCCAACATGTAGTCACCAAAAAGCTGATTTCAGTCCCATAGAAACCACATTTTAAAACATGTGACTATCACTTTAGCCTAGTATATTCCCCTATTTTCTTTCTACTTATAAGGAACCGAAATAATGTGCTCGATTAGCAAAAAGTAGATAGAAGAATAAGCTTTTTAACAACAATTTGATACAGCGATGTAGAAAAATGTAAATGGCGTTTTATTTATGGACGCTCTTTCTGCTGTAGTTCTCAGCGTTCCATTCTACACTAGAGATAAAGAGAAAGTCATATGAATGGAACACATCAGATTTTTATGTCTCTTTCACCAAGCTCCAATCCCCTCCCTGCTCTGCCTCCTGTGACTACATTCACATGTTGGTTTTCTCTAATACTAACCCGAGACATCAGAAAAAATATTGCATTCCATCCAGAAATTCGAAACTAAGATTTCAAAAGTCACTTAAAAGTGTGTACTATTATTGACTCAACCAAATATTATAAAGCTTAATCATATAGGTAAGGCTTTGAGTCGTTAAAATAATTATATTTGAGAGAGGCAAAAAAACTCTTGATATTTTCCCTTCACATGACTTTCTCTATACTTCTACAGCAAATTATTGTTATAAAGCTTATGCTTCTATTTACTTCACGCTAATCCAGAAACAATTAGCAGAAATAGTATTATTGCTTGCTTCCTTGTAAGCAGAAGCGAAATAAGGGAGCACCATAGGTTAAAGTGATAGTCAAAAGTTTGTTGCTATTTGACTGAAGTTCCTTTGTTTGTATGGACAGGAGTTGACAACTTCATGTATGAGAAAATTAGGAGTATAACCAATAACAAGAAATATCTCAAAAACGATCAACTCTACAAAAGAAATATATATAGTTAATTGTGTATTTTAAGTAGCTCTACATTTTCTATCCAGTTAGTTTTCATCTACATCTTACGGTTTGCCAGTTATGCATCATTCAGCAAAATTAATTCAGAACAAATATGTCTTCAGAGGCTATTACCAGTAAATTTAGGCTATACATTTTATTTGTCACATAAATATCTTAAACATGAGCGGTTTTAATTAAAATCGTTAAAGCTATTTTTTTTAGATCATCAAAATGTTTGAATTTTTTCCCATATAAATGGAAGTTGGAGTGAAGGGATTTTCTTGGAAGTCTTCGTGTTGCATCCCTGGAAGATACTGAACTTATATATCAAGTTTGGTATTTAACGGTCTTTTCGCTTTTGAGTTATACTGCCGTAGACACATGCATACAGGGGCATTTTTCTAAAACAAAAATACGGATTCACGGTGTCCCAAAACATGCATTTCCGGTGAAATATCGGTATCTATTTTTCGGTGCAATACAATACCTTCTCTATACACTATGTACATGTAGAGATAGTTAAACTATTGCTTTTCATTAAAAAATACGAATCTAAGATTTCACCTGAAGTATGAAGACTCTTTAAAAAGTCGCTTAAAACTTTAAAGCTTAAAAAATATAATAATATTTGAGAGAAGCATAAACAAAACGGGTTGATATTCTGGTACCTACCAACTGAAGGAAGAAAAACAAAATTGTAGAAGCAATATATAACTATTGCAAGAAGTAGATAAAGTCTTATTAAATAGTGTCTAATTTCGGTTTTACATTTTCCTTAAATTTTCCCCTCGAAAGTAAAATGCTCATTCAACGATACTTCAATTTTTGCATTTTAGTGAAATCACATTGAACAACTAACTGAAATAACTAACCTAAGAACCAGTATCATATTTGTTTTAGCGACGTGTAACACTTGGCAGTCTACGATGGTAACACCAACTTGTGTGAAGAACACAAGGGCTCTCGTAAACAAAATGTCTGAATGGGATTTTTGATACATATAATAGCCTATTATGCACGTTAACAGCAGGTAAAATAGAAAATTAGCAGAAGCGTTTCGGTTAGGGTTTTATCTGAAAATGCGGTCCGTCAGAAGCCTTTTACAAGCTTATCGAATTACGCAGCAGAAACTGCCTTTGTGTGGGTTCTTCTGCCAGTTACAATTACACTATTTCCTGCATCTCAAATTTCAAACAGCTCGTATTATTGCCTCTCTCACACAAATATTCAACACTGAAATTTCGTAACGAATTTCTGCATTGGGCCAATAAAATGAGCGGCTTGGGAAATCACTTTAACGTCTGTGTGTCTGTGTGTGTGTTTTCTAGAACGCTCTCTAGAGATCGCCTAAAATAGCTGTTTAGAAAATGTATCAAATAATTTAATGCATCTGTAAGCCTACCAATTTTACTTTCTCTATACGTACTATGTACGTAGTGTGTAGAGGAAGTATTGTATTCAACCCAAAAATTTGATACCGAGATTTTACCGGATATACACCATTTAGGGTCCAAAAAAAAGTCTGATGTGTTCCATTCGCATGACTTTCTCTATATCTCTGCAACAAATTACTGTTAGAAAGCTCTTGCGTCTATTTGCTTCATGCTAATAGAGAAAAAAATGACAGAAATAGTCATTACTTGCTTCCTTGTGAAATAAGGGAGTAGCATAGGCTAAAGTGATAGTCAAAGATGGTTGCTATGTGACTCAAGTTCCTTTGTTTGTATGGACAGTAACTGACAAATTCCATGTGAGAAATCTATAAGCTTTTCAAAGCTGAAATCAGATACAAGGAATGTCTCAAAAACGATCAACTTCACGAAAAAATGTATACAACATGAATTGTGTGTTTTAACGCGCTCTACACTGTTTCTTTGGTAGGTACTTGTTCTTCTCTTGCGGTTCAGCAGTTATATGAAATTCCGTAAAATTCCTCTAGAATAAAGTAGTCTTCAGAGGCTATTCCCAGAAAATTCAAGATATCATTTTATTTGTCAGGTAAATATCTTTAATATACGACATCTTAATCAAAATCTTTAGAGCCACTTTTGAGAAAATCAAAATTTTCGAAAATAGTTAGAAGTAAAGGTTAGTTGGGGCTGTGGGATTATCTTGAAAATGCTCGTATCACATTCTTGAAAGATACCGATCTTAAATACCAAGTTTTGTATTTAATGGACTTTTCGTTTTTGAGCTATGCTGCCCACAGACTCACAGACACACACACACACACACACATGGAGATTTTTCTAAAAGTATTTTTTTTTAAATCAGGGGGCCCCAAAACATGTATTTCCGGTGAAATCTCGGTATCAAATTGTTGGGTGCATTACAAATCCTTCTCTATACATTGTGTACATAGTACGTGTAGACAAAGTAAAAGCATTTCCATAAAAAGGTCCGTGTGTCTGCTCACGATAAATTAAATACGAAAAGTCGGCAAACTACGAACCTTGGTATTTGGGATAAGTATCTTCCGAGGATGCCACGCGAACATCTTAAAAAAAATGTCCACAATAAAAACTCCTTTTACAAGAAAAAAAATTTCGAAATCTCTGATATTTTCAAAAATGACACGATTCGGATTAAAATTGCGTATATTAAATGTATTTATTTGGCAAATTAAATGTATATCTTGAATTTCTGGAAATAGTCTATGAACATGTTTTCATTCTGGATGAATTTTCTTGAATTTTGCAAAACTAGTAAAGCATAAGTGATAGACAACTTACTGAACTATATTGTGGATCTCGATAAAACACATAATTTATGTTATATATGATTTTCTTGTACGGTTTACTTCTCTACACGTGCTATATACAATGTATAGAGAAAGTATTGTTTTGCACCAAAAAATTCAATACCGAGATTTCACCGGTAATATATGATTTAGAGTCCCCTGTAACAAAAAAAAAAAAAAAAACAGTTTTAGAAAAGGTTGGGCTGTGTGTGTCCGTGAACACGGTAACTTAAAAAAGAAAAGTTGGTAAAAAACAAAAATTGGTATCTAAGTTTATTATGGAAAAAATTTCGAATATGTTCACTTTCTCAAAAATGGATTTAACGATTTTGATTAAATATCGTATATTAAAGTTATTTGCCTGACAAACAAAATCTATATCTTGAATTTTCTAGGAATAGTCTCTGAAGACTGCTTTATTCTGGATGAATTTTACGGAATTTTGCATAACTGCTAAACTTAGCACACAAAAATACAGACCTCGTTAAAATACAAAATTTATGTTATATACATTTTTTGTGGAGTTGATCGTTTTTGATATTCTCAATTTTTAGTTTCAGCTTTGAAAAACTTATACTTTTCTCATACAGGAATTTTTCAACTCGTGTCCATACAAACAAAGGAACTTCAGTCACATAGCAATCAGATTTTGACTATCACTTTAACCTATGGTACTCCCTTATTTCGCTTCTGCTTACAAGGAAACAAGTAATAAGACTATTTCTGCTAATTTTTTCTCGATTAGCATGAAGTGAATAGAAAAATAAGCTTTTTGCGGAGATGTAGAGAAAGGAATGTGAACGAAACACATCAGATTTTCTTTAATGTGTATTGCTTTATCTGACGTGCATGCAACCTTACTGAATTCTCTCAGTTTAACTGCGGTTTACCAAACAATATGGCACCTCAGGGAATGTCTATACAACAACTCGTTCAACAATTTATGAGCCAAGTTGTTGAGGGCGTAATGATAAAGTTATTAGAGTCGTTTTAACCTTTAATAGTAATTAACATATTATGATGAACATAGCTTCGAAGTGGACCAGCGACTATTGTGTCCCCGGGGATCGATAATTAGGTAAACACGTTGGCTATTATATCAGCACTACCTGCCAAAATGGTTATGTTCACATTTTAACATAACACTCCTAGTTGACACACAAAACAGCCTTGGATATATACTGCGAAAAATCTAATGTCTTCCTTTGACATGCCTTTCTCTACATCTCAACAATAAATTAATATTAGAAAGCTTATGCTTCTACTTACTTCATGCTAATTCAGAAAAAATATCGGAAATAGTCTTATTACTTGCTTCCTTGTAAGTAGAAGTGAAATAATGGAGTAGCATAGGTTAAAGTGATAGTCAAAAGCTATTTCACTGATGTTCCTTTGTTTGTATGGACAGCAGTTGACAAATTCCTGCATGAGAAAATTATAAGATTTTCCAAGCTGAAACAGAAAACAAAAAAAACAAAAAAAAACATCTAAAAAACGGTCAATTACACGAATAAAGGTATTAAACATACAGTGTGTGTTTTAAAGTGCTCTACATTATTTTTGGTAAGTTTTTGTCTATCTCTTACGGTTTAGCTGTTATGAAAAATTCCGTAAAATTCATCCAGAATAAAGTAGTCTTCAGAGGCTATTCCCAGAGAATTCAAAATATTGGTTTTATTTGTAGGTAAATATTTTTAATATACGATAGTTTGATCAAGATCGTTTCAGTCATTTTTGAGAAAATAAAAATTTTCGAAAAAGTTCCATGTAAAGGCTAATTTGGGAGTGGGGGATTTTCTCAAAAGCTTCGTGTTGCATCCCTAGATGATACTGAACTTAAATACCAAGTTTGGTAGTTTACCTAATTTTCATTTTTGAGTTATCGTGTTTACAGACACACGGACCTTTTTCTGAAAATACTTTTTTTTTGTATACAGAGGATCGTAAAATATATATTTCCGTTGAAATCTCGGTATCGAATATTTGGATGCATTACAATACCCTCTCTATATATTATGTACATAGTACGTGTACAGAAAGTAAGCAAACCTCCTCCGTGGTCGAGCGACCACCGCGCCAAATTCTCACGCTGAAGCCCTGGGTTCGATTCCCGGCTGGGAATTATTCCTTATCCCCCACAGAGTTTGGAAGCATGAATGCGCACGTGTTGAGTGATACGAGGGTCGGCTGATATGTCCTGGGCCTCTCAATGAAAACACCATTTAAAACTTCTTTTTACTTTCTCTAGCCCCTATACAGAGAAGATATTGTAAAGCACCCAAAAATTCGACACCGTGATTTCACCGGAAATATATGTTTTGGGGTCGCCTGAATCCGAAAAAAACAGTTTTAAAAAAAAGGTCCGTGTGTGTGTATCTGTATGTCTGTCTGTCCGTGTGGCTGTGGACAGCATAGCCCCAAAACGAAAAGATCATTAAATACCAAACTTGGTATTAAGGTGTATTATCTTGCAAGAATGCGACACGAAGATTTTCAAAAAAATCCCCCCACCAAAAACTACCCTTCATATGGAAAAAGTTTCAAAATGTTTGATTTTTTTAAAAATGACTAATGATTTTCATTAAAATCCCGTATATTATAACTATTTATATCCTAAATAAAACGTATATCTCGAATTTTCTGGGAAAAGCCCCTGAAGACCTCTTTATTCTGAATGAACTTTGCCGAATTTTGCTTAACTGTTAAACCTTAAGGGATGCACAAAAACTCAGCACACAAAAAATCTATATCTCGTCAAAACACTCGATTTATGTCCTTTACACTTTTGTTGTGCAGGTAACCGTTTCCGAGATATTCCTTGTTTTTGGTTTCAATTGTGAAGTACTTAAACTTTTCTCAGACAGGAAGTGTCCGTTTTTCTTTTGTTCTACACCTGGACAAGCGAAGAAGCGATTTGCAATGACAATCACATAACGATAGCTTATAAAACATTTGACTATCACTTTAGCATAGTGCATTCCTTTAGTTGCCTTCTACTTATAAGGAACTAAGTAATAAGAACATTCTGCTGTTTAATTGAATGTAATTGTGTAGAAAGGAGAATTATCTCTTGTAGGAAGTTTGTAGAGCAGCTAGCGAAAGTCATGTGAGTGTAATACATCAGATTTTTTTGCTAAATTTCTCAACATAATCTTCAACAAGACTAATACATTTGTCATATCGATGTTCTAATTTAATTAAACCATCTCTGTAGTGCGATTTATCAAGGTCCTCAAAACAGCTGTTTACCGCATCAATGACCTCCTCGTTGCTGTGAAATCTTCTTTCAAGACATTGCTTGAGGTTTGGGAGCAGGTGGTAGTCACTGGGTGCTAGATCTGGCGAACAGGGTGGAGGTTCAAGCAATTCCAACTTTAATTCGCACATTTTCCCCATTGCAATGACTGAACGATAGACTGGAACATTGTCGTAATAAAACAAAATTGTTGTTGTTTTTTTTTTTTTTTTTTTGCCAAATGAGGTCTTTTTCTATTCACCTCACCACTCAAACGTTGCAGTAACTTTGCTTAGTCGTCACCAGTGATACTCTTTTCTAAGTAATCAATAAAAATAAGAAAACACTCGACATAACCTTGTTAACCGACTTGCCTTGTTTGTCGTTGGCTCACCTGGGGCAGTCCACTGTTTTGACTGTGATTTTACCTTCGTATCCAAGTTTCATCCATGGTAATAAACCGTCTCACTGGGGTTTTTACGGTAGAGGTGTACATTCTTAACGGAAAGTTTTTGTTTTTCTTTTGTTGCAATTTTTGATCAGGTGTCAACAAACGCGGCTCCCAAAACATTACTTAAAACATTACCTTACGTTCTTTTGATATGTTTACAGCCTCTGCTATGTCAAGCAACTTTAATCTGCGGTCTTCCAGTACTAAACGATGCATTTTTTCAATGATCTCTGGAGTTGTCACTTCTACAGGGCGTCCAGAGCGAGGCTCATCACTAGTGCTCCTACGTCCCATTTTAAACTGTGCAGCCCACCTTTTAATCATTGAATATGAAGGGGCAGAGTCTTTCAATGTATTCTCCATTTCCTCCTTGATTTCTTTAGGTGTTAAGCCTTTCAAATGGAAGTATTTAATCACTACTCGTTTTTCCAAATCCTCCATTTTCGTGAAAACTCTAAAGTTGTCTTTTTTAAAATGCTGTAATTCAAAAACTAAACAAGGTATTGATCTGTAACTATGGATACAAGCTAGTCTAAAGTTAAACTATACGATGCTACCGTCTTACTGGCCTAGTGGTGCCTTATCTTTGTGAGGCCCGGGACTTAAAATGATTAAACTAACGTCAATAACTTACCGTTAATATATTAAGTATTTCACAAGTCAAAGCCCCCAATATGACCATAGAAGTTAAAGGGAACTATACTAAAGAAACAATAATAAAAAACTTTGATTAGTTCCAATCAAATGAGTTTCTCTACATATCTGTAGTAAATTATTTTTGAAAAATTTATTCTCGTAATATTCAGATAAACATAATCAGAAACGGTCACAATACTTAGTTCGCGGTAACAGAACGGAAAATAAGCTTAAACTGACAGTCAAATGTTTTAAAATGTGGTTGCTATGGGATTCAAATCCACTTCTTTGTGTGGCCAGGATTTGAAATGTTCCGGTACCTATGAGAAAAAGTATTTCCAAACTCAAACCAATAACACGGAATATCTCAAAAACAGCCAAATCCAAGAAACAAATGTGTGTAACATGAATTGTGTATTTTAACGAGCTCTACATTTTTGTTAACTAAGTTTTTGTCTATCTTTTACGGTTTACCAGTTATGCAAAACTTCGTAAAATTCATACAGAATAAAGTAGACTTCAGAGGCTGTTCCCGGAAAATTTAAAGTTGCATTTTATTCGTCATATAAATGCCTTTAGTATACGATATTTTAATCAAAATCATTAGAGCCAATTTTGAAAAAATCAAAATTTTCGAAATGTTTTTCCATGTAAAGGGCAATTAAAGGTAGCGGGGTATTTTCTTAAAAATATGCGTGTCGCATTCCTTGAAGATACCAAGTTGGTATAAAACGGTCCTTTCTTTTTTGAGCTATGCTGCCCATAGACACAGAAACACAGGGACATTTCTCTAAACATGCTTTTTTGGATTCAGGGGGTCTCAAAGCATGTATTTCCGGGGAAATCTCGGTATCTCTATACACTATGTAATGGTACGTGTAGAGAAAGTAAAAATAACTCTGATGTGTTCTATTCACATGACTTTCTCTACATCTCTGTAATAAATTATCGTTGAAAAACTTATTCTGCTATCTACTTTATGATAATGAGATAAACATTAAAGAAATAGTCTTATTACTTGCTTCCTTGTAAGTAGAAGCGAAATAAGGGAGTAGCATAGTTTAAAGTGATAGTCAAAAGCTGGTTGCTATGTGAAGCAAATTCGGTTTATTTGTATGGCCAGGAGTGGAACAAAAGAAAGAGAAATGAGAAATTTAAGTTTGAAAAAAAAAAGTGTGTTTTAAAATGGAAAGCAATAACAAGGAATATCTCACAAAAACTTAACTTTACAAAAAACATGACATAAATTGTGTGTTGTAACGGCCTCAATATTTTTGTGTAAAAACTTTCTATGTGTGTGTTACGCCTTAGTGGTAGACAAAAGAAATCCAGAATAAAGAGGTGTTCATAAGCTACTCTCAGAGAACTCAATATATATATATATATATATATATATATATTGCGTTTGTCATGAAAATATCTTTAGACAAATTATCGAAAAAAGTTCCATGCAATGGGTTGAGGATCATCCCAAAAGTCTTCGTCTCCCATCATTGAAAGAAACTGAACTGCGATACCAAGTGTGATATTTAACCGATCCTTGGGTTTTACGTTCTCTACACAGACTATGTACTTAGTGCATAGAGAAGGTATTGTATTCCTCCCAAAAATTCCATACCGAGATTTCACCGGAAATACATGTTTTGGGTCCCCTTGAATCCAAAAAAATGCTTTTTTACAAAAGGATCCATGTGTGTGTGTCTGTGAACTACATAGCTCAAAAACGAAAAGACGTTGAATACCAAACTTGGTATTAGACAAGGATGCGACACGAAGATTTTCAAGAAAATCCCCCTCAGCAAACCACCTTTTACATCTAACGATTTCGATCAAAATCTCTTATATTTAAGGTATCATGCCAAATAAAAATATCTTTAATTTTGTGGGAGTAATCTCTGAAGACTACTTTATTCGGGTCGACTTTTACGGAATTTTGCATAGCTACTTAATTCGTGAGAGATAGACAAAAAACTTATCACACAAAAAATGTAGAGTACTTTAAAACACACAGAGGCTGTAGTTGATCGTTTTTGGGATATTCCTTGATTTTTAATGCTTTCTCCATTAGTATGAAGTAAATAGAAACATAAGCTTTTTAACAATAATTTGCTGCAGTTGTAGAGAAAGTCATGTGAATGGAACAGAGCAGATCTTGACATCGACTTCTTGGCTGGAATACAATAACTTGTCTGGCTACCATGTATACTGTATGTACTATATACCGGATAGATAAGTAAGGAATTAAGCAGAAATACATGAATTAGAAATTTCACTGTGTCTGGCTTAGCACGTCTGTGTTGATCAGTATGAAAGCCAGAAATATCATCTCGCCCTTCACATTACTAAGTAAGAACTAATTTAAAGCTGTTGCACAGACAAAGATACTATAGAAACAAAACATTGTGACGCTGACATGTCAGTTCCTTAGTTGTACTTGACAGGTGCTTCTGTAGAGACCGGAAGTGCGTGACATCCCCGTACCTGGCACCCTTCGACCCAACTGCTACGTCAGCTATTGATTACGTCCTCACTTCTTCATCATCTTTAGAGCTACAAACAGTTCTCGATCTTTACTTTCTCTACACATACTATCTACATACTGTATAGAGAAGGTATTATATTGTACCCAAAAATTACATACCGAGATTTCACCGCAAATATTTTTTGAGACCCAGGAATTCAAAAAAAGCATTTTTAGAAAAAGGTATGGCTGTGGACCGCATAGCTCAAAAACGAAAAGAACGTTAAATACCGCACTTGTTATCTCAGTTTGGCATCTTCCAAGGATACGACACGAGCATTTTAAAAAAGAATCCCCCACCCCAAACTACCCTTTACATGGAAAAAATACCGTAAATGTTTATTTGTCAAAATTCGCTCTTAGGATTTTGATTAAAATACGTTATACAAAAAATAGTTACATGGCAAATAAAATGTATATCTTGAATTCTCCGGGAATAGCCTCTGAATACCTATTTATTCTGGATGAATTTTGTATAACTGGTTAAACGTAAGACATAGACAAAACCCTAATACACAAATATCGTTAAAACAAACACTTCATCACATGCATTTCCACACGCACTCACTATGTGCGTATAACTCGATCCCGAGATTCCATCGGAATTTATGTTTTAGGGTCCCCTGTATTCAAAACAATCATTTTGTGAAAATGGTCATGTGTCTCTCTGAACAGGATAACTCAAAAATGAAGATTCGATAAAATACCAAACTTGGTTTTTAGATTAGTATCTTCCAGGAATTTGCATGAAGATTTTGAGAAAAATCCACCACCCCAAACTACCCTTTACATGGAAAAGTATTCGCAAATTTGGGTTTTATGAAAAGTGGCTCTAAGTTTTTGATTTTAGTGCCATATATTAAATATTATTTACATGACAAATAAAATGCATGTCTAGAATTTTGTAGGAATAGCGACTGAGGAACTTTTTATTCTGGATGATTTTTATTGAATTTTGCATAAGTGGTAAACCGTAAGAGATATACAAAGAATTACTTCATAAAATACAGATCTCGTTAAAACACACATTTTATGGCATAAGTTTGCTGTTTTTGAGATGTTCCTTATTATTGATTTCAGTTTTAAAGCACCTAAAATTTTCTCATACGGAAAATTGTCAAAGCAAAGAAATGGGTTTCTGTCCCTTATCAACCACATTTTAAAACCATCAGTTCAGCCTAGTGCATTCCTTTATTTCCGTTCTAGTTATAAGGAAATAAGCAATAAAGCCGTTTCTGCTAATGAAATATATACAACAATACGATTTTTATTAATAATTTGTTACAGAAACGTAGAGAAAGTCATGTGACTGGAACACATCAAATTTTTAGAAACAAGTCCGTGTATGAATCAGTGTGCACATGAACGCGATAACTCAAAAACTAAAAATCTATGAAGTACGAAATTTGGTGTATAAGTTTAGTATCCCCCAAGGATGCGATCCTCCCACATCAAACTACTCTTTACGTGGTAACAGTTTCGCAAAATTTGATTTTATAAAAGATGACTAACGATTTTTATTATAATACCGCATATTAAAAATATTGATTCGAAAAATAAAATGTGTATCTTTAATTTTCAGGGAAAAGCGTCTGAAGTACTCTATTCCAGATGATTTGTATTGAATTTTGCGTAACTGTAAACCGCAAGAAAGAGACAAAAACGTACTACACAAAAAATGTAGATCACCTTAAAACACACAGTTTATGGCATAGATGTTTCTTCGTAGAGCTCATCATGAGATATCCCTTCTTATTGCTTTTGGTTTTAAACTTTTCACATACGGTAGTTTGTCGACTGGAAATGCAAAGAAACAGATTTCAACCACATAGCAACCAGCTTATAAAAGATTTGACTATCGTTTTAGTATATTGTATTCTGTTTCCTTTCACTTACAAGAAAGTATTTCTGCTAATGTTTATCTCGATTAGCATGAACTAGACCGAACAATAAGATTTTTAACAACAATTTGTTTACAGAGATGCAGAGAAAATCATGTGAATGGAACATCAGATTTCTACTTTATCTATCAACTACTATGTACGAGGGTCTTATTTTTCAACCTCCGATAGGCTATAAATAAAAGACAAGTACATAGAAAACAATTATTTTATTACTAAAAGTTTTGTACATTTATGGTTACTTTTCAACATAATCACCGAAAACATTGAGACATTTACCGTACCAGTGCACAAGCTTTGCAATACCCGCCTCAAAAAATGTTGCCGCCAATGATTTCAAATGAGCATTGGCGTTGTTTTGAAGATCTCGTTGGTTTGAAAATGCTGCCCTCCTAGCCACGGTTTCGGTTCAGGGAAAACGTGAAAGTCGCTGGGTGCCAGGTCAGTACTGTACGGCGGATGATTGAAAATGTCCCATTGAACTGTTCAAGGAGCCGTTGGGTTGTGTGGACGAGCGTTGTCATGGATCAACACAATTCCTCAAGTCAGCGTTTCTCTTCGTTTGTTTTGAATGGCTCTCCGCAAACGTCGTAAAGTACGAAGATCTTCAAAACAACGTCAATGCTCATTTGAAATCATTGGCGGCAACATTTTTTGAAGCGGGTGTTGCAAAGCTTGTGCACAGGTACGATAAATGTCTCAATCTTTTCGGTGATTATGTTGAAAAGTAACCATAAGTGTACAAAACTTTTAGTAATAAAATAATTGTTTTCTATGAACTTGTCTTTTCTTTATAGCCTATCGGAGGTTGAAAAAAAAGACCCTCGTACATAGTAGATAACAGCATGCTGGGACTTGGTCTAAACAACCAAAACTGGCCAAGCCTGGGCACATGCTTAATGGAAGTTCGTGCACTAAGAGATAAAATATTTGTGTAAATATTGTATAGACTTATTTGGTGTTTGACTAGTCTATATGTATGAATACGTGGTGTAGTTGTGTGTGTGTGTGTGTGTGTGTGTGTATGTGTTCGTGTGTTTTTATTCACCGTCAATGTTGTGAAAGTATACAAATAGATATGCAAGTAATAGTTTAAGTTCATGTACTGTTATACAGCGTTTACGGTCACCCGACCCAATGGACTTGCGACACAAATGTATTGTTTACTTAATACACATTGTAATTTAATTGTTACTTTCTCTAGCCTGCATGAGCAATGTACATAGTGGATAGAGCAGGTATTGTATTCCTCCCAAACATTCAATGTCGAGATTTCACCGGAAATACATGTTTTGGGGGTCTCCTGAGGCCCCAATAAGCATTTCTAGAAAAAGGTCCGTGTGTGTCAAGAAAATCTCCCCTTACCAAACTACCCTCTACATGGAAACAAATTCGAAAATTTTGATTTACTCAAAAATTACTCTAGCGATTTCGATTAAAATCTCTTATATTTAAGATATTTACTGGACAAATGAAATGTATATTTTGAATTCGATGGGAACAGCCTCTAAAGAACTCCTTATTCTGGGTGATTTTTATTGAATTTTGCATAACTGGTAAACCGTAAGTGATAGACAAACACTTACTACACAAAAAGTGTAGATCATGATAAAACTGGCAATTTATGTCAGATACATTTTTTCGTGAAGTTTATTGCTTTTTAGATGTTCCTATTTTTTAGGTTTAGGTTTCTCACACAGGAATTTGTCAACTCGTGTCCATGCAAACAAAGAACATTCAGTCACATTGCAACGAGCTTTTGACTATCACTTTAACATATGTACTCCCTTATTTCGCTTCTATTTACAAGGAAGCAAGTAATAAGACTATTTCGTCCTATTTTTCCCAATTAGCATTAAGTAAATAGAAGCATAAGCTTTACAACAATAAATTTTTGCAATTATGTAGAGAAAGTCATGTGAATGGAACATATCAGATTTTTTGGATACAGGTGACCCTTAAAAACATTTATTTCCGGGGAAATCTCGGTATCGAATTTTTCATGTGAAATGCAATGCCTTCTGTATACACTATGTAAATAGTACGTGCAGTATAAGTAAAACTGGAGACTATGAAATGTGTGCATGCAATACCTTCTCTACTTGTACTATGTACTTATTAGAGAAAGTAGCATATTGTACGGTTTTAAAATCATTATACAGTTATAGACTATAAGCAGAATGTAAAATGTATTAAAGGGTCCAATCTCTCATTAGTTTCGAGAGCTGGGACTTGGTAATTAACAAAATTTCAACTCCTCTGCGTACCGCTTACCAAGCGCATTTAACAATCCAATTTTGATAGCGTGTTCGCGTCAGCTAGTAAAAACAGAATAGCTTCACGTTTGTTTGCACTCGCGCTATTAATGAAATGACACAAAATTAAATACAGTGCACTTATTATTTAGGATTCCACTCGAATGCCAGAGCACATTTAGGACAAATGTAACTTATTTTCCGTTTACATCAACAGTTTGTTTTTGGTTTGGGTTTTATAACCAGACACGTTCATAGTTGTGTATTACAGCTCCGAAGCAGTGAAAGTGAGAGATATTTGATTTAAAAAATCTGATGTGCTCCATTCACATGAATTTCTCTACATCTCTACAACAAAGTATTGCTAAAAAGATTATTCTTCTATTTGTTTAATGCTAATCGAGAAAAAATTAGCAGAAATAGTCTTATTGCTTGCTTCCTTGTAAGTAGAAGCGAAATAAGGGAGTAGCATAGGTTAAAGTAATAGTCAAAAGTTGCTTGCTATTTCTTTGTTTGTATGGACAGCAGTTGACAAATATCAGTCTAAGAAAAGTATAAGTTTTCCAAAGCTGAAACCAAAAACAAGGGATATGTCAAAAACATTGAACTCCATGAAAAAGTTGTATAATATGAATTGTGTTTTATCGTGATTTACATGTGGTATGTTTTTGTCCATCTCTTACGGTTTAGCAGTTGTGCAAAATGCCGTAAAATTCATCCAGAATAAAGTTCTCTTCACAGGCTATTCCCAGAAAATTCTAGCTATATATTTTAATTACCAAGTATTTTAATCAAAATCGTTACAGCCCTTTCTGAGAAAATGCACATTTTCGAAATTTTCATCTTGTAAAGGGTAGTTAGGGGTGAGGAGATTTTCTTGAAAATTCATGCAACATATTTAACTTAATACCAAGTTTGGTAGTTAACGGTCTTTCCGTTTTTGAGTTATACTGTCCACAGACACACGCGCACACACGCACAACACACACGGACCTTTTTCTAGATATGCTGTTTTTGGATTCAGGAGGCCCCAAAACGTATATTTCGGTAAAATCTCGGTATGGAACTTTTGGGTGCAATACAATATCTTCTCTATACACTACCTATCTAGTACGTGTAGAAAAAGTAAAAATTGCCGAAATATATCCTAACGTTTAAGTGATTTTGTCTGCGTTTGAGATATTATGAAACACAGTTGAGTTGCTGAAACAGTGTTGATATGATGCGCAGTGGTCTACAGGGTGAAAATTATTTAAACCAACAAACTCTGGGAGGTTGTACGGGACACCAAAACAAATATTTTTCCTTAATGTCATTTTTTCCTATGAGGATTATTTAAACCGGTAGAGGAAGATTTCTCTGACATCAAAAAAACCAAGAAACACTTTTGCATTTTTTATTACCAAGAGACACCAACAAACACTTTTGCATTATTTATTACCAAGAGACAACACATGAACACAACGCAATTACTTAAATTACAGTAGAGGTTCAAAAATGCCTCCATTGACATTTAAACAAAGCTGACACCGACGGATCATGATCTGTCTAACACGGGCAAAAACTCCAGGAGTGTCGTTAATTGCCCCTGCTGCTGCTACTATCCGGGCAACCAGATCCTCTTCTGATTCAACAGGAGTTCTGTAAACTAGGTTGCGCATCTCTCCCCACACAAAAAAATCCATAGGGGTCATATCTGGGGATCAGGCAGGCCATGGTACATGACCACCTCTGCCAATCCACTTTTCTGCAAACTGTCGGTTCAAGAATCGACGCACAGGACGACTGAAATGTGCCGGCGCCCCGTCATGTTGAAACCACATGCGTTGTCTTGTAGGGAGCGGGACATCCTCCAGCAATTCTGGCAATGCTCTGGCGTTGCCTGCCATTTAATGGCCTAGGTAGGAGATATGGCCCAATTAAACAGTCCCCAACAACACCGGCCCACACATTAATGACGAACCGCACTTGATGTGCGCGAGCAACTGTGGCGTGTGGGTTATCCTCACTCCAAACATGCGAATTGTGCAGGTTGAATACTCCATCACGCGCAAACGTTGCTTCATCTGTAAACAACACAGAGGATGGAAATGTAGGATGCATTTGACACTGCTCCAGGTACCACTGCTCTGGGTGCATAATCAACTGGTTCCAGGTTGTGGACTCGCTGTAGGTGAAATGGACATAAGTATTGCGCATGAAGGACGTTTCTTACATTCATCTGATTCGTCCCCATGTTACGCGCAATTGCACGAGTGCTGATAGAAGGATCTCGCTCCACATGCTCCTCAAATTGCAGCGTTCTTACTGTGCGACAGCGTCCCTGTCCAGGTCCTCTGCTAAATGACCCGGTCTCGCGCAGACGTTGGTACACAGCAGTAAACGTCGTATGATGCGGGGTACAGCGATTAGGATATTGTTGTTGATACAGCCGCTGTGCAGCACGTAGCGCACCAACCATATCAGTGTACTCACTCCAGGTGTATCGCTCCATTAGTAAACAGATACTGTACAGTATGCACACTACACTGGTGGATAAAACAATTCCTACCATCAACAGCAATTGCATTCATGACAACTGAAGGGCGTAATTCGCCCTCTACCGGTTTAAATAATCCTCATAGGAAAAAATGACATTAAGGAAAAATATTTGTTTTGGTTTCCCCTACAACCTCCCAGAGTTTGTCGGTTTAAATAATTTTCACCCTGTATTGTGGCAAAGAAATACTTAACCACGCCCCTTTCCTGGACCTATAGTAAATCTGGGTTCTATTCGCTACCTCTATCTGTAAAAGAGGACGCGTGACGAAAGCCGTGTGAAAGTTATCCATTACTACCTAGTCTTGCAAGGACACAAAAATCCTATGTGTTCCATTCACATGAATTTCTCTATATCTCTGCAACAAATTATTGTTAGAAACCTTATTCTTCTATTTACTTCATGCTAATCAAGAAAAAATTAGCAGAAATAGTCTTATTACTTGCTTCCTTGTAAGTAGAAGCCAAATAAGGGAGTACCACAGGTTAAAGTGATAGTCAAAAGCTGATTGATATGTGACTAAAGCTCAAAGCTGAAACCAAAAACAAGGAATATCAAAAAAACGATCACCTCCACGAAAAAAATGTATATAACATAAATTGTGTGTTTTAATTTTCTCTACACTTCTTGTGCAGTAAGTTCTTGTCCATCTCCTACGGTTTCGCTGTTATGCAACATTCCGTGAAATTCATCCAGAATAAAGTAGTCTTAAGAGGTTATTCCCAGATAATTCAAGATATACATTTTATTTGCCACGAAATTATTTTTAACATGCCATACTTTAATTAAAAGCGTTAAAGCCATTTTTAGAAAAAAAGTTTCATCTAAGGGTAGATGGAGGGGGGGATTTTCTTAAAAATCTTTGTGTCACATCCTCGGAATATACCAAACATAAATATCAAGTTTGTTAATCAACGGCCTTTTCGTTTTTGAGCTATGTTGTCCGCAGACACAGATAGATAGACAGACTCACAAGGACCTTTTTCTAAAAATGCTTTTTTCGAATTCAGGCAGTCTCAAAACATGTATTTCCGGTGAAATCTTGGTACCGAATTTTTGGGTTTAATACAATATCTTCTATATACAATATGTACATAGTGCGTGTTGAGAAAGGAAAAGGCCGCAGTGAAATAATGAACCCAAATATGCGACTGGCGCAGCTGCCCATAAAACCGGCGACCAGAATCACTTTCGGCGTTTTTATTAAGCTGCTCGTGGCGTTAAAGAGATAAAATTAGATTTGATGTTCATTGCTCGCCGGGCCCTGCTGAGGTTATATAAAATCGATACTTGACCCGATTATCTATTTTACCCCCATTTCGGGAGCGCGGCGTCTGTCAGAAACATTCACGTGATGGGCAGCGTCACCAAATATTTTATTTGGGCTCAAGTTAAGTTCGTGCAACCAAAATGTAAGTCCCGATGACCCATTTTGAGATAAAAAACATCAATAAGTAAGAAACATTTATTGGAATAATTACGAGGGCCGTTTGTACTTTCTCTACATCTACTGTACATAGTGTATAGAGAACGTATTGTATTGCACCCAAAAGCTCCATACTAAGATTTCACCGGAAATGCATGTTTTGGGTCCCCCTGAATAAAAAAAAATTAGAAAAATGTCCATGCGTGTGTCTGTGTGTATGTGTGTGCTCCTTTGGTCCGCATAACTCAAAAACGAAAATACCGTTAAATACTTGCTATTTAAGTTTGGTATCTTCCAAGGATGCGACACGAAGATTTTCAAGAAAATCCCCCCACCCCCAATTACACTTTACATGGAACTTTTTTCGAAAATTTTTATTTTCTGAAAATAGCTGTAACGATTTGATTAAAATACCGTATATTAAAGATATTTGCCTGACAAATAAAATGCTGAATTTTCTGGGAGTAGCCTCTGAAGACATCTTTATTCTGGATAAATTTTATGGAGTTTTCTATAACTGCTAAACCGTAAGAGATGGACAAAAACTTACCACACAAAAAATGTAGATCACGTTAAAACACACAATTTGCGTTATGTGCATTTTTTCTGTGGAGTTGATCGTTTTTTAGATATTCATTCTTTTTTGTTTCAGCTTTCAAAAATTACCTTTTTCTTATACAGGAATTTGTCAACTTCTGTCCATACAAACAAAGGAACATCAGTCACATAGCAACCAGCTTTTGACTATCACTTTAACCTATGGTACTCCCTTATTTCGCTTCTACTTACAAGAAAGCAAGTAATAAGAGATTTCTGGTTATTTTATTACTAACCGTTATGTACGCTTATGGTTACTTTTCAACATAATTACCGAAAATATTGAGACATTTTTCGTACCTGTGCACAAGCTTTAATAAGCTCTACGTCGCTTGTGTAGTAGCCTTTTTTACTGTTGGTCAGATATGCAAAAATAATGAAAAGAACTTCAGGGGCCATTTCCAGAAAAATTGAATATATATTTTAAATGGCATTTAAATGTCTTTAATATATGCCTTTAATCCAAATTTTTACGGGCATTTTTTATAAAAATCAAATTTTGATTTTTTTGTGTAAATGTTGTTGGGGTGGAGTACTTTCGTTTTGAGATAGATTTTTCACAGACTCACGGACGTTTTTCTAAAATATGTGATGTGACTTTCTCTAGGTATTCTGCAACAGATTATTGTTAGAAAAGTTTATTTCTTCCATCTGCTTCATGCTAAACGAGATAAAAATTGGAAGAAATTCTCTTAATTATTTCCTTCCTTGTAAGTAGATTGCAAGTAAGGAAATAGTGATAGTCAATTTTTTAAAAAACTGGTTGCTATGTTGTTTAAGCATTTATTGCATTGTCAGGAGCTGAAAATTCCCGAGAAAAGGGTAGTACTTAAAACGGAAAGCAATAACCAGGAATATCAAACAATTGTCATTTCCACGAAGAAAATATGTATGCCATAAATTGTGTGTTTCAACGAGATCTACATTTTTGTAAGGTTTATGTCTGTCTCTTACTGTTTACGAAATTAAACAGTGCATTAGAAATTGTTCCAAGAAAATTCAAGATATACATTTTATTTTTCAAGTAAATATCTTTAATATACGATATTTTAATCAAAATCGTTAGAGCCATTTTTGAGAAAATCAACATTTTGGAAAATTTTTCCATGTAAAGGGTAGTTGGGAGTAGGGAGATTTTCCTGAATACCTTCGTGTCGTATCCTTGAAAGATACCAAACGTAAATACCATGTTTGGTATTTTACCGACTTTTCGTTTTTGAGCTATGCGGTCCCCTCCCAAACACAAACAGGGACATTTTTCTAACAATGCTCTATTTGGATTCAGGGGGTCCTGAAACATGTATTTCCGGTGAAATCTCGATAATGAATTGTTGGGTGGATTACAATACCCTTTCTATTCACTATGTACATAGTACGTGTAGAGAAAGCAAAAACCAAAGCTCTTATCTCTAACGTTTTAGTGAATAACCTATAGTACTTCGGTGTCGCCTTAAATTGTACACGAAACAGCAGCGTTTGTGTCTTGGAGATAAAATACTCTATGCACAATTAAAGCAAAAGAAATTAGTAAGCAATTACTTTTACAAAAAGCGTTCTATCCCCAGGAAAAAAGCGACATCTACACCGCGTCGTTAGATGGGGTACTTTTTTCTTGAAGTTTAATTAATGGCTGGCTGCGAGGGGAGATAAGACACTAAATCAAAGCCGAAACGCGGAAAACGAGGCTGGAATTTAAAGTTGTGGCCATTAGTTAGATAAAGCCACATAGTATTCCCCAGGGAGTGGATTTCCGTCCATCGCAGTTTCGGTAATCAATGTTCACGTTGTACGTCACTCATTCTATCCGCATTATATACAGATGGCTGGTTCCAGGAGGCCTTGCCTGTATTTGTTTGTTGTAGCTGCTTTTAATGGTCCAGGCGAGCGAGCGTTTTGTTAATGTTTTATTTGCTATGCCAGCGCGCTCTATGTTTTAACTCACACGCGTAGCCGTATATAGGACGCTAGTTGCGAACCAAGGAACATTTGTAAAGAAAACATCTCATGTTTTTCTCTATTTCTCTGTAACAAATTATCGCTTCTATCTACTTCATGTCAATCGAGATAAACATTAACATCAATTATCCAATTACTTGCTTCCTTGTAAGGAGAAAGGAAAACAAGGGAATATACTAGACTAAAGTCATAGTCAAATGTTGAACATCATCTTTGGTTTGAAACTGCTGCTCTCCTAGCCACGTCTTCAGTTCAGGGAAAAGGTGAAAGTCGCTGGGTGCCAGGTCAGCACTGTATGGCGGATGATCGAAAATGTTCCATTAAAATTGTTCAAGGAGCCGATGGGTTGTGTGGACGAGCGTTGTCATGGATCAACACAATTCCTCAAGTCAGCATTCCTCTTCCTTTATTTTGAATGGCTCTCCGCAAACGTCGTAAAGTACGAACATCTTTCAAAACAACGTCAGTGCTCACTTGAAATCATTGGCGGCAACATTTTTTGAAGCGGGTATTGCAAAGTTTGTGCACAGGTACGGTAAATGTCTCAATCTTTTCGGTGATTATGTTGAAAAGTAACCATAAGTGTATAAAACTTTTAGTAATAAAATAATTGTTTTCTATGAACTTGTATTTTATTTATAGCCTATCGGATGTTGAAAAGGTGGCCCTCGTAGCACATTAGTTTGGTGCAACTAATGATATGACGGTGAGTTGATGGATGACTGTCACGTGACTTCTTTTCCTGCTTTATTGGCTAACTCATTCCCTGCAGGAGTGTGTCTGGTGGTATTTGAATCAGGAAAGTATTATGATGTATACGATGACAAAGAAAGTAATTGGTGTTTTCTAGAAACTTGGGACTTAGTATCAGCTTGAGCTGGTTGGCTTTATTTCGTGACTAAAGTTTCTTGGAAACAAACTTTCTTTTCTTTTCAGTTGGAGGAGTTACAGAGGCTTTTCAGATATATCAACCCCCTAGCTTATTTCTACTATCACAAAAAAGGGACAGAATCTTTACTTTTCATTAGCAAAATAGAGTATAGTGTGTTTATTAGTGTTAAAATATGATGTATTCCATTCACATGACTTTCCCTCCATCGCTTTAGCCCTTAACTGGTATTATGCGTTCTTGAGGACCACCGGTGAAGTGCTAAATGATATATTTTCACGCTTTATTAAGTTATACACATCTGCACCCCGCTGCCTTCTTATCAGTGAGTCTGTGTAGGAAGTGGAAGTATTCTGCTTGTTTGTATTGTTGAGTTATGTTGTCTGGAACTCAAGAAGCGTCTCTCAGATGTCTAGTACCAGTTACGTTATTTATTTCCAACAAAGTAAATATTTTTAGTTATTCATATTTTTACTTTTTCTACACTCACTATGTGCATAGTGTATAGAAAGGGTATTGCACTCCACCCAAAACTTCGATACCGATATTTCACCGGAAATATATGTTTTAGGGTCCCTAATATCCCCCCCAAAAAGAAGCATTTTCACAAAAAGGTCCGTGTGTGTCCGTGTGTCTGTGAACACGATAACTCAAAAACGAAAAGTCCGTAAAATACCAAACTTGGTATTTAAATGTATTATCTTCCAGGGATGCCACACTAAGATTTTGAGAAAAATCACCCCCACGCCAAACTACCCTTTACATGGAAAAAATTTCGAAAAGTTTGATTTTCTTAAAATTGGCTCTAACGATTTTGATTAAAATATCGTACATTAAAGATATTTACTTGACAAATAAAATATATATCTTGAATTTTCAGGGAATAGCCTCTTAAGCCTACTTTATTCTGGATCAATTTTAAGGAATTTTGCATAATTGCTAAACCGTGTAAAAGATTGACAAAAGCTTACCACATAAAAAATGTAGAGCACGTTAAAACATACAACTTATGTTATATACATTTTTTATTGGAGTTGATCGTTTTTAAGATATTTCTTATTTTTAGTTTCAGCTTTGAAAATAATACAGTAGTTCGTCAACTTCTGTCCATGCAAACAAAGTAACTTCAGTCACATAGCTTCACCTTTAGTCTATCACTTTAACCTATGGCAGGTACCACCTTATTTCGCTTCTACTTACAAGGAAACAAGAAATAAGACTGTTTCGGCAATTTTTTACTTTCTCCATACGCACTATGTACATGGTGTATAGAGAAAGTATTGCACTCCACCAAAAATTCGATACCGAGATTTCACCGGAAATATATGTTTTAGGGTTCCCAATATCCAAAAAAAAGCATTTTCGCAAAAAGGTCCGTGTGTGTGTGTGTGTGTGTGTGTGTGTGTCCGTGTGCCTGTGAAAACGATAACTCAAAAACGAAAAGTCGGTAAAATACCAAACTTGGTATTTTAGTTTAGTATCTTCCAGGGATGCGACACGAAGATTTTGAGAAAAATCCCCCCACCCCCAACTACCCTTTACATGGAACTTTTTTTTGAAAATTTTGATTTTCTCAAAAATGGCTCTAACGATTTTGATTAAAATTTCGGATATTACACATATTTACCTGACAAATTAAATTTATATCTTGAATTTTCTGGGAATAGCCTCTGAAGAGTAGTTTACTCTGGATGAATTTTACTAAATTTTGAATAACTGCTAAACCGTAAGAAATGGACAAAAACTTACTGCACAAAACATGTAGAGCACATTAAAGCACACAATTTATGTTATATACATTTTTTTCGTGGAGTTCGTCGTTTTTGTGACATTCCTTATTTTTGGTTTCTGCTATGAAAAACGTATACTTTTCTCATACTGGAACTTGTCAACTCCTATCCATATAGACAAAGGAACTTCATTGACATATCAGCCAGCTTTTGACTATCACTTTAACCTACGGTTGTCCCTTATTTCGCTTCTACTTACAAGGATGCGAGTAATAAGACTATTTCTGCTAATTTTTTCTGATTAGCATAAAGTAAATAGAAGTATCAGATTTTTAAGAATTATTTGTTGCAGGGATATGGAGAAAGTCATGTGAATGGTACACATCAGATTTTTTACTTTCTCTATTCGCACTATGTACATAGTGTATAGAGAAGGTATTACACTCCACCCAAAAATTCAATACCCAGATTTCACCGGAAATACATGTTTTAGGACCTCCTGTATCCAAAAAAAGCATTTTGAGAAAAAGGTCCGTGAGTGTGTGTGTGTGTGTGTGTGTCCGTGTGTCTGTGAACACGATAACTCAAAATCGAAAAGTAGCTAAGATACCAAACTTGGTATTTAAGTTTAGTATCTTTCAGGGATGCGACACGAAGATTTTGGGAAAAATCTACCCATCCCAAACTACCCTTTACATGGCACTTTTTTCGAACATTTTTATTTTCTTAAAAATGGCTCTAACGATTTTGATTAAAATATCATATACTAAAGATATTTACCAAACAAATAAAATGTATATCTTGAATTTTCTGGGAATAGCTTCCGTAGGCCTATTTAGTCTGAATGAATTTTGCTTAATATGACATAACTAGTAAACCGTATGAGATAGACAAAAACTTACTAGAATACAAAAAATGTAGGTCTTGTTACAATACACAAGTTATGTCATATACATTTTTCTCGTGCAGCTAACCGTTTTCGAGGTATTCATTGGTATTGGTTTCAGTTATGAAGTACTTATACTTTTCTCAGACGTGAGTGTACGTTTTTCTTTTGTTCACCTCCTGGCCAAAAAAGAAGCGATTTGTAATGTCAATCCATAACGACAGCTTTTAAAACATTTGACTATTGGTTTAGCCTAGTGTATTGCCTTATTTTCTTCCTACTTATACGGACCTAAATAATAAGACCATTGTGCTACTGAGTACCTCGATTAGCAAGGTGCACAAAGAAGAATAATCTTATGTAGCTAGAGAAAGCCATGCGAGTGTAACACATCAGATTTGTCTCGATTAGCATGAAGTAATTGGCAGCATAATCTTTTTTAACAATAATTTGTTGCAGAGATGCAGAGAAAGTCATGTGAATGGAACACATCATATTTTTTAATTCTCGATGTAAATTATCGAGGAAAATAATGCGTATTATCCCTACTATTAAATAAACTTACTAATGTGTATATATTATATATGACTTAATATTTAATTAACACTATATTTATAAATACAAATTTCGCTGTAAATTAAATGCGTATACACGAATATGTTTAAAAAAAAACAAGTATCTAAGTACGGGATTTTTCTCAAATCATTTTCAGAAAATGTCGAAAAACCGGGCCCATCGTCCATAAGGGTAGATGGTTCCAGAGTTAGTGAGATAGCGGAGTTAGAAGACTGTGACATTGTTGACAGAGATGATGCCACGTTGGAATGGAAAGTGATCTTAGATGAGATTCAGAAATGGAGGAATGTGATGACGTGTCAGAGACTGAGACACAAAGTGTACAAAGTAACGTTGCAACTTTCCTAGGGAAAAAAGTTTCACAAAACACCCGCGCCACGAAATGTTCAAACCAGAGCGCACGACTTCCAGCAAAATCTATTGGTAACAACCAATGAAATGGGGCCGCGCCGTAGCCAAGTGGTTAGACTACTCACCTCTCATCCAGACAAGCGGGTTTGCCCCGGAGACTCACATAAGAGGAAGAGTTTCACACAAATTCCAGAGAAGGATGCAGCTGAAGGAGAGGTTTCTGAAAACAGAAAAACATGCACCCTGTGCCCCCCGAAACTGAAAAGGAAGGCAAGATACCCTTGCTGCAAGTGTCAGCGTGCAATATGTCGAAAAGTCTGTCAAAAAGTGTGTTGAATTTCTGCAGAGAAATTAAACAAATAACCACTTTTTGTCCAATATTATAAAGTTATTTAAGTCAAAAAGTGTTTATTAGTGAGCTTTTTAATAGAGTGAAACAGTTTTTAAACAATTATGCTGCCAGGATCGTTAACCACAATTGTTTTAAACGTACGTGGTCTCTTTGTACCAATTATGTTATATTTTCGTACCATACCAGTTGAGGGTCAACAATTGTTAAAAAAACTTATTCTACGCAACGTAAAAGTTGGTTGGTGTGTATTTAATTTTCGTAATTTTCGTACTTCTCTTCTCTTTTCTCAGAGGCGCGTTCTGTATTTTGGTTCCAACTACCATAAATGAATATTTTGTGAATCATTGCAGATACATAAACATACACACAACTAAGTTATAACAAGAATACAACAGATTTATTCCTTCATGTTTCGTTATTAAGCCAAAACGATCTTCCTTTTTCTTTGCAGCAATTATAAACAGAAATATTTGTGTTGCCATGCGTTCATTCCAAGGCCGTGTAACGCATGTAAGTTTTAGCAATGCACACACGTATAACTGTTTCCATCTCTTTCTATCATTGTTGCGATTGTTGGGCACGTCTCCAGCCAACAAACTCCTTTTTGCATTAGAATGAACACAACGTCTTCCAAACATATTAATAACACAAGTACAACAATTCACACACAAATTAACTGTGAAATGTATGTTTTAACCTATTTATCCAAATAAATTTCAAGTTAATAATAAAATTACTAATTAAATATTTATTATCTTGTGGCTTGTGGCCTGAATATTGTCAAATCTATCTACTTCATAATAATCTAGAAAAACATTAGCAGAAATCGGTCTAATTACTTGCTTCCTTATGAGTAGAAGGGAAATAAAGGCAATACACTAGGCTAAACCTATAGTCAAATCTTTTAAGAACTGGTTGCCATGTGGTTGAAATCAATGACAACTTTCCGTATGAAAAATGATTTGGTACTTTAAATCTGAAACTAATAATAAGGAATATCTCAGAAATGGTCAACGTTTTAACGTGATCTAGTAGTAGGTTTTTGTCTCTCTTACGGTATACCAGTTACGCAAAATTCATTCTGAATAAAGGGATCTTCATTCCCAAAAAATTCAAGATGTATATTTTATTTGCCATACGAAGATGATTAATATATGGTATTTTATTCAAACGGGTTAGAGACATTTTTGGGAAAATCAAAATTTTCGAATTTTTTTCCAAGTAAACGGTTTGGGGTGGGGGGATTTTTCTCAAAATTCTCGTGTCGCATCATTGGAAGATACTAAACTTAAGTGCCAAGTTTGGTATTTTATCGACTTTTCGTTTATGAGTTACTGTTTTCACCTTTTTCTGAAAATGTTTTTTTTTTTGTGCTACAGGTGACCCTAAAACATATATTTCCGGAGAATCTCGGTATCTAATTTTTGGGTGCAGTATAATACCTCCTTTATGCACTATGTATATAGTACGTGTAGAGAAAGTAAAAAACAACATAAATTCAACCCCTTTTCTTACATAATATATGACTTTTTTAGTTTCTCTGCACGTACTATATACATAGTGTATAGAAATGGAATTGCATTCCACTCAAAAATTCGATAACGAGATTTCACCGGAAATATATATATTTGGATCCCCTGTATCCAAAAAAAAAAAAAAAAAAAAAAAAAAGTATTTTCAGAAAAAGGTCCGTGTGTGTCCGAGTATCTATGAACACGAAAGCTCAAAAACGAAAAATCGGTAAAATACCAAACTTGGTATTTAAGTTGAGTATCTTCCAGGGTTGCGATACGAAGATTTTGAGAAAAATCCCACCAAACCAATATCTTTTTCATGGGAAAATTTTCGAAAATTTTGATTTTCTCAAAAATGCCTCTAGCAATTTTGATTGAAATATACTATATTAAAATATTTATATGACAAATAAAATGTTTATCTTGAATTTTCTGAGAATAGCCTCTGAAGATGTCATTATTCTGGATGTATTTTGTGCAATTTTGCTTAACTCGTAAACCGTAAGAGATAGACAAGAAAAAAAATGTAGAACTCGTTAAAACACACAATTTAGGTTATATACATTATTTTCGTGAGGTTGCCCGTTTTCTTGATATTACTGGTTATTATCTTCAGCTTTAAAATACTTATACTTTTCTCATGCGAGAATTTGTCAACTGCTGTCCATACAAACAAAGGAACTTCAGTCACATAGCAACCGGCTTTTGACCATCACTTTAACCTATGGTACTTGCTTATTTCACTTCTACTTTCAAGGAAGCAAGCAATAAGACTATTTCTGCAAATTTTTTCTCGATTAGCATGAAGTAAATAGAAGCATAAGTTTAACATAAATTTGCTGTAGAGATGTAGAGAAATGCATGAGAATGGAACACATCGGATTTTTTTTGTGATACAGGAGGCCCTAAAACATATATTTCTGGTGAAATCTCGGTAACGAAATTTTGGGTGCAACACAATAGCTTCTCTATACACTATGTACATAGAACGGTAGAGAAAGTAAAAAACAACAAATTGAAACCCTTTCCTTACACAGTATGTGAATTTTATTTTTTTTTGTCATATGTCAAATATTATAACATTTCTAGCGGTGTAAGATTGAAATTACTTTTGAAAAAATCCTATACATTATATTTCATGTCTTAAACATATTATGTTTTAATCAAATTCTTTGGAAATATCATGAGGAAAAATCTTTCGAAAAATATTCCATTTAATGGCTACTTCAGAGAATTTTTTTTTTAAATGTTTTTGTCACATCTTTGAAAGATATTGCATTTAAATACCAACTTTGGTACTTTACATTTCGTTTTTCAGTTATGTTGCTCACAGACATGTCACATACCTATACATACACATGGACACGACGTTTTTTCTAAGTATACTTTTTGAATTTAGGGGACCTCAAAGCATATATTTGCTGTGAAATCACGACATCGTATTTCTGGTTGGAATAAATACTTCCCGCACTTAGTTTACATAGCAGAGGAAGTAAGAACATCGCCTTCTGATAAACGCTCTCGTATTATCAGTATCGACAAATGTTTTCCTCGAAGCGCCCCAAACAGATGAAGATCGGAAGGCGCCCAAGTTGACGGTCAGGTACGTTATCGTACTGCAGTCGGAAGTTGTACATCTTTTCGGTTCTCAACTTTCGCAAGTCTCGCTCTCAGTTTCCTCCGGAATCCGATGACCTACTTCTTTTGGTGTGGAGGTGTTCGCCAACGGGCTGTTTCGAGACTGTATACTCAGCTTTGGGGGTCATGCGAGCTCGTCTCAAGTAATCCACCGTCAGTTTAGTAGTTTCAATTAATATGTAAGGAAAATCCTGAATTGTTTTCGAATTTCGCAACTTTAATTGTGTTCACCAAAGTCATCCGGAATGAAGATTTCTTTACTGGCTATTCCCTGAAAACTCTACACATATAGTCTGTCATGTGGTATTTTAAATACTCATTTGTGCAATTGATTTTATAAAATCTTAATTTTGGAAAAATGTTTCATGTAAAGGGTAGTATAGAGTGGGGGGATTTTCTTGAAAATGTTCATATCGTATCCTTAGAAGATACTGAATTTAAATATCAGCTATGTTTTGTATATAACCGACTTCTCGCTTTTGAGTTATGCTGCTCAAAGGCACATACACACAGACACACACGCATACTTACAATTGCACACATACACACACACACAAGACACTCATAGACACACACAGTCACACATACACATACATTCAAATACACACATACACATACGCAAGAGACACAGACAGACACATACAGACACACACATACACATCGACCCAGACACAGACAGACACATACAGACACACACATACACACAGACAGATACACACATACATACAAATACACACATACACACTCACAAACAAACACATCGACACAGACACAGAAACAGACACAGACACATACAGACACACACATACACAGACACACACACAGATACACACCGTTACACAAAGACACACACACACAGACACACACACAGATACACACCGTTACACACAGACACACACACAGACACACACAGACACACACCGTTACACAAAACACACACAGACACACACACACACAGATACACACCGTTACACACAGACACAATCAGACACACATACACAGACACACACACAGATACACACCGTTACACACAGACACACAGACAGATACACACGTTTACACACAGATAGACACATACACACAGACAGATACACACCGTTACAAACAGACACACACAGACACACACACAGAAACACACCGTTACACACAGACACACACACAGACACACAGATACACACCGTTACACACAGACACACACAGACACACATGCACACAGATACACACCGTTACAAACAGACACACAAACACACAGACACACATAGACACACACAGACACACACAGACACACACAGATACAAACCGTTACACACACACAAACAGACACACATACACACAGATACACACCGTTACACAGACACACACAGACACAGACACACACAGACAAAGACACACACAGACACGCGTACAGACACACACAGACACACACAGACACACACAGATACACACCGTTACACACAGACACACACAGATACACACCGTTATACACAGACACACACAGGTACACACCGTTACACACAGACACACAGAGAGATACACACCGTTACACACAGACACACATACAGGCACACAGACAGATACACACCGTTACACACAGACACACATAGACACACAGATAGATACACACCGTTACACACAGATACACACCGTTACACACAGACACACAGACACACACAGATACACACCTTTAAACACAGTCACACAGACACACACACATACACACCGACAGATACACACCGTTACACACAGACACACACAGATACACACCTTTAAACACAGTCACACAGACACACACACATACACACCGACAGATACACACCGTTACACACAGACACACACATACACACAGACAGATACACACCGTTACACACAGACACAGAGAGATACACACGGTTACACACAGACAGATACACACCGTTACACGCAGACACACATACACACAGACACATACAGATGCACACCGTTACACACAGACACACAGACAGATACACACCGTTACACACAAACAAACAGTCAGATACACACCGTTACACACACACACACACAGACAGATACACACCGTTACACACAGACACACACATACACATAGTCAGATGCACACTGTTACACACAGACACACATACACACAGACAGATACACACCGTTACACGCAGACACACAGACACACACATACAGACAGACACACAGACAGATACACACATACACAGACAGGTAAACACTTTTACACACAGACACTCAGACACACAGTCACACTTACACAGACAGATACACACCGTTACACACAGACACACAGACAGACACACACATACACACAGACAGATACACACCGTTACACACAGACACACATACCACACACAGACAGATACACACCGTTACACACATACACACAGACAGAGACACACCGTTACACACCGACACACAGTCACACATACCATACACAGACAGATACACACCGTTACACACAGACACACACATACACACAGAAAGATACACACCGTTTCACACATACACACAGACAGATACATACCGTTACACACAGACACACAGACACACACATACACACAGACAGATACACATCGTTACACACAGACACACATAAACACAGACAGATACACACTGACACACACATACACACATACAGATACACACAGACACATAGACGGATACACACAGAAAGATACACACTATTACACACACAGACAAACAGACGCACAGACTAACTGACAGATACACACCGTTACACACAGATACACACACAGACACACAGACAGATACACACCGTTACACACACAGACACGCAGACAGATACTCACCGTTACACACAGATACACACATACACACAGACAGATACACACCGTTACACCAAGATACACACACAGACGCACAGACACATACACACCGTTACAGACACACAGACACACGGTCATACAGATACAAAGACAGATACACACCGTTACACACAGATACACAGACACACAGACAGATACACACCGTTACACACAAACATCAGACAGATACACACCGTTACACACAGATACACTCAGACACACAGACAGATACACACCGTTACACACACATACACATACACACAGACAGATACACACCGTTACACACAGACATACACAGACACACAAAGACACACACAGACTCACACACAGACACAGATACATACACAGACACACCGTTACAAACAGACACACACAGATACACAGCGTTACACACAGATACACACAGACACACAGACAGATACACACCGTTACACACAGACTGATACTCAGACAGATACACACCGTTACACGCAGACACACAGACAGATACTAAGACTGATACACACCGTTACACACATACACACATACACACAGACAGATACACACCTTTACACACAGACAGATACACGCCGTTACACACAGACATACAGACAGATACACATCGTTACACACAGATACACACAGACACACAGACAGATACACACCGTTACACACACAGACAGATACACACCGTTACACACACAGACAGATACACACCGTTACACACATACACACAGACAGATACACACCGTTACACACAGACACACAGACAGATACACACCGTAACACGCAGACAGATACACACCGTTAAACACTGACACACAGACAGATAAACACCGTTACACACATACACACAGACAGATACACACCGTAACACACAGACACACACATACACACAGACACACATACAGACACACAGACAGATACACACAGACACACACAGACAGACATACACTGACAGACACACAGACACACACATACACACAGACACACAAACCTACACAGACATACTTAATACAAAAGGGCACATACAGACACACATACACAGACAGACACACACAGACACACATACACAGACTGACAAACAGACACAGACAGACACACACAGACACACATTCACAGACAGACAAACACACACATACAAAGACTGACACACACAGACACACACACACACTCAGACAGACAAACACACACATACAAAGACAGACACTTACAGACAGACAAACACAGACACACATACACAGACAGACACACACAGACACAGACAGACACACACAGACACACATACACATACACAATTTCCTAGAAATTCTTTTTTAGAACTAGCGTACTTCAAGACAAATCGTTCCTGGTTATAAACAGGGCATATCTCTTCCTTACCGGGAATGGACAAACACAATATTATGTGAGGTGGTTTCCTCTTCGGCAGATGGTCATTTTTATAAACGCCCACTCTGTGCAAATGTTTCCTGAAGGGACGATGTTCAGAAATCAGATCTAATCTCCACTTTGCCCTGCAATGAGAGGGAAAGCAAGTTGTTTAGACCGGAAACCAGTTTTTTGTCCAGGACAAGTATCCACCGAGGTTTTAGCGGTAGGTATACTGACACCAACCACGGGGTCAGAGCCAACAAAGCTCTTCTGAGCTACTTTTTGACTAACAGATCTCTTTCTCATTCTCTTGAATTCCTTGATGCCCTGGCACCCACCGCAATTCTAATTTATTGCAAAATGACAGTGCGATCAGAGCATTCTTGCAACCTCATACCAGTTTATTTCTGGTGAAATCTCGATATTGAATTTTTGGCTGGAATACTTTACCATCTCTACACACTATCTGCATTGCACATACGGGCTATAGAAAATAAAAGTATATCCCCCCCACAAGTTGTTATTTTCTTTACACGTTACTATGTTTATAGTGTATAGAGAAGGTATTGCATTCCACCCAAAAATTCGATACCGAGATTTGACTGGAAATACATGTTTGGGGTCCCCCTGAATCCTAAAAAAGCACTTTTGAAAAAAGGTCTGTGTGTGTGTGGACAGCATAGCTCAAAAACGAAAAGAGCGTTAAATAGCAAACTTGGTATTTAAGTTCAGTATCTTCCAAGGATGCGACACGAAGATTTTCAAGAGAATTCCCCCACACCGCACTACCCTTTACATGAAAACATTTTCCAATTTTTTTTATTTAGTCAAAAACGGATCTAACTATTATGATTAAAATCTCTTATATATTTACATGCCAAATAAAATGTATATCTTGCATTTTCTCGAAACAGCCTCCGAAGGCTGGATGAGTTTTACGGAATTTTGCATAACTGCTAAACCATGGGAGATGGACAAAAGCCTGCCACACAAAAACGTGGAGCACGTTCAAACACACAATTTATGTTGTATGCTTTTTATTCATGTAGTTGATTGTTTTTAAGATATATCTTGTTTTTAACTTCAGCTTTGAAAAACTTTTACTTTAACCTATGGTACTCCCTATTTCCCTTCTACTTACAAGGAAGCAAGTAATAAAACTATTTATGCTAATTTTTTCTCAATTAGCATAAAGTAAGTAGAAGCATAAGCTTTTTAACAATAATTTGTTGCAGAGATGTAGAGAAAGTCATGTGAATGTAACACATTTTTTTTAAACAAGGGAATCAGATCACTTGCAAATGTATATGGATACAATATCGTTGCAGATTTTGCTAAATTGTCTGCAATTATATTTCTTTTAATTTATAAGCACTTATTGAAATTAAAAGATGTTCATACACAGAGACAACCCCTTTAATGAGACAAATATCTTCCTGTAGTTATGAAACACTGAAGTTGAGAGCAGTTTTTATCCACTCTGCCCTGTTTGACCGCACCAGTTGTTTTAAATCATTGGTACGTGACTTATCAGTAGCACAGGAACCAATCTCGTTCATTTGATAAAATCGCTTTTCAGCCCTTACCGGATTGTATGCACGCCACATAACAGCAAATGAAATGTAGTCAATTATTTTAACAGTACAATCACCGAATAAATATTTAGAAACGGAGGAAATTGGGTGAAAAATATAACACAACAGCGAGAAGGTCCAAAGTAAATACATCACAGCCAGATCTGTTTTAGACGTTATCGAAAAGTAAACATTCGTAATTTACTGTTTAAATTCAAACAAATGTCCATCATTTACCTAATTAATTGTCAGGTCGGCAGCAAGGGATGAAGTATGGTTTTCCTAACTTTAACAGGCGCGTAATTCTTGATTATTGAAGCGTTTCATTACCATTACCTCACGAGAGACCAGTAAAGTTCGTTTCACACCGTGTATCAAAATTATAGACGTATATATTAGGGTTGTTTTTTTTTCAACCTTCGATAGACTATAAATAAAAGCCAGTCCATACAAAACAATTATTTTATTACTAAAAGTTTTTTACACTAATGGTTACTTTTCAACATAATCACCGAAAAGATTGAGACATTTATCGTACCTGTACACAAGCTTTGCAATACCCGCTTCAATAAACGTTGCCGCCAATGATTTCAAATGTGCATTGACGCAGTTTTGAAGATCTTCAGAATTTACGACGTTTGCGAAGAGCCATTCAAAACAAACGAAGAGGAATGCTGACTTGAGGAATTGTGTTTATCCATGACAACGCTCGTCCACACAACCCATCGGCTCCTTGAACAATTTCAATGGGACATCTTCGATCATCCGCCGTACAGTCCTGATCTGGCAACCAGCGACCCACAGTTTTTCCCTGAACTGAAGACGTGGCCAGTAGAGTAGCACTTTGAAACCAAGATCTTCAAAACAACGTCAATGTTCATTTGAAATTATTGGCAGCAACATTTTTTGAAGCGGGTATTGCAAAGCTTGTGCACAGGTACGATAAATTTTGGTGATTATTTTGAAAAGTAACCATAAGTGTACAAAAGTTTTAGTAATAAAATAATTGTTTTCTATGAGCTTTTCTTTTATTTAGAGGCTATCGGAGGTTGAAAAATGACCGACCCTCGTAATAACATGCTAATTCACAATATATAAAAAACCTGACGTGTACCATTCACATGAATTTCTCTACATTTCTGTAACAAATTACTTTTAATAAGCTTACTCTTCTATTTACTTCATGTTGATCGAGATGAACATTAGCAGTAATAGTCTTATTGCTTCCTCGCTTGTAAGTAGAAGCTGAGTAAAGCAATACACTAGGATAAATTGAGAGTCAAATGTTTTAAAATGAAGTTGTTATTGGCTTGAAATCCGTTTCATTTTGTGGCCAGGAGTTGACAAATTCCTGTATGTGAAAATTTATGTGTTAAAACTAAAACCAGTACTAAGGATTACCTTGAAAATGGTAAATTCCAAGAAATAATGTATCTGACATGGATTGTATGTTTTAAGAAGCAATACATTAACAAATATTATAACACACAATTTATGTCATATACATTTTTTTCGTGGAGTTGATCGTTTTTGAGATATTCCTTGTTATTGATTTCAGCTATAAAATCTCAACCTTTCTCATACAGGAATTTGCCAACTGTCCATACAAAGGATTTTCAGTAACATGGCAACCAAATTTTGACTATCACTTTAACCTATGGTACTCCCTTATTTCTCTTATACTTAGAAGGAAGCAAGTGATAAGACAATATCCGATAATTTGTTCTGGATTAGCATGCAGTAAATAGAAGCATAAGCTTTTTATCAATAATGTACTGTAGATACGCAGAGAAAGTCATGTGAATAGAACACATCAGGGGAACCCAAAACATGTCTTTCCGTTGAAGTCTCGGTATGGAAATACAATACCTTCTCTATAAACTATGTACATGGGACGTGTAGAAAAGTAAAGCATTAAGAATTAAATCTTGTTAAAATATGTAATATACTTGCTTAGTGAACCATTTCTTTTGGTATACATTTACCAATAATAATACTTCTCTCAAAGAGGAGATCCTGATAATGCAAAGAGAACAGAATTCCATTACCTTCACATAGTGACCGATTCTTAAGATATTCCATTGTTTTAGCATATTGTATTCGCTCATTTCCCTTGTACCTATCTACAAGTAAATATATAATGTATAACAAGAACTTTTCTTATATTTTCTCGATTGACGTGAACTAGATAAAACCGATGTCGCACGGTCAAAATCTGGTCCAACATTTTTTATATAACGTCACCTTTGTGTACAATTTCTGCATTTCATTCCCACGGAAGTGTGTATTGGTCCACCTATTTCTCGCACGCACATGAACAGCTGATAGAAAATGGTGGAGGTTGCTGATCCACAATTATTTACGTTCGCTGTCACAAGCTTAGTTTATGTATCCATTGCAAGAGCATTTTATATTAGAAAGAAAAAAGCAATACTAAACCATGGTGTGACGTAGGAGTGCAGGCCAAGGAAGAGGTGTACTACATATGCTGCAAAATGAACTTGTTTCTGACCCTGTAAATTATTTTAACGTCCTTAGAATGGACGAAAATTTGTTCGGAAGTTGCTGTCCTTATTTGAGGCACAAATCACTCGCGAAGACACAAATATGAGGCACTCCATACCAGCAAATCAACCAGCTATCACGTTTTTATATTTCTGTTGAGAAAAGAGGTTAGGTACAAATACATTTGCAGGGGTTATAAATTCCCGAGTCATTATTTCATAAATCTCTGCCGCACCAAAAAAGGTGTATTTCAACCATAGCTCAGCTGCTATAACCCTATTATTTAAGATACAACAAAGTTTCACACTAAAATCGCAATGAAATTATCCGATATCCCAAGATCCAACTTGTAGTTTGAAGAGTAGTGGACCAAAAATATTTGACATCGGCTTTAGACTTTAAGACTTAGTAATATTTTTCCCGCTGAAAGTTAAAGAACTTTGCTAAATTTAATCCGTTTGTGTGGCAAGTGGGTGAAATCAGAATAATCGCGGTTAAGAGCATTAAAATGGAACACCTCCCTGTAATTATAACTGGTCCCATATGCTACCATGAATTATTAAATAATGAGAGTGTACTTTCGTGACATGGACGCGTGCAGCCAAACATTCTAACCATCAATTATTTCCCTGTGTTCCATTGATTAAATTATTCCCTGCGTGTATTGTGCTCCACAGTTTAGTCTTGCTCTCGTAAAGCGACCGGCTTTCTCTACATTTTTGAAAAAAAGGTCCCCGTATGTGTCCATGTGTGTGTGTCTGTGGACAGCGTAGCTCCAAAACGAAAATACCGTTAAATACCAAACTTGCTATATTCCAAGGATGCGACACGAAGATTTTCAAGAAAATCCACCCACCATTAACTACCCTTTACATGGAAAAGTTTTCGAAAATTTTGTTTTTCTTAAAACATGGCTGCAACCATTTTGATTAAAATACCATATGTACTATTTTCATCACAAATTAAACGTATATCTTGAATTTTTGGCCATAGCATCTAAATATCTCTTTATTCTGGATGCTTTTTATTGAATTTGGCATAACTGGTAAATCGTAAGAGATAGACAAAAACTTACTACACAGAAATTAGATCACGATGAAACAAACAATTTACGTGATATACATCTTTTCGTAGAGGTAGCCGTTTCCGAAATATTCCTTGCTATTAGTTTCAATTGTGAAGTACTTATACTTTTCTCAGACAGGATTTGTCCGTTTTTCTTTTGTTCTACTCCTGGCCAAGCAAATAAGCAATTTGCAATGACAAGCGCATAACGAAAATGTTTAAAACATTTGACTATCACTTTATCATAACACATTCCTTTAGTTGCCTTCTACTTATAAGGAACTAAGTAATAAGAACATTCTGTTAATGTTTATCTCGATTAGAATTGTGTAGAAAGAAGAATAATATTTATAGGAAGTTTGTAGAGAAAGTCATATGAGTGTAACACGTCAGATAGGTCCGTGTGTCTGTGAACAACATAGCTCCAAAACAAAAATACCGTGAAATACCAATCTTGGCATTTAAGTTTGGTATATCAACAAATTTCGAAAACAGTGATTTTCTCAGAATTGGCTGTTACAATTTAGATTTAAATACCATATATCAAAGATATAAATATGGCAAATAAAATGCTTATCTTGAATTTTCTGGTAATAGCTTCTACAGACCTCTTTATTCTGGATGCTTTTTATTGAATTTGGCATAACTGGTAAATCATAAGAGATAGACAAAAATTTACTACACAGAAATTAGATCAGGATAAAACACACAATATATGTGATATACAATTTTTCGTGGAGTTCGTCGTTTTTGGAGATATTCCTTGTAATTGCTTTGAGCTTTAAAAAACGTATACTTTTCTCATACAGGAATTTGTCAACTCGTGTCCATACAAACAGCGGAACTTCAGTCACATAGCAACCAGCTTTTGACTGTCACTTTAACCTATGCTACTCCCTTATTTCGCACCTACTTCAAGGAAGCAAGTAATAAGACTATTTCTGCTAATTTTTGTCTCGATTAGAATGATATAAGTAAAAGAATGAGATTTTTAGCAATACTTTGTTGCAGCGATGTAGACAAAGGCATTTGTATAGAACGCATCAGATTTTTCTTTGATAAAATTCGCATTTTCTAAATTTCACAGATGAATGTTCCTATTCCAATAGAAGAGTAAGACAGTAAAACAAGAGACCACGTGACCTAAGTATCCATTGTGGCAAAGCTTAAGGTAATCTCACTAGATAAACAAGAAGGGAATAACATTTTCTTTAATTAGCAAATTCTCTCTTCACTTAATTAAAAACTCTAAACGTTTATTCATTCTCTTCTCTCTGTGTGTCCGCATTAAGTCTATGGAGAGCCAAATGTGCAAATCTACTTTTCTCCTTTTAATTAGTGAAAGTATTTTTTTCTCAGAAAAATTACTCTCTCTCTCTCTCTGTCCATTTTGCTGTGAACGGAATATTTCAGTTTTTGTGCTGACCTACAATTTAATACATATACATATAAAAAGTAGTATAGAGGCTATGCTACCCCTTAGGACTTTAACGCCTCAGCAAGGGCACGTATTTCATTTGTATACGTGAGTTCCTTGTTCTTAAAACTGTATTTTCAGTTTACCACAAATAGTAGTAGAAAATATTGTTACAAATATGTTAAAAACTGTGGTTTCCTTACAAGAAACAAAGTAATAGGAACCATTTTAGGTATATTACTTTATCTAGACTGTATATACGATATACATTGCAAACAGAAGTATTGCATTCTACCCCCATATTCGATGTCAAGATTTCACCCGAAATGCATGTTTTGAGGTCCCTTGAATCTAAAAAGCCTTTTACTTTCTTTACATGTACTATGTACATAGTGTATAGAGAAGCAATCGTACCAAAAATCTCGATACCGAGATTTCACTGGAATTAGAGATTTAAAGTCCCCTATATATAAAACACTTTCAGAAAAAGGTCCTTATGTGTGTGTGTGTGTGTATGGGCAGTATAGCTGAAAAACTAAAAGTCTATTAAATTCCAAACTTGGTATTTAAGTTCCCTATCCTTCAAGGATCCGACACGAAGATTTTCAAGAAAATCCCCCCAGCCCTAATCTTTCTTTACATGGAACAATTTTCGAAAGTTTCTATTTTTCTCTAAAAAAGCTCTAACGATTTTGATTAAAATATCATATATTAAACATGTTTGCATGACAAATAACATCTAAGTTTTGAATTTTTTCGTAATAGCCTCTGAAGACATCTTTATTCTGGATAAATTTTGCGGAATTTTGAAAAACCGTAAGAGATAGACAAAACCTAACTGGATAAAACATGTAAATCTGGTTAAAACACTCAATTTATGTTATATACATTTTTTTCGTATAGTTTCAGCTTTAAAGTACTTGAACTTTTCTCATTCGGAAATTTGTAACTCCTATCCGTACAAACAAAGGAACTTCAGTCACATAGCGTCAGCTTTTGGCTATCACTTTAACCTATGGTATTCCCTTATTTCACTTCCACTTACAGGGAAGCAAGTAATAGGACTATTTCTGCTAATCTTTCCTAATTAGCATGAAGAAAATGTAAGAATACGTTTTTTTACTACTAATTATTGGTAGCAGAGATGTAGAGAAAGTCATTGAATGGAACACATCAGATTTTCTTCACAGTGTTTTAAAACATGGCACCGCAGGCGATGACAATGGTGATACCTATAGATAAAGTAAAAAAGTTGACATAAATTGTGTGTTTTACAATATCTAAATGCTTTATGCGGTAAGTTTTTCTGTATCGGTTTAGCAGTTATGCAAAATTCAAAAGAAAGCATTCAAAATAAAGAGGTCTTCAGTGGCTTTTCATAGAAAATTAAAAACACATATTTTATTTGTTATTTAAATGTCTTGGGTATAAAAGATTTTAAATATAATCGTTAGAGCCATTTTTGAGAAAATCAATATTTTTTAATTTTTCCATGTAAAGGGTAGCTGAGTTGAGAGATTTTCTTGAAAATCTTCGTGTCGCATCTTTGCATGATTCTGAACTTAAATATCAAAACTGGCGTTTAACGGAGCTATGCTGCCTACAAACAGACATACGGGACATATCTCTAAAAATGTTTTTTAGATTCTGGGGGTCCCAAATCATATATTTCCAGTGAAATCTCCTTATCGAATTTTTGGGTGTAATGCAATACCTTCTCTATACACTATCTACATAGTACGTGTAGAGAAAGTAAAAAAGACATTCAACTAAGCAAAAATAATGAATTAGTTTCCATTCTATACGGCTTTTTACTTTCTCTATACGCACTATTACATAATGTATAGAGAAGGTATTGCACTCAACCCAAAAATTCAATACCAAGATTTCACCGGAAATACATGTTTTTGGTCCCCCTGAATTAAAAAAACCATTTTTGATAAAATGTCTGTGTGTGTGTCCGTGAACACGATAACTTAAAACAAAAATTCGGTAAAATACCAAACTTAGTATCTTCCAGGGATGTGACACGAAGGTTTTGAGAAAAATCCCTTACCCCAAACTACCCTTTACATGTAATGTTTTTAGAAAATTTTGGGCTTCTCAAAAATAGCTCTAACGATTTAAATTAAAATAGCGTACATTAAAAGTCTTTACCTGACAAATAAAATGTATATCTTGAATAGCCTCTGAGGACTACTTTATTCTGGATGAGTTTTACGGAATTTTACATAACTTCTAAACCCTTAAGAGATGGACAAAAGCTTACCATATTAATGTAGAGCACGTTAAAACACAAAATTTATGTAATATAAAACTTTTTCTTGAACTTAATAGTTTTTTCAATAATCTTAATTTTTGTTTCAGCTTTGAAAAACTTCTACTTCTCTCTTCTACTTCTCCTGTTCATACAAACAAAGGAACATCAGTCACATAGCAACCAGCTTTTGACCATCACTTTAACCTATGGAACTCCCTTATGTCGCTTCTACTTACAAGGACGAAAGATTATTTCTGCTAATTTTTTCTTGCTTAACATGAAGTAAATAGAAGTATATGCTTTTTAACAATAATTTGTTGCAGAGATGTAGAGAAAGTGATGTGAATGGAACACATCAGGTGTTTTATCTGTCGACTCTATATAGTTTTTATTATCTGTTCTATAAATGTTGAGGCTTGTGTATTGTGCCAGGAAGCTGATTACTGCAACCCTTGCGCCTACCACACAATAGCTGTGTGTTCTTCACTAACTAAACCGTGTCTATAGCTCATGAGCTATTCGACTTTAATGCGATTATTTTAGCTCAGCTCTTATAATCCAGTTGCAATAGGAGAGTCAGATTAAACTGCCTAGGAAATACACAGATCGTGTCTGCAGTGTTCAGAATTAATTCCTCAGAGACTAGAACAGAAAACTGGTGTGTTCCATTCACACGACTTTCTCTAGATCGCACAACAAATTATTGTTAGAAAGCTTATGCTCCTATTTACTTCATGCTAATCGAGAAAAAAATAACAGAAATAATCTTATACTTTTCTCATGCAGGAATTTGTCAACTCCTGTCCATACAAACAAAGGAACATCAGTTACATAGCAACCCTTTACATGGAAATTTTTTCGAAAATTGAGATTTGTTCAAAAATGGATCTAACGATTTTGTTTAAATTACCGTCTATTAAAGATATTTACTGGACAAATAAAATGTATATCTTGAGCTTTCTGGGAATAGCCTCTGAAGACTACTTTATCCTGAATAAACTTCACGGAATTTTGCATAAATGCTAAACCGTAAGAAATGGACAAAAGCTTACAGCACAAAAAATGTGGAGCACGTTAAAATACACATTTTTCTCGTTGAGTTGGTCCTTTTTGAGATATTTCTTGTTTTTGGTTTCAGAAACTTATACTTTTCTCATACAGGAATTTGTCAACTCCTATCCATGCAAACAAAGGAACATCAGTCACACAGCAACCAGCTTTTGATTATTAGTTTAGCCTATGGTATTCCCTTATTTCACTATTTCCTTATTTCCCTTATTTCACTAGAATGAAGTAATTTGTTGCAGAGATGTAAGAAAGTCATATGAATGGAACACAAAAGATTTTTTAGAATATGTAGTACATATTTTGTTGCCAGGAAACTACGAACTAAAGCATCTGATATTTTAACGCGCACTGAGAACTGTGCGTATTCATGCTTCACACTCCAGACGGATTTAAGCTCTAAAACCCATTCAGAACTAGAGATTGGGCCCAGTAATAATGGGCTTTGTTATCGGCTTGGTGGGTCTTAGTCCTTACTTCATGGAAATGAAGTACTCAAAATGTGGCTCTTTACTGGACGGACGTTTGTGGCTTAAACCGGAGAGTGTGCAATACACGCTAGGTGGCAGGTAAGCCATTCCAATAATTAAATAGCTCATTGTTTGGAATATATTGTGACTCGGCGCTAAATACCCGCATCTGTCCTACTGTCTATTCACAATGAGATGCGGGCCGCGCCGTGGCCGAGTGGTTAGACCACTTGCCTCTCACCTAGACGGCCGGGGTTCGATCCCAAGCGACCGCATGTGAGATTTGTGGTGGACAAAACGGCGCTGGGGCGGGTTTTCTCCGGGTACTCCGGTTTCCCCCGCCATCGCATTCCACCGGTGCTCCATCATCATTCATGTATCATCAGTGTCACCGCCTGCGGTGCCATTAGTAGTTAAAGCGGGCGTTAAACACTACAAAAAAAAACAAAAAACAATGAGATGCAAGCGCCGACGTCACGCAGCATAAACGCATGCGCGAGGGAAAACTTTACTACGCAGTCGTAGGCGTACCGGAAGAAGTTGCTAAGTTTTTGATCCCGGTCTAAAAAAAGTATATTTAAAAAGCATATTCGTGTATCTACTCTATAATAATCATGATAAACATTAACAGAAATTGTTTTAATTACTTGCTTCCTTGTAAGTAGAAAGAAAATAAAGGAATACACTAGGATAAAACCATAGTCAAATCTTTTAAAAGCTGGTTGCCGTGAGGTTGAAATCCGTTTCTATGCAACGCCAGAACTTTACAACTATCCATACGAGAAAAGGTTAAAGTACTTTACATCTGAAACAAATAACAACACATATCACAAAAACTCCACGAAAAAAAAAAGTGTATATAACATAAATGGTGTGTTTTAACGTGATATATATATATATATATATATATATATATATATATATATATATATATATATATATATTCCTATCTCTTACAGTTTACAAGTTTTGCAAAATTCAACAAAATGCATTCAGAATAAAGAGGTCTTTAGAGTTTATTCCAAGAAAATTCAAGACATACATTTTATTGACCATAAAAATATCTTTAATATACGATATTTTAATCAAAATCGTTTGAGCCATTTTTGAGAAAATGAAAATTTTCAAAAAGTTTTCCATGTTGGGGTGGGGGGATTTTCTTGAAAAGCATCCGAATCGCGTCTTTGGAAGATGCTGAACTTAAATACCAAGGACTTTTCGTTTTTGAGCTATGCTGTCCACAGACACACACACGGACCTTTTTCGAAAAATGCTTTCTTTGAATCCAGGGGGACCCAAAACCTGTATTTTTTATGAAATCTGGGTATAGAATTTTTTGGTGTATTACAACACCTTCTCTATACACTATGTACATGGTACGTATAGAGAAAATAATAAGCTTATGCATTTTAACAATAACTTGTTGCAGAGATGAAGAGAAAGTCATGTGAATGTAACACATAGGGTTTTTCCATCCTCCAGTAAGTGTGAGATCATGTCTAATTCTATCCAAGCAAGCAGATAACAGCAGATATACAGACAAAAAAAAGAGCATCGATGCGCGTTCACATACTGCAGGGTAATGACAATAATAACAAATAATTAAAGTGCGCTTCAGTAAAATGTATCGAATATCGCCAACACGCGCTTAATTACATTACAGCAGTTTCATTTATGAGGCACTTTTTCAGACCCAGAGGACGTATTCATGAAACATTCTTCTGGATACATTATGTAATTTTGCGTTCAAATTTACCAGCGGGATACTTGGCAAGGGCTTTTAAACACATTACTAAATGAAGCGATAGTATCAAATGACTTTTCTATACTCATCGTCCTTTTTTAGTTTATCAGTACCTACAATGTCCATAGCGCATAGAGAAGAGAAAGTAATGCACCCAAAAATTCCATATCGAAATTTCACCGGAAATACAAGATTTGAGACCCCCAGAATCAAACAAAAAAAATCTAATATGTTCCATTCACATGACTTTCTCTATATCTCTGCAACAAATTATTATTGTTAATAAGCTTATCTTTTATTTATTTCATGCTAATCGTGAAAAATTAGCAGAAATAGTCTTATTACTTCCTTCCTTGTAAGTAGAAGCGAAATAAGGGAGTAGCATAGGTTAAAGGGAAAGCCAAAAGCTGGTTGCCATGTGACTTGGTGTGTATGGACAGGAGCTGACAAAGTATGTTTTTCAAAGCTGAAACCAAGAAAAAGGAATATCTCAAAAACGATCAACTCCACGAAAAAAAATGTATATAACATAAATTGTGTGTGTGTTTTAACTTGCTTAACATTTTTTGAGGGTTATATTATTGTCCATCCCTTACGGTTTAGTAGTTATGAAAAATGCATCCAGAATAAAGTAGTCTTCAGAGGCTATTCCCAGAAAATTCAAAATATACATTTTACTTGTCAGGTAAATAATTTTAATATACGACATTTTAATCAAAACCGTTAGAGCCATTTTTTAGAAAATCAAATTTTTCGAAAAAAGTTCCATGTAAAGGGTAGTTTGGGGTGGGGAATTTTTCTCAAAATCTTCGTGTCGCATCTCTGGAAGATACTAAACTTAAATACCAAGTTATCTTGTTCACAGACACACGGACACACACACCCGGACCTTTTTGTGAAAATGCTTTTTTTGGATACAGGGGACCCTAAAACATATTTCCAGTGAAATCTCGGTATCGAATTTTTGGGTGGAGTGCAATACCTTCTCTATACATTATGTACATACTGCGTATAAAGAAAGTAAAAATTTGCAGAAATCCAGCAAACTTCATCCACAATAAACAGGTATTTAGAGGCCATTCACAGAAAAGTCATAAATGTGATCGCCTGTGGTGTTGCAGTGGTAAAAACGACCGTTGCACCCACTTCATGCTAATCCAGATAAACATGGGCAGAAAGGGTGTTTTTACTTGCTTCCTGGTAAGTACACGATAGTCAAAGCTCGTTACCACGTGTAAGAGTCCTTTCTTGCAGTCCTAGAAGTTTAGAAATACTCGTATGCGAAAAGCCTAAGCATTTTAGAACTCAAACTTCAAAATTGATCAAGTTTACAAAAAAAAGCAATCTGACGTGTTCCACTCAAATAACTCTCTCTACAACAAATTATTGTTAAAGAGCTTATTCTACTGTCTATATCCTGCCTAAAGGAGATAAGAATTAGTCTTGTGTTTTAATGAAATCCACATTTCTGTGCAGTAAGTTCTTGTATGTCTCTTACGGTTCGCCAGTTATATCAAAGTTATTCAGAATGAAGAGGTCTTCACCAGAAAATTCAAGATATACATTTCGTGTGTCATAGGATATCTTAAACATGGGGCATTTTAATCAAAATAACCCATGCCTTTTTGAGAAACTCAAATGTAGTTGGGCATGGGAGGGGGTTTCTTGAAAATCTTTTTGTCGTATCCTAGGAAGATACCAAACTTAAATACCAATTTTGGTATTTAATGGTCTTATCGTTTTTACTTTCTCTACACGTATTATGTACATAATGCAACCAAAAATTCGATACCGAGTTTTCATCGGAAATATAAGTTTTAGGGTCCCCTGTATTTAAAAAAAGCATTTTCAGAAAAAGGTTCGTGTGTGTGTCCGTGTGTCACACGATAACTCAAAACCAAAAAGTCGGTAAAAACTAAACTTGGTATTTAAGTGTATTATCTTCCAGGGATGCACCACGAAGATTTTCAGAAAAATCCCCACACCCCAAACTACTTTTTCGTCGAAAAAAATTCAAAATATTTTCATTTTCTCAAAAATGACTAAGAAGTTTGATTAAAATATCGTATATTAACGACATTAACCTGACAAATAAAATGTATATCTTGAATTTTGTGGGAATAGCCTCTGAAGACTGCTTTATTCTGGATAAATTTTACGGAACTTTACATAACTTCTAAACCGTAAGAGATAGACAAAAACTAATCGCACAAAAAATGTAGAGCACGTTAAAACACACATTTCATGTTATATACATTTTTCATTGAGTTGATCGTTTTTTTTAGATATTTCTTGTTTTTTGTTTCAGCTTCAAAGAACTTATACTTTTCTCATACAGGACTCTGTTAACTCCCTTCCATACAAACAAAAGAACTTCAGTCACACAGCAACCAGCTTTTGACTATCACTTTAACCCATGCTACTCCCTTATTTCGCTTCTACTTACAAGGAAGCAAGTAATAAGACTATTTCTGCTAATTTTTTCTCGATTAGCATGAAGTAAATAGAAGCATAATGTTTTTAACAATAATTTGATGCAGAGACTTAGAGAAAGTCATGTGAATGGAACACATCAAATTTTTGTTCCCTGGAGACAGTACTGTTTACTTGACAATAGATTTGTTTACCTCTCCCCCCCGAGATTTTAGCAATGACTTGTTTTGATGCGGCGAGATGGTCGGTCGCAACCTATATAGGGAACGGCGAACGGTACGAAATTCCTAGGTCTGATAACACATGTTATGATTGGGCCCGAGAAGTGGTGACAGTTTAGTTCAGAAGATCGTATTGAGCTCTGCAAGCAATTGAAAAACGCAATATTTATAGCGTGTTGCTTTATTGAAAATGAAATAAGTTTACGAAAGTTGAAAGTGTGCCTGCCATACAGTCATATGCTAATTTTATTTTCAGGCTACCGACACGAAGGGTGAATAATTAAGAGCGTCTGTAGAGACCGTTTGACCTCAACAGCGTTTACTTTTTCCACCACGTCTACATAATAAGTAGAGAAGATGCAGCATTCCACTCAAGAATTCGATACGGAGTTTCCCTGAAGTGTATGTTTTAAGGTGTCCTTAGTTCTCTTAATTCGAAAACATTCACAAGACTTAGTGTACCTATTCCACAAACAAACCATTCTCACGAAATAGTATTCTTTTGTCTACTTGACATTGAATAAGATAAACATTAGCAAAAGTTGGTGTGTATTTAAAGTTCTACTTGTACCCTGTAGACTGCTCTCTCTTCTCAGAGACGCGTTCTGTATTTTGGTTTCAACTATCACAAATAAACATTGTTATTATCCTTTGAATTTATTGTGAATCATTACAAATGCATAAACACACAGAATCAAGTTATAACACTTATTAAGCACAAGAACACAACATTTTGACTCCTTTTTGTTTCTTTGTTAAGCCAAATCGATCTTCTCTTTTCTTTACAGCAATTATAAACAGAAATATTTCTGTTGCCGTGCGTTCATTCCAAGGCCGTGTAACGCATGTCAGTTTTAGCAATGCATATACGTATAACTGTTTCCATCTCTTTCTATCATTGTTGCGACTGTTGGGCACGTCTCCAGCCAACAAACTCCTTTACTTAAACCTTTTTGCATTAGAATGAACACGTCTTCCAAATATATTAATAACAAGTAAAACAATTCAGCAATAACAATTCACACACAAATTAACATTTAAGTGTGTGTAAGTTCTTATTTAGCCCAAATGAATTTCAAGTAGTTAGATGCAATTGCATAAAAGTCTGATGTGTTACACTCAAATGACTTTCTCTATATCCCTGTAACAAATTATTGTTAGATTATGTTTCTGTTTACTTCATGCTAATCGAGAAAAAAATAGAAGAAATAGTCTTATTTCTTGCTTCCTTGTAAGTAGAAGCGAAATAAGGGAATAAAATAGTTTAAAGTGATATTCAAAAGCTGGTTACTATGTGACTGCAGTTCCTTTGTTTGTATGGACAGAAGTTGCCAAATTTCTGTTTGAGAAAGGAATAAGTTTTTTAAAGCTAAAACCAATAACAAGAAATATCTAAAAAACGATCAACTCCGGACAAAAATGTATGACATAAATTGTGTGTTTTATGGTGATCTGCATTTTTTGTGGAGTAAGTTTTTATCTGTCTCTTACGGTTTACTAGTTATGCAAAATTCAGTAAAATTCATCCAGAATAAAGAGATCTTATGAGGTTATTCCCAGGAAATTCAAGATAATCAATTTATTATGCATATAAATATCTTAAATACAAGAGATTTTAATCCAAATCGTTAGAGCCATTTTTAAGAAAATCAAAAGTTTCCAAATTTTTTCGATGTAAAGTATAGTTGGGGGGGGGGGGGATTTTCTTGAAAATCTTCGTACCGCATCCTTGGAAGATACTAAACTAAAATACCAAGCTTGGTTTTAAACAGTCTTTTCGTTTTTGAGCTATGCTGCCACAGACATACACACAGAGAGACAGACAGACAGTCAGACACACACACACATACACACACGATCAGTTTTCTAAAAATGTTTTTTTTTTGGATTCAGGGGGTCTCAAAACATATATTTCCGATTAAGTCTCGATATAGAATTTTTGGTACAATACAATACTTTCTCTATACACTATGTACATAGTACGTATAAAGAAAGCTATATAAATCAGATTGTTCCAATGTTGTTGAATTCTTGGTTACGTGTAGTTATTTGTAAACTGCACCTCGGGCTCAGGACAATTGAGCTGGCAAAACAAGGTGTATTGGTTTCCAGTATTGTGAGGTTTAAGCGGCTGGAGAGAAGCTGTTGTGCGAGAACAATAGCAAACTGGCCAACCTCACCAAGCAAAACTTATTCCAACTATTAGCAATTATATAACGTGCTCTATAAATAAACATTTCTGTCTTTATTTCACCGATATGTCTAAAACAAATGTGATGTGTTCCATTCACATGACCTTCTCTACATCTTTGTATCAAATTAGTAATAAAAAAACCTAAGTTTCTATTTACTTCACGCTAATAGAAAAAAAAAAAAAAAACAACAGAAATAGTCTATTGCTTGCTTTCTTGTAAGTAGAAGCGAAATAAGGAAGTACCTTCAACCAAACGGTAACCGGCTTTTAAAAGATTTGACTATCGTTTTAGCATAGTGCATTCCCTTATTTTCCTTTTACTTATATAGAAGCAAATTATTAAGACAATTTCTGCTAATGTCGATCTCGATTATCATAAAGTAGATAAAATAATATACATTTTTTACAATAATTAGTTACATGGATGTAGAGAAAGCCATTTGATTGGAACACATGATATTATTAGATAAAGGTGCGTGTGTGTCTGTGGACAGAATATCTCAAAAATGGTATTTAGGTTAAGTATCTTTCAAGAAAATTCCCTCAATACAAACTATCCTTTATATGAAAAAAAATCGAATTTTTTTATTTTATCGAAAATAGTTGTAATGGCTGTGATTAAAATACCGTATATTAAATAAATTTACATGAAAAATATAATTTATATTTGCAATTTTCTGTAAATAGCCTCTGAATACATTTTGAACAACTTTTACATAACTGGTAAACCTTAACAGATACCCAAACCTTTCTACACAACCTATTATTTACATTTTCTTGCAGAGTTAAAAGTTTTGGAGATATTCCTTGTTATGGTTTAATTTTAAAATATTTATTTCTTTCTTTCAAAAGAAAAAGGAAGTCGTTCGCATTTTTTCGTCCTTTCCTGCCACGAAAAGAAGCAAATTTTAATGAAAATCTTATACCAACGGCTTTAAAACATTTGATTAAGGTTTTAGCCTAGGTGTTCCGTTTTTACTTTCTCTACACGTACTATATACATGGTGTATGGATAAGATATTGTATTCCACCAAAAAATTCAATATAGAAATTTCACTGGAAATACAGTGTAATCCTGAATCCAAAAGAAACCCCCCCCCAACTACCCTTTAAATGGAAACATTTTCCAACATTTTGATGTATTAAAAAACAGATGAATAATATTGACCAAAATAGCGTATTAAAAATATTTACCAGACAAATAAAATGTATATGTTGAATTTTTGGGAATAGTCTCCCAAGACTACTTTTTCTGGATGAACTTTATGGAATTTTGTATAACTGGCAAACCATATTGTGCAAATTATTTTACGGAATTAACGGAAAAAAAAGAGCTCGTTAAAACACACAATTTATGTTATATATATTTTTTTTTTTGAGTGGATGTTTTTGAGATATTCCTTGATTTTGGTTTCAGCTTTAAAAAGCGTATACTTTTCTCATACAAGCATTGGTCGACTCCTGTTCATACAAACAAAGCAACTTCAGTCACATAGCCACCAGCTTTTGACTATCACTTTAACCTATGGTACTCCCTTATTTCACTTCTACTTACAAGGAAGCAACTAATAAAACTATTTCTGCTATTTTTTTCTCGATTAGTATGAAGTATATAGAAGCTTTAGCTTTTCAACAATACTTTGTTGCAGAGATATAGAGAAACTTATGTGAATGGAATATCAGATTTTTAGATAAAGATCCGTGTGTGTCTGTGGACAGCATAGCTCAAAAAGGAAAAGAGCGTTAAATACCAAGTTTGGTATTTAAGTTTGTTATCTTTCAAGTCTGAGACATGAAGATTTTGAAGAAAATTCTCTCACCTCAAACTACCCTTTATATAGAAAAAAATTCGAACATTTTGACTTTCTCAAAAATGGCTCTAACGATTTTGATAAAAATCTGTAATATTTAGGATATTTACATACCAAATAAAATGTATATTTTGAATTTTCTGTGACTAGCTTCTAAAGACCTCCTTATTCTGGATGCTTTATATTGAATGTTGCATAACTGGTAAATCGAATGAAATAGACAAAAAGTTACTATACAAAAAATGTACATCACGATAAAACACACACTTTATTTTATATACACTTTTTTCCTGAAGTTGATTGTTTTTTAGATATTCCTTGTTTTTTGGTTTCAGCTTTAAAAACCATACTTTTCTCATACAGGAATTTGTCGACTGCTATCCATACAAAGGAACTTCAGTCACATAGCAACCAGCTTTTGACTATCACTTTAACCTATGCTACTCTCTTATTTCGCTTCTACTTACAAGGAAGCAAGCAATAAGAGTATTTCTGCTAATTTTTTCTCGATTAGCATGAAGTAAATAGAAGTAATACCTTAACAATACTTTGTTGCAGAGATAAAGAGAAAGTCATGTGAATGGAGTACATCAGATATCCACATTGGTGCAAGGTCTGTGCTTTGCTTTCTAATAATCCTCGCTGAGTAAATCGGCTCAGTGTATTTAAGTTTTCTTTCTTCCTTGGTAAATGTTGAATCTAATTGAGATCAATTTGTTATTTGCACAATTTAATAACCGCAGGTTCAATTTCAGTTTAATTAGTGTTCTATGTAAAAAGTTTGTTTAATTGTTGTGCTATTTTTCTACTAGTTTTCAGGAGAGTCGTATTGCTTTAACCTCGTCTACCTTATAGCAGCAATAAGTGTAGAAGGTATTATTCCCTCTTTTCACATATTTTAACTAGCAGCCCCTCTCGGTACGACTGCAAACTTTTAATTAGTTCTCTCTCTCTCCCGCTTTTTGCTTGTTAGTTTTAACGTCGCGATATTTTTGTTGATAAACTAAACTCAGAAGTGACTTAATTACATTCTGTTTGGTTAAAAGTCAATTCAACCCAAGAAAGATCGAGGATTTCATTTCCAAAACATAATAGCAGTTAAATCTCCAATTTAGTGTTTTTGGTATCTTATCTATTACTTTCTAGTCCCGTATGGACAGTGTACATAGTGTAAAGAGAAGGTATTGTATTGCACCCAAAAATTCCATACCGAGTTTCACCGGAAATACATGTTTTAGGAACCTTGAATGCAAAAAAGAATTTTAAGAAAAAGGTCCGTACGTGTGTGTATGTGTGTGTGTGTGTGTGTGTGCCTTTAGACAGCATAGCTCCAAAACGAAAAGACTGTTAAATACCAAACTTGGTATTTAAGTTTGGTATCCTGCAAGCATGTGACAAGAAGGTTTTCAAGAAAATCCCACCACCACTAACTGCTCTTTACATGGAAAAGTTTTCGAAAATTTTCGTTTTTCTTATAAATGGGTGTAACTATTTTGATTAGAATACCATATATTAAAGTCATTTCTATCACAAATAAAATGCATGCCTTCAATTTTCTGGGAATATTTTATACGAATTTTGCTGAATTTTGCGTAAGTAGTAAACCGTAAGAGATTGACAATAACTTACTACACAAAAAATGTAGATCTCGCTGAAATACACAATTTACGTCATATACAATTTGTTCATGGAATTTACGTTTTCAAGATATGCTTTTATTAGTTTCAGTTGTAAAGTACTTCTACTTTTCTCAGACAGGAAGCGGCGGTTTTTGTTTTATTCTACTCCCGGCCAAGCAAAGAAGCGATTTGCAATGACAGTCGCATATCGACAGCTTTTAAAACATTTGACTATCACTTTAGCATAGCACATTCCTTTAGTTGCCTTCTACTTATAAGGAACTAAGTAACAAGAACGTTCTGCTGATGTTTATCTCGATTAGCATTGTGTAGAAAGAAGAATAATCTTTTGTAAGAAGTTTGTTTGTAGATCAGCTAGAGAGAGTCATGTGAGTGCAACACTTGAATGTTTTTTTGTAAAATTCTAATCTGTTCTATTCACATGACTTTCTCTACATCTTTATAACACATTATTGTTAAAAACTTTATGATTCTATCTGCTTCATTCTAATTGAGATGCACATTAGCAGAAATGCTTTCTTCTAAGTAGATACAAAGGAAATAATGTAATACCTTAGTCTAAAACAATAGTCAAATTTTGTTGAATGAAATCTTCCTTTGCATTGTCAGGAGTTGACAAATTCCCGTGGGTGAAAACCTAAGGTATTTTAAAACAAACCAATAAGAAGAAGTGTCTCAAAAATAGTGAACTCCACGAAAAAACATCTGATGTGTTCCATTCACATAACTTTCTCTACATCTCTGCAACAAATTATTAAAAAGCTTATGCTTCGATTTACTACATTCTAATCGAGAAAAAGAGGTTGAAAAATTCCTGTATGAGAAATGTATACGTTTTCTAAAACTGAAACCAATATCAAGGAATAGCTCAGAAACGATGAACTCTACGAAAAAAAAAAATATATAACATAAATTGTGTGTTTCAACCAGATCTACATTTTTGTATGGTAAGTTCTTGTCCATCTCTTGCGGTTTAGCAGTTATGCAACATTCCGTAAAATGCATCCAGAATAAAGAGATCTGCAGAGGTTATTCCAAGAATATTCTAGATATACATTCTACTGACTGTGTAAGTATATTTAATATACGGTATTTTAATCAAAATCGCTAGTCTTTTTTATAAAATGAAAATTTTCGAAAGTTTTTCCATATAAAGGGTATTTGGGGGTGGGGGGAATTTCTTGAAAATCTTAGTGTCGCTTCCTTGCAAAATACCAAAATAAAATACCAGGTTTGGTATTTAACGCTCCTTTCGTTTTTACATAGTATGTGTAGAGAAAGACTATTTCTGCTAATGTTTTTTTCTTTTAGCATGAAGCAATTAGAAGCACAAGCTTTTTAAGAATAATTTGTCGCAGATATGTAGAGAAAGTCATGTGAATGTAACAAATCCGACTTTTTGAGTAAAATTGAGAACACTACCTTGTTCTATGCCTATGGCCTCTAATATTTCGTGAACTTTGATTCGTCGATCACTCAAAACCATATTCTGGATTTTCTCTTTCGTTTCGGAGGAAGTCACTTCTGCTGGATGTTCCTCATGTAGGCCACGTTTACATTCATTTATCCAATGGCAAGTGCAGGAGGAAGTCACTTCTACTGGACGTCCGGAACGATGTTCCTCATGTAGGCCACGTTTAAATTCATTTATCCAATGGCAAGTGCAGGAGGAAGTCACTTCTGCTTGACGTCCGGAACGATGTTCCTCATGTAGGCCACGTTTAAATTCTTTTATCCAATGGCAAGTGCAGGAGCAAATGGCCATGAACTTCCTCTTGGAAGTCACTTCTGCTGGACGTCCGGAACGATGTTCCTCATGTAGGCCACGTTTAAATTCTTTTATCCAATGGCAAGTGCAGGAGCAGATGGCCATGAACTTCCTCTTGGAAGTCACTTCTGCTGGACGTCCGGAACGATGTTCCTCATGTAGGCCACGTTTAAATTCATTTATCCAATGGCAAGTGCAGGAGGAAGTCACTTCTGCTGGACGTCCGGAACGATGTTCCTCATGTAGGCCACGTTTAAATTCATTTATCCAATGGCAAGTGCAGGAGCAGATAGCCATGAACTTCCTCTTGGAAGTCACTTCTGCTGGACGTCCGGAACGATGTTCCTCATGTAGGCCACGTTTAAATTCATTTATCCAATGGCAAGTGCAGGAGCAGATGGCCATGAACTTCTTCTTGGAAATCACTTCTGCTGGACGTCCGGAACGATGTTCCTCATGTAGGCCACGTTTAAATTCATTTATCCAATGGCAAGTGCAGGAGGAAGTCACTTCTACTGGACGTCCGGAACGATGTTCCTCATGTAGGCCACGTTTAAATTCATTTATCCAATGGCAAGTGCAGGAGGAAGTCACTTCTACTGGACGTCCGGAACGATGTTCCTCATGTAGGCCACGTTTAAATTCATTTATCCAATGGCAAGTGCAGGAGGAAGTCACTTCTACTGGACGTCCGGAACGATGTTCCTCATGTAGGCCACGTTTAAATTCATTTATCCAATGGCAAGTGCAGGAGGAAGTCACTTCTACTGGACGTCCGGAACGATGTTCCTCATGTAGGCCACGTTTAAATTCATTTATCCAATGGCAAGTGCAGGAGGAAGTCACTTCTACTGGACGTCCGGAACGATGTTCCTCATGTAGGCCACGTTTAAATTCATTTATCCAATGGCAAGTGCAGGAGGAAGTCACTTCTACTGGACGTCCGGAACGATGTTCCTCATGTAGGCCACGTTTAAATTCTTTTATCCAATGGCAAGTGCAGGAGCAGATGACCATGAACTTACTCTTGGAAGTCACTTCTACTGGACGTCCGGAACGATGTTCCTCATGTAGGCCACGTTTAAATTCTTTTATCCAATGGCAAGTGCAGGAGCAGATGACCATGAACTTACTCTTGGAAGTCAGAAGAGTTGATGAGTGTTCTTGTTGCGCATGCAGGTCATAAACCAGAGCGGGGGTTTAAACTTTTATCATCGTGACGAAGTGGCTCTCAAAACGCAATGTTTCGAATCATATGTCGTAAAATTCTACGATTCTCTCGGGCTTTAATTCAATTGCTAATGCGTTCCGGTGTTTTTATTGCAACGTGCGCGAAAATACAAAATCTAAAACGGTTTAACGTGCGAAATGGTCTTTCGAAGCTAGAAATGGATAATTCATAGAAAGTCTGCTAACTCAGATATTGAGCTAAATTTTAACAGCTTTTTATGTTGTCTAGCATGTATAAGTAGGTAGCTACAGAATATATATTCCACCTAAAAGTTCAATACCGAGATTTCATTCCAAAAGTATTTTAGGAATCCCTGAATAAAAAAAAATAGTTTTTTAGAAAAAAGTCCGCGTGTGCTTGGGACAGAATAACTAAAATATCTGATGTGATCCATCCACATGCCTTTTCTAAATCTTTATAACAAATTGTTAAAAAGCTTATTCTTCGATCTTCTTTATGATAATGGAGATAAACATTAGCAGAAATTGTCTTAAATACTAGAAGGGCAAAAATCTAATGTGTTGTGAACTAAGTTAAATGCTAGAGAATACTGAACCTTATTGAAATGACAATGTGAACTAACAGAATACCGAACTGTATTAAAACATTTAAGTGAACTAAGTGATGTCCGAGGAAAACTGAAGCGGTAGTGTGAACCACGGGGGAAGTACGGGGATAATTGAACTATACTAAAATATTGAAGTGGCAGAGTGAACTAAAGAAGTTAGAGAAAAAATTTAACTCTACTACAACACTGAAGTGATAGTATGGAATATTGAAGTTGCAGAGAAATTCGAATTATAATGAAATAAATGACATTGAACTAAGTGAAGTCGCAGGGAAAATTGAACTATGTTAAAATAATGAAGTGGTAGTGTGAACTAGTGAAGTAACAGGGAAAATTTAACTGTACTACAGCATTGAAGAGGTAGTGTGAAATAGTGAAGTCACAGAGAAATTTGAGTTATAGTATAACAAGTGGTTGTGTGAACTAAGTGAAGTCACCGGGAAAATTGAACTATTATAAAGCCTTAAAATGTCAATGTAACTAAGTAATGTCTAGGGGAAATTGAAGTGTATAAAAACATTGACGTTTTAAAGTGAACTAGTGAAATCACAGGAAATGAACTATGCTACAACATTGAAGTGGTGATATGAAAATATGATGTCAATGAGAAAATTGAACTACAATATAACAAGTGACAGTGTGAACTGAGTGAAGTACGTAACTTTAGCCGCCTCCGTTAAAAATATACGTGACGTTATGTTTTATATGCTTTTAAATCTGCCGCTAAGAGGAGAGAGAATCTGTATACTTCATCAAAAAAGCGGAAGGGGAAAATGCATGAACACACAACGTAAAATACAATATGGGCCGAGGCAGGGGCATGCATGTTGACTTGCAATTATTCGCCATTCAAGTTTCTTCACGCAAAAGGAAGAGGGATAGATGGCGATTAGCGTGCAGCAGCGGAAATAGGAAATGACGTCATGTCGAGAGCGCACGACTAAATACAGCCTTTTATATTCCAGACTGGAACTGTCATTGGTTAAAGGAAGTTTTCAAGCTTATTCCTTCTCCGTGCATTTGACTCATACAGAGGGCGCTCTACACGAGCATAAACGAGCTTTTTAGACACGTCCTGATGCAGAGTTGTTAAAAGTAGAACATTCTGTCACTCAGTGTTATAAAACTATAATACTTCAGTGTAGCCAACTTTGGTTTGTGTGTCCACGGCCTCATTCAAGTAGGCTGTGACTCTGAAAGCTCGTATCCATTCATAAAGGAATCTGCTGAACCAGACGAAAGTATGCAAGCAGCGGAGAGTCTAATTTACAACTGATACACTGTCTCCGTTGTATAGAATGTTTTCGTTCTTTACGAGTAAGTCAAGTTGTCAGCACTGATGCTAAGCAAGGCAACAACTGAATATCGCAGACCATTAAGCATGAACTACTTGAAATAGGTAAAACAGTTTATTTATAATTATATGTCTACAAATATTTTTTTTTCTTCTGTAGTTTAACGTCCTTTAACCTGGTTGGTCATATTGGGCGATGAATGACATTGGTGAAATGATGCTCAAATGACCTCAGGGTCCATGGAGCTTAAAGTTATTCAACATTCGTCTTCTCAGGATAAGGGAAAACTCAGAAAAAGACCTTATCCGGGGGGTAACTCACTCTAAGTGAGATTCGAACTCGCGACCTTTTGAATGTAAGGCAGACACGCTACCACTACGCTACCAAGGCGGGCTCTACAAATAGATATGACACGCGTATTAAAACTGTTTTATATAGTTCGTAGCTTCCTACTGACAATATAAAACACAATTTTTACCACTTCGATCATAAATAACTATTCCTATGAAGATGGCTTCATGAAGACATTCCATACAAGTTAAAGAAAAGTAAACCAAGGTCATACATATTTTTAGGAAAACATAAACATCTGATTTACATTCACGTGACATTCTCTATGTGTTCCTCAAACAGCATTCTTACAAAGGATTATTATTGTATATACACATCTTACTAATAAAGATAAACATTAACAGAAATTGTCTTATTGCTTCTTTCCTTGTAAGTAAAAGGGGAATAAGGACATACACTAGGCTAAAGCGATAGTCAATGTTTTATAATGTAGCAGTTGCCAAGTACGAGAAAAGTTTAAGTATTTTAAAGCTGAAGTCAATTACAAGGAATATCTCGGAAACGGTCAATCTCACAAAAAAAGAAAAAAAAAAAAAAGTTCATGACACAAGTTGTGTGTTTTAACAAGATCTACATTTTATATATACTGAGTTTTGTCTATCAGAAAAATGCATTCAAAATAAATAGGTTTCAGAGGATATTTCCAGAAATTTGAAATACTACATTGTTAAGCAAGTCAAAATTGTAACAAACATTTCCAGGTTGAGGTTTCTTGCAAATTTCCTGTAGCAACCTTGGAAGACAGCAAACGTTTGATATTTAAGGTCTTTTAGTTTTGCTACTATGTTGCCCACAGACACATATGGACCTTTTTCTAAAAATGCCTTTTTTGGACTCAGGGGATGTCAATATATCTATTTCCGTATTTCATTTATGTGCACGCGCTTTTACCTTGGTATTATCCAGGGACTAAAACGGTTTTCCAGGAAATCCTTTACGCTGAAGAAACTTGATTTTTTCTCAAAAATAGCACTCTTAATTTTAATGCAAATGTTTAAGATCTGTCCATGATATCATGACTGGTAAAATGTTCTCGTCCTCATTTTGAGAAATCTTAAAACTTGTAAACCTAAGAGATTGCAAATGCTGTATGTTTAAGATCTGTCCATGATATCATGACTGATAAAATGTTCTCGTCCTCATTTTGAGAAATCTTAAAACATGTAAACCTAAGACATTGCAAAAACTGTTTTAAATTCACATGAATTGCCTTCCCTTTTCAGTAATAACTTATTTTTACAAAAGAGTAGCTTTACTTTCATCTCTTTATGACAATGGAGATAAAGATTAGCAGAAATAGTTCTTTATTTTATTTCCTTGGTGGTAGAACGGTAATAATAGTCTAAAGCAGGTATCCCCAAGTCGAGTCAAGGTCGCTTGAGGGCGCGCGGGGCTACACAGTCCAGTGGCGGTGTAACGCTACATGTTAGTACTGTGGCGGTCGTCCACTGTTTCAGCAGAAAGGGAACAAAATGACGCGGCAAAATGTCTTAAAAACGTCTAAACAAAACAACTAAATATAATTTGCAACGGCTTTACTCGCTATGTCACGCACACGATTATGATAAGTGCAAGGACACTGGAGCACGTGTGCTGTTGCAGATCTGATATCAATACTCGTGCTAATGTTAGACTGAGTTACAAAATAGCCAGGAGGAGATGGTAAAACAATATTTAATTGATGCAGCTAAGCCCAGAGTATGTACACGATTATCAATCAGACAGTTTATCCGCCTCCATCATAACACGTCGTGTGGAGGACCCTGCAGACGATATTCGGAGTCACTTGTCTGAGATAACTACAAAATCCATCACTTTAGCCTATGCTACTCCCTTATTTCGCTTCTACTTACAAGGAAGCAAGTAATAAGACCATTTCTGGTAATTGTTTCTCGATTAGCTTGAAGTAAGTAGAAGCATTAGCTTTTTAAAAATAATTTGTTGCAGAGATGTAGAGAAAGTCATGTGAATGGGACACAACAGATTTTTTCTATTTTGACATTTATCTTTTAACTCATGTTTGCAATGGCAGTTTGACAGGACTGTCGATGATATCCACTGAAAATGGTGTTGCCAATGACTTAGATTACTTCTCTTGTGGTATAATGTTGAGGAATCTTCGGGCAATTGTCGCAGTATGTTATATATTCATCAAAGTCCAAGGTTTCTACACACAAGTTGTGCAGTGTCGGTTATATCATTGCTCTCATCTATTGCAGCAGAAAACGCAATGGATTTTGTAGTTATCTCAGACAAGTGACTCCGAATATCGTCTGCAGGGTACTGCACAAGAAATGTAAATCTCGTCAGAACACCAACTTGAGCCAACTAGTTTTTTTTAACCATCCATTTCCGAGGTATTCCGTATTATACACATAAATGTTCTAATACGTGTACTTTTCTCAAGTGGAAAGTCGTTATTCATATTTGTTCATCGTGACCAAGCGAAGAGAATGGAATTTTAATACCATCACATAGCGATCAGCTGTTAAAGAATTTGACTATTGATTCAGCTTATTGTATTCCTTTATCTTCCCTAAACGATGCAAAATATACTAAAGAAATCATTACTGCGAACGTTTCCCTTGCTGAACATAAAGTAGATAGAAGAATAAGGTTTTTGTAAGAAATGCTTGGTAGAGAAAGTTATGTGAATGTAGCACATGCGATTGTTATCTACTCGTACTCACTTGTGGATTAGCAGCCCGGTTGTTTCCGGCACATCTGTTTCAGGTTATCTGGAGCGGGTCTGTAACCAATTCTGTTCTACTCTGCTTCCATTTTATCACAGCTTACACATTACATCGCTTTCACCAAAGTTCTTTTACAGCCAGATTTTCACCATCGCCACGAATAAAATATAAGCTTATGACGCTGGTACTACTTCCTTTTTCTGCTATTGTCTCTTTTCTTCATTATTTCCACGGGGGGGTCCGAGATTTTTACTTTCCATATGCACATAGTCAGGAGGGGAACTAGCTATTGTATTCCAGCCAAAAATTCGATACAGAGATTTCATCGGAAATATACAGTCAGTCAAAAAATGTGTTCGCCTAAGCAATCTTGTAACGTTTAAAACGAATAAACATTGAAACAGTATAGAATAAGATTTTCTTGAGTTCTGGTTAATTTTATGGTTATATTATACCTTAACAAAACATGTTGCTTGTTTGTTTTGTTTTAACAACGAGAAAAGTCAACATCCAGAATTATTTCTCTCTTTATATCTTTCTCTTTATATATACAGAGTGTTTCAAAACGACACCAAACGAAGATGTGGACCTTGTTGATCATACCGTACGTGATACGTGAATATAATTTTCAGCTCTAAATTCGGCACATACAAAACTGCCATAAAAACACCATGGATTAGGCAGTCGTACATAACCAGATGGCACATGCCTGGCCCACTCCAAGAGAGATGCCGGTTGGTAGCGAAGGTCCCAGCGCGTGGTGTAGGCGTGGTTTGATAGACACGCAGGCGCGGCACAGGTCACTTTAGTAATGGAAAACGTAGCATGTTGGTTTTGTTGTGTGTTTCGTATAACACGTTCTGTGGTTGTTTACGTGACGTATGACAACCGTTGTTCCTTCGCTGCCTAATCCCAAATGTGTGCGATTTTTAAACGCACATAAAACTTTAAACAGAAGAGTTTGAACGTTGCGATATCAAGTTTCAGACAAGTCAAAGTGTAAGCTAATCGACTGGTATCTTCGTTTGGTGTCAAAACAACGTTTGAAACAACGTGAAATTGTCACGTGTGTCATAGGCGAAAGTTTAAGTTATAATGTTTTAGTAATATCTTTTATTAATTTAGAATTAATTAATCTGAATTAATTGAGATTTCAGTCCTACATATTCTTGGTAAAATACAAGTTTTGTTATAAGCTGATGACTAGCCTCTTAATGATGACACTGCTAGTGGACTTTTCGATGACACTAACTTCCGTTGGGCTACGTGCACCTTCGCACTTTGACGTCACACAGGATATTCTACAGCATTTAAATATTCGTTGCTGATTGACTAAGACTACCCACTATCAGGGCGTTGGTTTTCCATATTAGGAGTACAGCCACCATGTTGGAAAGCCCTTCCGGGATGCCGCTAGATCTATTTAAGGGACTGCAAATCCAACCAGCAGGTCTTGACCGTCGGGGAACCTCTGCTTGCTTGTGGGCGTCTTAGGGCGTCGCTCCGGGTTCAACCAGCAGGTCTTGACCGTCGGGGAACCTCTGCTTGCTTGTGGGCGTCGCTCCGGGTTCAACCGGCCATTTCTTCGATCACTACATCTCTTACCTCGCCAATCACACACATTTGAGAAAAGTTAAAGCAACTTAAATAAAATAAGAAAACAAACAAAACTAAAAAGATAAGTGAAATAACTTGTGTATTTTAACAATATTTGCATTCTCTGTGTTTTGTGTATCCTTTATACAAAAGGCATACAGAATGACGTAGACCTTAGCCCAAACCCCATATAATTCAAGACACACATTTCACTTCTCTTGCCATTTATATATTAACCAAAGAATGGTGAGTATTCCAAATGAAGGGTATATTGGGCGGTGATTTTCTCATAAATTGCTCTAATGATGTTGATTAAAATGCCATAAGTTTAAGATATTTTCATGAGAAACGAAATGTATAACTTGAATTTTCTGAGAAAAGGCCTCTTTATTCTAAATGAAGTTAGCTCAATGCTATGTAACTGGTAAACCCTGAGAGATAGACAGAAACTTACTACACAAAAAATGACGATTGCGTTAAAACACGCAATTTACGTCAATTTTTCATAGAATTGTCCATTTTTGAGCTATTCTTTGCTATTTGTTTCAGATTTAAAATATTTAAACTTTTCTCACACGGAAAATTGTAAACTCCTAGCCATACATAGAAACGAATCTCAACCACATGAGAACCAGCTTTTGAAAGCTTTGACTATCATTTTAACCATTATTTTCCCCACTGCTTACAAGGAAGCAAGTAATTAACACAATTTCTGTTAATGTTTATCTTGATTATCATAAAGAAGATACAAGAATATGCTTTTTAACAATAATTTTTTACCGTTAAGTAGAGAAAGTCATGTGAATGGTACACATCAGATTTTTAAAGTTATTGTGAATCTCATTAACAGCGACTTGTGGGATATTTGTGGTATTCTGGGAAAACCACAAGTGTTTGTCTGGCATGCAAAAGGACAGACTTGTAGAGCTTCGGTATAGGTGAATAACAGATTAGCGTTTTCTTGCTCATCGCCAGGTTCTCTCATCAAAACCTCATATCACTGGCTATACATTCACGAGTCACAGTGTATAGGTGGACAACAGATTAGCGTTTTCTTGCTCATCGCCAGGTTCTCTCATCAAAACCTCATATCACTGGCTATACATTCACGAGTCACAGTGTTAAACTTCAAGTTATCGTCACAGCTGTTACAAATTAATAGAATGTCGGCGAACTAATTGAATGTCTCACTGTGATAGTGTCATTATTGGATTCGTTGTTTTTTCTGACAAGCCGTGTGGAGGACAGGTTTGAACCCCGGATCTCCTGGTCTCTAGCCGTGTGTAGGACAGGAGTTGGTTAGGCAGAGTCAGTCTGAAAATTTCAATGTCATAGCCGGGATTTGAACCACGGATTTCTAGGTCTCTATTCGGTTGCACTGCCACTGAGCTACCATGGCAATATGAAGGCATACCATTGAACTTCTCAACAAACTCGCATGCTTCCCGGTAAACCACAAGGTGATCTCAAATTATTTTGAGATGACAACCCCAATGGCGACCTATAATGTTGTAAGTACTTTAAGTCCCAGGATTCAAAGTATAGCCAACTATTATGGTCAATTTTTACTGGATTAATTCGTATTCAATGCTATGCCGGCATGTTGCCATGGTAGCTCAGTGGCAGAGCAACCGGCGCCACTGTTATATCCGTCTCGCATTCGAAAGGTTCCTCTGGTAATCAAAAACTCTGACCCATGGGTTTTTCGTGGTTTTCACGGGATTGCTAGGCGAATGTGGGGATGTTCTCATCTACCATCTCTTTTCAGGTGTGTTTCCAACTTATAGTGCATGGTAGTGCGGGCAGATGACGCATGCTCAATGTTCTCATGCATGCCCTCTACGGGTCATGACTTCCGCGCGTCCCTGGTGTCCTCTCCTCTGCCTCTTCATTCACCTCATCCCATCCCTTTGTAGGAGCACGTACCACATGCTCACAAACCATATAAAAGGAGAAATTGTATATAATATTATAAGCTTAAAGAAAGCAATGTAAAATAGTTGTGAATATTTAAGGGTAGAAATATGCATAGCTGCAAGTTGTTGTAACCTACGTAATTAGGGCAAGTCCAGCTAGCTTAATTCCAGGTAACAGTTCACCAAACACCACTTGCTAATGACCACAGGGTTTAGGCTACAGAATGTACGATAGAAGAGAACTGACATAGAAGGCAACGAGACAGGAATAGTGACTTGTCTTCCAAGTAGCACAAGGAATCGGAGAATCAGTCAAAGCAAGCATAAAGTTAAAGTGAGAAGGAACCACGTTTTTCCAAACGCGTCATGTGCACGCGATGACGTCAGAATTTTGCACAATGTTCTCAACCAATATGATTAATTGATGAAAAGGATAAGATTTTTCGGATGGAAATTTGATTAAATCCTCCAATTGATCCAATAAATGCAGAGCTTGTGAGGTGATGCTAACTAAGAACCAATAAGAGATGCTGTTAAATTTTATGCCGCGTCACCTAGGATCAGTATTTAAGGCAAGGCAGATCTCTTATGTGGTTGCTCACATTGAGTCGCGCGCACGTCCACGTACTTGAATGGTGGGGGAGTGATGTGCAGATGGTCAGATTAGGCTCCTGACTAATTTTAGTGGTGGAATGGTATTTATTTATAAGGCAACAAGCTAGCCACCGTTAAACCTGTGATACAATACATTCAAGTCGTAAGGGAAAATGCAGTGTTTTTAATATTAGCCTCACTTACAAATTCGTTAGATAATTTTAATTAGGAGTGGAATCTTCTTTAACAACGAAACTGAGGACACTGCTGGAACGAGAAACCGATTCCCGCGACACCCCTGAGAGTGTTAAGCCATTTCGCACTTGCAACAAAGGGCCTACTATAGGCCCTTCGCTACCTGTTATGCAAAAGTTATTCGGAATAAAGAGGAATTCAGGGGCTTTTCCCAAAAAAATCAGCATATAAGTTTAATTTGTAATCAGAGTATTTTAATCAAAACTGTTAGAGCTAGTTTAGAAGATAGACACCATTGGGAGGGGAAGTTTTCTGAAAATCTTCGTGTCAAATCCTTGCAATATCAAGTTTTGTACATGATAGAGAGTTATTCTGGCCGCAACACACATAATTATCTTCTAAATGTTTATTTTATTATGCATTTCTGAAGAAATCTCGGTATCAAATTTGTGGGTGGAATACAATACCTTCTCTACAGACTATGTATATTTACTACGTACTAGATAAAATAAAAATGCCAACCAATTTTCCTAAATTTTGAGGAACGAGGTATATTTTGATTATGCAGTTATATTTACGTTATAAAATTTTGAAATAACTTATATCTATCTTGAATTTTCTGGGAATAGCCTCTGAATACATCTTTATTCTGGATGAACTTTACGGAACTTTGCATAACTGCTAAATCGAAAGAGATGGACAAAAGCTTAACACACAAAAATGTAGAGCACGTTAAAACCCACAATTTATGTTGTATACATTTTTTCGTAGAGTTGATCATTTTTGAGATATGCCTTGTTCTTGGTTTCAGGTTTAAAATGAAACGGAAATGGTGTTTCTATTTATGGACGCTCTTTAACTGCTTTGGTTCTCAGCGTCCCATTCTACATTGGGCGTGATAGACCGCTTAATTTTGTTCAGAGGCCCCTCTATCAGGTTTGAAGTTCTTTTACGTGCCGTAAATATACGTCACGGGACCCACGGTTTTACTTCCCTTTCGAAGGAAGCCATGTTAAGGATTTTTACGCCCGAAAAATCCATCGACCTCCGCTTCAGGTTGAAAAAAACATATACCTTTGTCAACTCCTTCCATACAAACAAATAAACTTCAGTCACATAGCAACCAGCTTTTGACTATCACTTACCTATGGTACTCCCTTATTTTCTTTCTACTTACAAGGAAGTAAGTAATAAGAGTATTTCTACTAATTTTTTCTCGATTAGCATGGAGTAAATAGCAGCATAAGCTTTTTAACAATAATTGGTACAGAGATGTAGAGAAAGTCATATGAATGGAAGACTTCAGATTTTTCAGCTGTATTCGTTATTTTCTGTCAATTTTTCGGACAGTTTATAGCGCAATCCTGCTAATGAATATTATCTTTATGTAGTGTTCAGTTTTACATTACTTTGATCGAACACTGTTTGTTTTGTACACTGCTATTGCAGCAGGTGCTTCGCACTAACAACATTTCACATGTGAAATAAAGAGCATAGCAACACATGTGAAATCGGCATTCATCTACATGCTCATACTTCTCTCTGTTCATTTGTTTGTGTATAGCGCACGGTGTTTGTACACAACGGTCCTTTCGGAGAGGTGCACTGCAGGGAAATCTGCCTGCGTTTAAAACACGGCGCAGACCGCCCATCAGGTGTATTGGTTCTACTGGTGTGTAATATTGACAGAATCAACCTGCAAATCCGATAAAACCAAATTCTAGCTCCCCAGAAACATATTAATGGACTGACCTTAAAATTAAATTCTACAAACAGCAGCATAGAAACCTATTTGGATTTCAGTAGCTGGCGAAAACCTACATTAGCTCTAAGACAGAGGATCAAATGTTGCCTTCACATGGCTTTCCCTACATATCTGCAACAAATTATTGTTAAATAGCTTTATACTTCTATTTACTTCATGCTAATCAAGAACAAACTAACAGAAATAGTCTTATTATTTGCTTCCTTCTAAGTAAAGCGAAATAAGGGAGTACCATAGGTGAAAGTGATAGTCAAAAGTTGGTTGCTATGTGACTGAAGTTCCTTTGTTTGTATGGACATGAGTTGACAAGTTCCTGTATGAGAAAAGTATAAGATTTTTAAAGCTGAAACAAGTAACAAGAAATATCTCAAAAACGCTCCACGAAAAAAAATTATATAACATAAATTGTGTGTTCTAACGTGCTCTATATTTTGTTGTGTTAAGTTTCTGTCCATCTCTTACGATTTAGTAGTCATGCAAAATTGCGTAAACTTCATACAGAATAAAGTAGTCTTCAGAAGCTATTCCCTGAAAATTTAAGATATACATTTTATTTGTCAGGTAAATATCTTTAATATACGATAAATTTAATCCAAATCGTTAGAGCCATGTACGTTTAGAGAATGTAAAAAGTAGTTTTAGAAAAAGGTCCGTGTGTATGCCTGTGGGCAGCATAGCTCAAAAAGGAAAAGTATGTTAAATACAAAACTTGATATTTAAATTTTGTATGCGACACGAAGATTTTCAAGAAAATCCCCCCACCCCCAACTATCCTTTACATGGAAAAAATTTAGAACAATTTCATTTTCACAAAACCGGCTCTGACGATTTTGATTAAAAGTTCTTATATATAAGATATTTCTATCACAAATAACATGTATATCTTGAATTTTCTGGGAATTGCCTCTAAACATCGTTTTATTCTGAATGAATTGTTTTGAACTTTGCATAATTAGTAAATCGTAAGAGATAGACAAAAACTTACTATAGAAAAATATAGATATCATTAAAACTTATGTCATGTACGTGGAGTTGACCGTTTTCGTGATATTCCTTGTTATTAGTTGCAGTTTTAAAATCCTGTACGGAACTTGTCAACACCTGGTGACGCAAAAAAACGAATTTCTATCTCACACCTACCACATTTTACAAGCACTTTAACCTAAGGCATTTGACTCTATCAATCGAAATGCATTATGGTACAAACTAGGCAGAAAGGGGTTATCAAGTAAAATGGTTAGAGCATTGCAGGCAATGTATCAAAATGTCGAATTCTGTGTGAAGTACAACAGAAACAGTGTCCGAGAGCTGCCGAAGCTATAGGGGAGTGAGGCAGGGTTGTATTTTATCTCCCTTGCTATTTAATCTCTTTGTGGATGATATTACTGATACAATGATAGCAGAGAATATTCAGGCACAGGTAGTAGCGGATTTGCAGATCCCAACACTTTTATACGCAGACGATTTAGTATTGTGCTCTACGACAGTAAACGGATTGCAACGAGGACTGGACAAACTTAAGAACTATTGCGATGAATGGCTACTTACAGTTAATGTGAATAAGACTAAGGCAATGACTTTCAAAAAGGGTTGTGTTTATAGCAGGGAGGAGACTTGGACATATGCAGGACAGATACTGGACAATGTTAAATCTTTTGTGTACTTAGGACTCACATTCACAATGAACGGAAAATGGACAAAACACATTGACATTACGAAACACAAGGCAAGGGTGAAAGCGGCGGAAGCTCTCCGGATACGCTGCAGAATTCCGAATATCTCCATAACCTTAATGGAAACTGTATACGGAGCGACAGTTAGATCCACGATGACATATGGAGGAGAAATATGGGGGTGGGAACAAACAGGGAATCTGGATCAAGTGAGGACCCAATTTTTGAAAGGAATTCTGGGTGTAGGGAGGGATACGGCAAACTGCGGAATAATGAGGGAATTCGGGACACATAGTGAAACGGTAGAGTGCAAAATCAGAGCAATTAAATATTGGCTGAGAATCGTTCACGGAAACCAATCTCTAATTAGGGCAGTCTGCTACCGTGAACAGTTGCGAATGGAAGGTAATTTGACGTGGGCATCAAAATTAAAGAAAGAGTTGGAAACCATTGGGATGGGAGATATTTGGATGGCGGGGCAGGAAAACAGGCGAAGTATTTGGAGAAAAATTAAGAACCGCCTCTGTGATATTAACAGACAGCAAATAATTGCGCAATGCACAGAGAAGGTGTCATTAGAAGTACAGTCTGGGCTGAAATCGGAGTGGGGTATGGAGCAATACATCAAAACAGGTACCAAACTCATTAGAGAGGGCCTCGCGTGGATTAGACTAGGAGCATGGAGGAGCACGAAAATTTCTGACGAGAATGGTATAAGAATCTGTCCCATTTGCGAGGAGGAAGAGTCGTGGACTCACATCTTTGCAAGATGTAGGAGTACGGAGGAATGGCGGGAAAAATATTTGCCGCGATTTTTCACCACTGCGAATGCAGGGATATAAGCATGTTGGACGCTACTGGCAGGCACGGAAAACATGGACGGGCTAGGTAAATTTATACTTAAGGCAAGACAGCTGAGATCTGAGGAGGCTGCCAATAGAGAAGAGGGGGGGGGGAATAAGATCAACTAAACAAAAGTGACTACAATGTTCTACATACATATATATTATGTCATACTTAGGTCACTGTTGTGCTAGGGTTGTATATATTATGTGTATATATGTCTTTTAAGTGTAATTATCTATTATAAGAGGGTGCATTTATGAAGGTGTACTCTGTGCTGTAAATTTAAATTGCTATATTTGAATATCTTTGTATCTTTATTTTCGGATTCACTCTTAATTTTATTGTTGTTTAATATTGCTTTTGACTGTGTATTTCCTTTGTCTTTTTATTTTCGTGTTTACTCTTTTAATTCTTTGTTGTGGTTGTTGTTTTAATATTGCTTGTAATGTGTATTACAAAAGCACGTACAGTCTGTGGACCCGTGCGACTGTTGAAATTCTATGTATGATATTGCTATGTTAATAAATACACTTATTCATTCATTCATACAAGGAAGCAAGTAACAAGACAGTTTCCGCTAATATTTTTCTCTATTGTCATAAATAAAAGAATATGCTTTTTAACAATAATTTGTTACAGCGATGTAGAGAAAGTAATGTGAATGGAACACATCAAATATTTCTTTCCTCTGCGGCTGCCTCTTCTTGTGTTGCTGTTTTTCTTCTGTACGACGTACAGATGCGAATGAGATCTCGTCGAACTGAGGATTTCCTTGAAGAGCCCGGTACAGTTTCACGTCTAATGCTTTGCTGTGGCTCCTCGAGGCTTTATATATTCAGGAATGTTTATACTTACTTAGTATACAAGTGGCTAAACAAACATTTATCCATGAGAAGAACAGTTTAAAACGCGACCCGAAGGGGAGTGGATAATAGCGGTTTGTATAACACATTATTTTATTCTACAGATGCCATAAGTTAATGATTTTACAACAGATAGTAATAAATTAAATAAGGCATTGAATTGCGGCGTTCTTATAGTTATAAAACATGGTAGGCTATGTATGAATACTAATTTTGTTTTTATTGCTGCTAGTTTCAAATTGATTAACTTTACAATGGACGTTGAGAACGTTAATATATCCGTTCCAAATGATACATTAAATGAAACAGTTGAGGCTTTATTACCGTCGACTTCACGGAAATTATACGAAAAAGAGTTAAAAGGTTATAGAAAATGTGCAGTTTTCAACCATTTATCGAAGCAACGAGTGAATTATGTTTACTTTATCCCACGCTAAGTCCAAGTTTTCTCATGTCGTTTCTGCACAGCAACGGAGTCTATTACAAGTTTCTGTACCATAACATTATTTTATGCAACTAAAATAAATTAGGCGTTTGTTTACTTCCTTTACACGTACCATGTATAGAGAAGGTATTGTACTGCACCCAAAAATACGATACCAAGATTTTACCGGAAATATATGTTTTGAGACTCCCCGAATCGAAAAAAGCATTTTTAGAAACATGTCCGTGTGTGTGTGTGTGTGTGTGTGTGTGTGTCTATGGGCGGCATATTTCAAAAACGATAAGACCATTAAATACCAAACTTCGTATTTAAGTTCAGTATTTTCCAAGGATGCGACACGAAGATTTTCAAGAAAATCCCCCCACCCCAACTACCCTTTACATAGAACTTTTTTCGAAAATTTTGATTTTCCCACAAATGGCTCTAACAATGTTGTTTAAAATATCGTATATTAAAGATATTTAATTAAAATGTATATCTTGAATGTTCTGGGAATAATCTCTGAAGAGTACTTTATTCTGGATGAATTTTAGAGAATTTTGCATAACTACTAAACCGTAAGAGATAGATAAAAACGTACCACACAAAAAATGTAGAGCACATTGAAATACATCATTTAAGTAATATAACTTTTTTTCGTGGAGGTGATCGTTTCCAAGATATTCCTTGTTATTGGTTTCATTTTTAAAACCTTTTCTCTTTACGGGAACTTGTTAACACCTGGTTACGCAAAGAATCGGATTTCAAACCCATAGCAACCACATTTTAAAACATATGACTGACGGTTTAGCCTAGTGTATTCCCTTATTTTCCTTCTACTTACAGGAAGTAGAATAAGCTTTTTAACAATAATTTGCTACAGAGATATAGAGAAAGTCATGTGAATGGAGTACATTATACTTTTTTTGTGATATTTCATGTAATTTCAGTCATACATGCCCTTAAATAAACAAAACAAATAAATGAATAATAGCTTTACCTGGTACTTTTGTTTACAGACAATTTATCTTGAGTTTGTGGTGTATTGCCGGTGTAAAAGCTTTACACTACATCTCAGTGTAAGTTTACGCGGTGCTCGGGCAATATATAAATATAAGATGCGAAAGGGCAATGCAAGAGAGACGGAAATACACTTTCTGTTTCTCCAGTGCTGGAAGCGTTTACCTTTTTGCTGCGATGAAAGATAACAAAATGCTATCGCAGCGTATTTCAACCTTCCCAGTTTATTGCTCTCTCTCCCGTCGCTTCCTACACACTTTTCCACCATATTCAATCGGAAAGGAAAGCGATGATTTTCATACTTCCCCCATTATTTCAAGATATAGATAACAATTACTGGTTTTAGAATCTCATATGAGTCACAGCTTATTTGTGGCGTTTTCTACCACTGCATTGTAACCATAGAAACAGCTTCTTTCTTTCCAAAATTTGGATACCAAGATTTCACCGGAAACACATGCTTTGAAGAATCCTGAACAAATGTATCACTTTTTCTAGCCCTTTTATGCTGTCACGTTGTGCGCCAATATGTTGCTGTTCTTTTGTCTATCTCGGAGTCGGTCTGAATTAGCACCAGTGAAATATTTTATAAACAGGTGTGTACATACCTCTGTAAAGTTCTTTGATGCGCCGGCTCTGCTCGTCCAGGTAGAACACAAGTAGAGGGGGAGAAAGAATGACTGGGGTATGTGACATGGGGTAGACTGAAAAATAGAAATACTTCACTTTAGATTCCACTGAATTGTGTTTTTATTCACATTTGTTGCTTGCTGAGGCACTGATCCCACAAGCGACTTCTGACATGGTCATTCTTGAAGACGTAGAAACATTAATAACTAGTGCTATTTTCTTCTGCTTACAAAGTTCTTGTGTTTGACGGTCATCGGTAATTACTGCGAACTGCCCTGTTACACGACAACTCAACTCGTGCGATAACTGCAATGTTTTGCGTAATAATAACACAAACTTAGGCCAACACCGCCGCGTTCACGTACGTACGACGTACAGCCTATAGCGTACCGCATCACAATATAACAAGCGGCCCAATTTCTTGTAAGCGCATCGCTTATATACCTTAAATCTCCCATCTTGATGCTCCTTCCTGATTGGTTGAAAAGAAGCGCGAAAATAACGTTGTCACGTGATTAATTTTGGAACGTCTTTGTGTTCGACTCACGTGACCGCTCTCTATAATGGAAAAGTCCTGGGCTGCTAACTTTGAGGAAAGAGACCTTTCTTTAAAAACATACCCTGTAACTTATGTCTCTAATGCGCTAAAATCTTGCTCTCACAAAAGTATTTGTGTTGCTAAGATTAACAAAGAAAGTAACCTTGGCAACTTCTCACCCTAAGGTTTTGTGTTCTGCAATCTGCTCAGTCTTGGCTCTTGAAGCAGACGTGTTTCCTATATTAAACCTAAGCAAAGATAATTATTAAGCTAATAAAATACAAACCGGGCTAATACACTGTTGCAAATGTGCATAGTAAATAGAGAATATATTGTATTCAACACAAAAGTTTGATGTCGCGGTCCGATGTGTTACACTCACATGACTTTCTCTAGTTGCTCTACAAGTTTATCATACAAAAGAGTATTCTTCTTTCTACACCATGCTAATCGATATAAACATTAGCAAGATGTTCTTATTACTTAGTTCCTTATAAGTAGAAGGCAACTGAAGGAATGTGCTAGGCTATTTTCAAGGATGCGACACGAAGATTTTCAAGAAAATTCCCCCATTCCAACTACCCTTCACATGGAACTTTTTCGAAAATGTTGATTTTCTCAAAATTGGCTCCAACGATTTTGATTGAAATATCATATAAGGATATTTACCTCACAAATAAAAAATATATCTTGTATTTCCTGGGAATAGCCTCTGAAGACTAATTTATTCCTGATGAATTATACGGAATTTTGCATAAATGCTAAACCGTAAGGGATAAACAAAAAGTTACTACACAAAAAATATAGAGCACGTTAAAACACACCATTATGTTATATATAGATATATATATAGATTTGATAGTTTTTGAGATTTTCCTTGTTTTCGGTTTCAGCTATGAAAAAACTTATACCTTTCTCATGCAGAAACTTCTCAGCTCCTGTCCATACAAACAAAGGAATTTCACTCACATAGCTACCAGCTTTTGGCTATCATTTTAACCTATGGTACTCCCTTATTTCGCTTCTACTTACATGAAAGCGAGTAATAAGACAATTTCTGCTATTTTTTTTTCTCGATTAACATGTAGTAAATAGAAGCATAAGCTTTTAGCAATAATTTGTTACAGAGATGTAGAGAAAGTCATGTGAATGGAACACATCAGATTTTTATTTATATGTTCTGGTGGTATCAAAGCATATCTCAGTATCAACATTTTGGGTGGAATGCAGTACTTTGTCTAGCTGATATGTACATTGTAGATGTGCTAGAGAAATGTGAAATTTCAGACTTTTAAGCACTGTAGGGTATCAAATGCAGGGACACGTTTTGGGAAAAGAAGCGACATTGGCCTATGAGTTACTGCCGGTAGTGGTCAGCTATAAATCTCTGCTTGCTTTGTAAGAGAAGTCCCTAGGGAGAATGTTCCAGCTCACCAGTCTAAGTGCACTTCATTTATGTTTGTATGTGTATATTTATTTATTCTCTGCAATTGGATGCTGCCCGGTGGCAAAGTTAAGTGTACAAAATGGACTTACAATAATAATCTTAAGTTAAATTAAGAATAGCAATACAACATATTATATATACATCTTCTTTTTTAAATACCCAACTACTTATTATTCAGTACAGCAATACTTATGTCAATTAACAGCATGTTTATAAACAGTTATTATGAAGCCTCGACATAAATATTATACATTACTAACATATACATTTATAATAATATACACTAACACAGTTTTTGAAATTCTTAATTACTTTACAATATTTACTCAAATTAACTAACATTTATTCTCTTTAAATTATCCCAAAGCTTGTTTAACGTCAGAGGACAGCCCAGAAAGGCTGCTACAGGCAATTCATTTCATTCTTCAATGGTCCTATTAATAAAAGAAAATTTCCCTACGTTGGTTCTGTACCTTCTACCCTTACTTTTACACAAATGATCGTTTCGTCCGTAGTGTGCTGGGTTTTCTAACCTCTTTCTAACGTCCACCCATGTGTTTAAACCAGTATAAGCTTTAAATAGTGTGACTAACTTTTATCGGCTTCCATTTATTCTCTTTGCCTTTCGTAAGTCGAAAATCTTGACCTCTCCTTATGAATTTAACTGTCGCCCGTCTCTGTATCAGTTTGATTAACCCTGTATGGTCCCAGCTTGCTACTCCATATTCCATAACTGGCCGCACTAAGGTCCCAGCATGCTACTCCATATTCCATAACTGGCCGCACTAAGGTCCCAGCATGCTACTCCATATTCCATAACTGGCCGCACTAAGGTCCAAGCCTGCTACTCCTATTCCATAACTGGCCGCACTAAGGTCCCAGCATGCTACTCCATATTCCATAACTGGCCACACTAAGGTCCCAGCATGCTACTCCATATTCCATAACTGGCCGCACTAAGGTCCCAGCATGCTACTCCATATTCCATAACTGGCCGCACTAAGGTCCCAGCACGCTACTCCATATTCCATAACTGGCCGCACTAAGGTCCCAGCATGCTACTCCTATTCCATAACTGGCCGCACTAAGGTCCCAGCATGCTACTCCATATTCCATAACTGGCCGCACTAAGGTCCCAGCACGCTACTCCATATTCCATAACTGGCCGCACTAAGGTCCCAGCATGCTACTCCATGTTCCATAACTGGCCGCACTAAGGTCCCAGCATGCTACTCCATATTCCATAACTGGCCGCACTAAGGTCCCAGCATGCTACTCCATATTCCATAACTGGCCGCACTAAGGTCCCAGCATGCTACTCCATATTCCATAACTGGCCGCACTAAGGTCCCAGCATGCTACTCCATGTTCCATAACTGGCCGCACTAAGGTCCCAGCATGCTACTCCATATTCCATAACTGGCCGCACTAAGGTCCCAGCACGCTACTCCATATTCCATAACTGGCCGCACTAAGGTCCCAGCATTCTACTCCTATTCCATAACTGGCCGCACTAAGGTCCCAGCATGCTACTCCTATTCCATAACTGGCCGCACTAAGGTCCCAGCATGCTACTCCATATTCCATAACTGGCCGCACTAAGGTCCCAGCATGCTACTCCATATTCCATAACTGGCCGCACTAAGGTCCCAGCATGCTACTCCTATTCCATAACTGGCCGCACTAAGGTCCCAGCATGCTACTCCTATTCCATAACTGGCCGCACTAAGGTCCCAGCTTGCTACTCCTATTCCATAACTGGCCGCACTAAGGTCCCAGCATGCTACTCCTATTCCATAACTGGCCGCACTAAGGTCCCAGCATGCTACTCCATATTCCATAACTGGCCGCACTAAGGTCCCAGCATGCTACTCCTATTCCATAACTGGCCGCACTAAGGTCCCAGCATGCTACTCCTATTCCATAACTGGCCGCACTAAGGTCCCAGCATGCTACTCCATATTCCATAACTGGCCGCACTAAGGTCCCAGCATGCTACTCCATGTTCCATAACTGGCCGCACTAAGGTCCCAGCATGCTACTCCTATTCCATAACTGGCCGCACTAAGGTCCCAGCATGCTACTCCTATTCCATAACTGGCCGCACTAAGGTCCCAGCATGCTACTCCTATTCCATAACTGGCCGCACTAAGGTCCCAGCTTGCTACTCCTATTCCATAACTGGCCGCACTAAGGTCCCAGCATGCTACTCCATATTCCATAACTGGCCGCACTAAGGTCCCAGCATGCTACTCCATATTCCATAACTGGCCGCACTAAGGTCCCAGCTTGCTACTCCTATTCCATAACTGGCCGCACTAAGGTCCCAGCATGCTACTCCTATTCCATAACTGGCCGCACTAAGGTCCCAGCATGCTACTCTTATTCCATAACCGGCCGCACTAAGGTCCCAGCATGCTACTCCATATTCCATAACTGGCCGCACTAAGGTCCCAGCATGCTACTCCATATTCCATAACTGGCCGCACTAAGGTCCCAGCATGCTACTCCTATTCCATAACTGGCCGCACTAAGGTCCCAGCATGCTACTCCTATTCCATAACTGGCCGCACTAAGGTCCCAGCATGTTACTCCTATTCCATAACTGGCCGCACTAAGGTCCCAGCATGCTACTCCATGTTCCATAACTGGCCGCACTAAGGTCCCAGCATGCTACTCCTATTCCATAACTGGCCGCACTAAGGTCCCAGCATGCTACTCCATGTTCCATAACTGGCCGCACTAAGGTCCCAGCATGCTACTCCTATTCCATAACTGGCCGCACTAAGGTCCCAGCATGCTACTCCATGTTCCATAACTGGCCGCACTAAGGTCCCAGCATGCTACTCCTATTCCATAACTGGCCGCACTAAGGTCCCAGCATGCTACTCCATGTTCCATAACTGGCCGCACTAAGGTCCCAGCATGCTACTCCTATTCCATAACTGGCCGCACTAAGGTCCCAGCATGCTACTCCTATTCCATAACTGGCCGCATTAAGGACTTGCAGGCGATTTCCCTGGACTTTGCGCTCCCCTTCTTCAGTGTTTCATTACGAAGTGCAATGTCTTCCACACTTTATGTTTCATACTAGCAACATCACTGGGTAACAGGAACTGCAATAAAACTACTATGTTAGTGTAGAGCGTACTTGACGTATGTAAACACTGAAATTCACTGCACATTTAAATGTAGACATGAGCAGCACGTGTTCAATGAACCGCTTTTTGAACAGGGAAGACAAAACAAAGGCACCTGGGACCTTGCGAAATAAAATGTTTCACAATTGTATTTTATATAGGGTTTTTCAAAAGCCACTTCAAATTTCAAAGGGGATGAAGAGTGAAATGTTGGTTTTCCACAATTTTGATGCTAGAGGCTACGAGTATTTTTTACATACCAGGGATATAAAATTATGATTTTCTGCTCTGTAATTCAAATAGTTTTTAAATATGTTGGTTAAAAATATATTCATTCTTTCAAAATCTATTACGTCACACAATTTTTTAATAAAATGAACAGAACAAGTTTTGGCAAAAAGAAACTTTTAAGAATCACATTTTTAATGTTCTCATTACAAAGGGGAAAAGAAGCTTCTATATTCATGTAAAAACAACGTTTCTAAAATGTTTACTGCCTCTGCACTTATTTAATTTGTTATTCCAAAAATAAATTCTATAATAAATGTAATATGTTCCATTCATATGACTTTCTCTACATCTCTGTAACAAATTATTATTAAACAGCTTATTCTTGTATCATCTTCCTCATCATGGCGATAGACACTAGCAGAAACGGTCTTATTACTTCGTCCCTTGTAAGTAGAAGCGAAATAAAACAGTACACTAGGCTAAAGTGATAGTCAGATGTTTTAAAATGTGGGTGCTATGGGATTCAAAGTCGTCCCTTTGCATGGTCAATCGCTATGAAAAACTTTTAAGCATTATAAAACTGAAACCAATAACAGGGAATATCTCGGACATGGACATTACGAAAAAAATATATATTACCTACATTGTTTTTTTAAAGAGCTCTATTGTTTTGTTTCGTAAGTCTGTCTATATCTTACGCTTAATCAGTTAGATATGTAAAATTCAGCAAATGCATCCCTAATTAAGAGTCTTGAGAGGTTATTCCTAAAAAATACATGTAAATATCACGAACTTGCGATATTTTAATAAAAGTCGTTAGACCCATTTTTGAAAAAATCCAAATTTTCAAACTTTTTCCATGTAAAGGTTAATTTGAGGTGCAGGATTTTCCCCAAAATCTTCGTGACGCATCCTTGCAAGATAGTTAACTTATATACCAAGTTAGGTATTAAACGGTTTTTTCGTTTTTGAGCTATGCTGCCCACACTAACCTGGTTCCAAAATTTTATTTTAATTCAAGGAACCTCAAAAACATGTATTTGCGATGAAATGTCAGTGGCAAATTCTTGGGTGGAATGCAATGCTTTCTCTACTAAACCTTGTACCTATACGTGGTAGAGACGGTAAAAAAACTGGCCCATAAATCCAATTATAGAAGTTGAAACAAGCAGTCTGGTACGCGTATGATATGAAGAGAATGGTTGCTGGAATGAAAGAAAAGCAAACGCAGCTAAGACATTGTCTAGTTTAGGATTCAACTCACGTCGATTATTGGTTGCTACGACAACACACGTCATCTGTCTGACACTGTTATAATGCGTTTCCCCTCAAATCATTACTCAGCTCTGACAAGCAAAATATCACCTCGCAAATTGACATTAAGAGAGACCATGTTGGCGGAATATGAAGCTTATAATATAAGGGAGTGTGCATTCAGGCCTTTCATTTGCTCAAAACACTGATGTGTTCCATTCACATCACTTTCTCTACATCTCTGCAACAAACTATTGTTACAAAGCTTATGCTTCTATTTACTTCATGCTAATTGAGAAACATTAGCACAAATAGTCTTATTACTGGCTTTCTTGTAAGCAGAAGCGAAATAAGGGAGCAGCATAGGTAAAAGTGATAGTCAAAAGCTGGTTGCTATGTCACTGAAGCTCCTTTGTTTGTATGGACAGGAGTTGACAAATTCTTGTGTGAGAAAAGTATAAGTTTTTCAAATCTGAACTAAAAAAAGGCATATCTGAAAAACGATCAACTCCACTGAAAACATGTATATAACATAAATTGTGTGTTTTAACGTGCTCTAAATATTTTAAGTGCTAAGTTTTTGTCCATCTCTTATGGTTTAGGTATTATGCAAAATTCCGTAAAACTCAACCAGAATAAGAGGCTATTTCCAGAAAATTCAAAATATAGATTCTATTTTTCTGATAAATACATTTAATATAGTATACTTTAATCAAATGGTTAACGCCAATTTTGATAAAATAGAAATTTTAGACAAAAGTTACATGTAAGGGGCAATTGGCGGTGGGTGGATTTTCATGAAAATCTTCGTGTCGCATCCTTGCAAGATACCAAATCTAAATACGAAGTTCGGTATTTAAAGATCTATTCGTTTTTGATCAATGCTGTCCACATGTACACACATACACATGGACGTACATTTTTCCAAAAACGCTTTTTTTTTTTATTCAGGCGGACCCAAAAGATGTATTTCCGGTGAAATCTCGGTATTGAATTTCTAGGTGGAGTGCAATACCTACTCTATACACTATGTACATATTACGTGTGGAGAAAGTAAACATGGTCGTGTGTCTGTGGACAGCATAGCTCAATAACGAAAAGACCGTTAAATACCAAACTTGGATTTGATGTTTAGTATCCTCCAAGGATACAACTCACAGATTTTCAAGAAAATCCCCCTACCACAAAATATCCTTTACATGGAACATTTTTCGAAAGTTTTGATTTTCTCAAAACTATTTAAACGATTTTGGATCTCTTTATTCTGGAGGAATTTTGCTTAGCTGCTAAACCGTAAGTGCTAGACAAAAACTTATTGCACAAAAATTGTAGATCTCGTTAAAACACACTTTATATCCTCCACATATTTGTTGTGAAGGTAACTGTTTCCGAGATATTCCTTGTTATTGATTTCAATTGTGAAGTACTTAATGTTAAGTAGAAAGTAGAATAATTTTTTGTAAAAAGTTTGTAGAGTGTATAGAGAAAGTCCTGTGAGAGTAAACCATCAGGATTTTTTAAATAAGAGGTTCCATATTGGGAAGATATGATTTGAATGTTTGGTATTTTTCACAAATACGTACTCTTGTAAATAAAATGTGTGTTATTTAGGGAAAACAATTCATCAAGAGCCACAAATCGATATTCAAGAATGAACACACCCGCCTCCTCGTAGTGAAACAAAGCGGTTTTTATTCACTAAGCAGTCTTTTTGTAGCAAATTTTGAGCGCAAAATAAAGAGCAAAGTGTGTTAATTTGTCGCTAAGCAGCATACAAAAAGGTCTGTTGAAGTACACAGCGATATTATCTGAAAATATGTGACACATTTTGCATTTTAATATTCCTACTGTACGTTCATCAAAGGAAGCGCAGATAGAAAGGGAACGTGATAATTTAAACATGAACGTAAAGCACTGCTCTAAACTTATGAAAATTATATGTGCTCAGTTGCAAAATGAAACAAAAGCATTTTTAATTTTAGCGTCTGAGAGAGAAAAAAGCCAGTAAACACTCAACGTTTTGCTCGCGACTTCGCTATATCAATAACTAATATAATATTCAATTGCCAGAAAAATCTGATGAGCTTCATTCACATAAAAAATGTTTCTTACAAAAGATTCTGTTGTCTACGTCACGCTTATCTAGATAAACATTAGCTCTATTGCAAAACATTACCTTAGAAGCAACAGGGAAATAAGTTAATACATTAGTCATATATTTTAAAAGCTGGTTGCTATTTGAAACAAGTGAGGTTAGGTTCGCTTTGCAAGCGCCCGTTTGAGAAAGTTAATTAGTTTAACATTGAAACAATAAGAGTGAACATGTCGAAAACATAAACTCGACAATGGAAACGTTACGAGAGCTACATTTTTGTTGAGGAGTACGTTTTTTCTATATACTAGGATTCACCAGTTATGCAAAATTCCGCAAAACTCACCCAGAGTAGAATTCTTCAGAGGCTATGCTCAGAAAATTCATAATATACATTTTATTTGTGATGTGAATATCTTTAATATATGCACTTTAATAAAAAAATTTAGAGTCATTTTTGAGAAAATCTAAATTTTCGAAAAATATTCCAGGTTAAGGGTATTTGGGGGTTGGGAAATGTTCGTGACACATTCTTGGAAAATACTGAAATTAAATACCAAGGTTGGTATTTAACCGACTTTTTGTTTTTGAGCTATGCTGTTCATAGACAGATACACACGGACCTTTTTCTATTTTTTTCCGACCCATAGGACCTCAAAACATATACTTTCGGTGAAATCTAGCTAACGAATTTTTGGGCGGAATACAATACTTTCTCTAGATAAATCCTATGTTGAAGTAATAAACGTTAGAAACAATAGTTTGTATTAGATTGAGTAGAGAAGTTCGTGTAGTCCAACATTTGTGTTTTTGTTTTCCATCTGCAATGAAAACTGCGATATTTTCAGCAACATTGGAATGCGCATGACGGCGCGCAAATATCACGCCCTCTATCAAAACAAATGCAATGATATGTAGGCATGCTTGTTTCTTTCTAAATTCTGGTATTAAAAGTGGTAATTTTCTTTTGTTAAGTTTAGCTCTCTGCTTAGGTTGCATGCATTTATTTATACAGTGAGAAGGCCATGGCTTCTTCATTTTGAGGATTTCGCGGCAAAGTAATTGTTAGATTTCTGTATTCTTTCATATGTTTACACAAAATGACACTGTGGAATAATATTAGAGTGAAGAAGTACGTAAAACCGCAAGCTCGTGATAATCAATGCATGGATATTGAATAAGAGCCTAACCTACAACCTGGTTAGAATGCAAACTCAGAGAAAATCCAGGTTAGTGATATGTTTGTTCGATAGGTTCTACTTCCAGAATGGTCAGGAACAATGACAATATCATACAATGTAAATCACCAATTCATTCAATCTGTTCCTAATACGGGTGTTAATTTGGTTTGTACCTCCTAATGGAATGGAATTATAAAAAATCAGATGAGTTACATTCACATAACTTTCTGTTAGCTGTTCATAAACAATGTTTTTCTTTATTAGTATAGGATGGTTCCACCGCTTGACACTACTTCAGTATGGGATGAGTACTTTTGTTATTTCGTCATTAGAGCCGCTTTATTGTTGCTTACTGGTCTGTTATAAACGTTTAGGGTCCTAAGCCGCATAGCTTACCCAACTTGGAGGTCCCTAAGCCGCAAAGCATAGCCGTGAATCTGTGAAGCTAACACCCCTACGATCCCAAGAAGTGGGCGACTTTCACATCTGAACAACTTAATGTTTTCAACACTTTCAAATGAGGATCGTCATAAAACTTACTTAAACTACTACTTAGGACCGTTCTCTCTCTCTCTCTCTCTGTTGTAACCATCGTATAGCTTTTTCTTACAAAAGGCTATTCTTTTATCTACGTAATGCTAACCTATAAACATTGCTTCCTTGACAGTAGAAGGGGAATACACAAGGCTAAAGTGATAGTGTTCCATGTAAAGGGTAGTTTGGGATGGGGGGATTTTCTTCAAAATCATCGTGTCGCATCCTTGGAAGATACTCAACTTAAATACCAAGATTTCATTTAACCGACTTTTCGTTTTTAAGCGATGCTGTCCACAGACGCATACATGTATCTTTGTAACGTCAAAATACACATTTGCGGTGAAATCTTGGTATCGAATGTACACTGTACATGCGGGCTAGAGAAAGTACAAACAACTGTGTTCCATGCAAGCGATACACCAAGTTATGATAGATGAATGATTCACAAAGAAGGAAAGAAAGAAAAATACAAGACCATGAGAAGCTTTTGTAACATGAATCAAAAAACTACTCGAGGGCTTGTGAAATATATAACTTTAGATGTTAAATTGAATTTAATGAAAACCTTGTTTATTAAGGCAAACTATTTTAATAAATCATCTTTCCCGGGCTCTTGACGACTTCAAAATTAAAATTTGTTTTATAACTCGATACTCTTAGAGGTAATAAATTAACCACTTGAAGCTGATTGATTATCTCTCGATGTTCTTGACTTTAAACCTTACGAGAACTTTATTACGTAAGTTTATTTTCCATAAATTGATTACGAGCAACATTTATTTACTGCAATCCCAGAATAATTAAATGGATATATGATAATATAAAGACAGGAAATAGTGTATTTCATAAGTTTGCGCGCACGTTCCGTTCACATGACTTTCTCTACATCACTGTAACAAATTATAGTTAAAACGCATATTGTTCTATCTACTTCCTGATAATCGAGATAAACTTTACCAGAAGTTGTGTTATTACTTGCTTCCTTGTAATGGAAGCAAGGAAGTACCACAGGTTAATGTGATAGTTAAGTTGTTTAAAGTTTAGTTCGCGTTGCATGACCTGTTGTAAAACAAGAGAGAGAAAACGAAACGTCACTTCCCGTTTGAGAAAAGTAAGTAATTTAAAATGGAAAACAATAACAAAGATTATCTCAGAAATGGTCAGTTCTACATAAAAATATGTATATGACATAAGTTATGTGTTTTAATAAGATCTACATTTTTAGTGTAGAAGCTTTTGTCTATCTCTTACACCTTACAAGTTAGATAAAAGGACTTCAGATTTTATTCGCAGAAAATTCTAGATATTAATTTTGTCATGTAAATATTACGCTAAATATACCTGCGGTATTTTACAAAAAATACTTACAGCCATTTTTGAGAAAAAAAAATGTTCGAACATTTTTCCTTAAAAAGGGGAATTTGGGATGGGAGAATTTTCTTAGAATTCTTCCCGTCTTATCTTAAAAAGACACTAAAATTAATTACCAAATTTGGTATCGAACTGTTTTTTCGTATATGAGATATGTCGTCCACAGATACATACACACACATGGACATTTTTCCATTTTTATGTATTTATTTAGTTTTTCTTTTCACGGTACTTCAAAGGGTATATTGCCGTTGAAATCTCGACATGAATACTGCATTGTGTTTGCACATTAGTTGTAGAGGAAGCAATTTATTCAGTATACTTCCAGTGGGTACCAAAGTTTTGCATAGTACTCATTTCCATGGGCAAGAACGCGCATGTGATATGTAACCATTTGAGAAGTCAAATCAATAATAGATAATATCTCGGAAATAGTTCATTTCACATCATGTTTACTTTCTCTATCACTCATCTAAAGTGTACATTACACTCTAAGTACACGTTTGAGAGCTGCTGAATCCAGAAAAATCCGATGTGTTCCATTCACATGACTTTCTCTACATCTCCCTAACAAATTATTGTTAAAAGGATTATGCTTCTATCTACTTCATGTTAATTAACAGAAACAGCTTCCTGTGAGTAGAAGGGAATACACTAGATTAAATCGACAGTCACATGTTTTAAAACGCGGATGCTAAGGGATTGAAATCCGTTCCTTTTGTGGCCAAGCGTTGATAAGTTCCCGTATAAGAAAAGTTTAACTAAACAAATCTATAAAAGGAATATTACGAAAACGGCCAACTCCACGAAAAAAAAATGTATATGACTTGAATCCTGAGATCAATATTTACGGTTTACCAGTTATACAAATTCAATAAAACCATTCAGAATAAAGAGCCCTTAAGAGCCTGTTTCTGAAAAATTCGGGATATACATTTTATTAGGCATGTAAATATCTAAAATATTAGAGATTTTAATCAAAATCATTATTGTTATTTTTGAGAAAATCAAAATTTTCGACTTTTTTTCCCGCAAAGGACAGTATAAGGTGGGGGGATTTTCTTGAAAATCTTCGAGTCGCATCCTTGGAAGATACTGAACTTAAATATCAAGTTTAGTATTTTACGGTTTTTTTTTTTCATTTTTGAACTATGCTGCCTATTCACAAACAGACATTTTCCCAAAAATCCTTTTTTTGGATTCAGGGATCTCAAATTTTTGGGTGCAATGCAATACCTTCACTATGTACATAGTACGTGTAGAGAAAGTAAAAATAGAAAACGACAGTGTGTGGGTGTGTGTATGGACGGACAACATAGCTCAAAAAGGAAAAGTCGGTTAAATCCATACCCTATTTATTTTAGTAGCTTCAAAGGATTCAATACAAAGATTTTCAGAAAAATCCTCCAACCCCAAAACTACACTTTATATGAAACATTTTTCGAAATTTTCGTTTTTATAAAAAGTGACTTACGATTTTGAATAAACCATAATATATTACATGTTTACATGACAAATACAGTTTAGATCCTGAGCTATAGCTATTCCTCTTTATTCTGAATGACTTTTCAAAAACTAAATCACCAAAAACTTATTCCACAAAAATGCATATCTCGTTAAAATAAACAATTTATCCCATTTTTGTAGAGTTAACCCTTTCAGAGATATTCCTTATTTCTGGTTTTATTTTAAAACACCTAACTTTTCTCAAGCGGGAAGTCCTCGTCTGCTTCATTATCTCTTTTGTTTTACTTGCGGTCATGGTAAGAGAACCGGATGTGAAAACAATCGCGTAGCGACAGTTTTAAAAAGATTAGCTGTGATTTTAATATGGTGTACTACCTTTATGTAGACAAAATAATGATGTTTTGCAGAATAGTTAAAGTCATGCGATTGGAACACATACATTGTTCTTTAACGATCTACACGTTTTCTTTACCAGTTTCATGCAGAAGACTTCAGAGGCTATTCCTAGCAAATTAAACATCATATCTTAAACATATAGTACTTGAAGCATAATTAGAGCCATTTTTTAGAAAGTTACAATTTGGGGAATTTTTAGAAAAGCTTTGTCTTGGAAGATGCTTATTCTACATTAAAGCCACTTTTCGTTTTTGAGCTATGCTGCTCACCGGCACAAGCGCGTGTACCACTCACATGACTTTCTCTAGCTGCTCTACAAACTTCTTACAAAAGTTATTCTTCTTTGTACACAATGCTAATCGAGATAAAAATTAGCAGAATATTCTTATTACTTAGTTCCTTATAAGTAGAAGGGAAATAAAGGAATGCCCTATGCTAAAGTGATAGTCAAATGTTTTAAAAGCTGTCGTTATGCGATTGTCATTGCAAATCGCTTCTTTTGTTGGATAGGAGTACAACAAAAGAAAAACGGACAGTGTCTCAAAAGAGACTGAGAAAAGTATTAAGTACTGCACAATTGAAACCAATCACAAGGACACAACAAAAACGTAACGGACATAAATGTGTGTTTTGACGAGATTGTGTAGTAAGTTTTTGTTCATCTCTTACGCTTTAGCAGTTGTGCAAAATTCATCCAGAATAAAGAGCTCTAAGAAGCTTTTCCTAGAAAATTCAAGATATACATTTGGGAAATAAATAGTTTTAATATGCGGGATTTTAATCGAAATCGTTAGAGCCAGTTTTAGGAAAATAAAAATTTTCGAAAATGTTTCCATGTAAGCGGTAATTTGTGGTGGGGGGATTTTCTTGAAAATGTGTGTGTCGCATCCTTGGAAGATACCCAACCTAAATAATAAGTTTGGTATTTAACGGTCTTTTCGCTTTTGAGCTACGCTGTACACACACACACACAGACCTTTTTCCAACTTTTTTTTTTTTTTTTTTTTTATTCAGGGGGACCCAAAAGTATATTTGCGGTGAAATATCGACATGGAATATTTCCCCTACTTAGTATACGTATTAACGAAAGGAAAAGGTATTTCTTCGTAGAAAACGTATATAAGCAGAATTAAATTGGTAGCGAAAACCGCCGGGGGATTCACACTCCAACTGCGAGGTAATAGTTTTAAAACCCAAAAATCTGGTGTGCTGCATTCCTCTACATTTTATTGTTACTCTTTTATATATTCTACGAGAATATAAACATGCGCAGAAATGGTGTAGTTTCTTGCTTCTTTCTAAGCGGAAGAGAAATAAGGGAATACAATAGACTAAAGCAATCGTCAAATGCTTTAAACGCTGGTTGGTATGTCAAACAATTGAAATTCGGTTCTCTTTACACAACCAGAAGTAACACAAAAGAGATATGAAACAAAAAGAAATTAAATATGAAACTAACGAGGCGAAATGTCACCGAAACGGATACCTCTTCAGAAATTGTAGAATAAAAATTGTGTTTTTTAAGGAGATCGCCAGTGACCTTTCTTATTTTGAAACTTGAAAAAGATTCACGTCTAGCGAGGAGATCATCTTCCAGACAGATACCTATTTTGAGGACCTTCCAAAATGCTACGTTTTGGAAGGCTTAAAAGGTTGGAGAAACGCTGGGAAAAGTGCATCGAGCTAAAAGGAGATTGTGTTGAAAAAAATCGTATGTGTTCCAGTCACATGACTTTCTCTACATTTCTGCAACAAATTATTGTTAGAAATCTTATGCTTCTATTTACTTCATGCTAATTGAGAAAACATTAGCAGAAATAGCTTGCTTCCTTGTAAGTGGAAGTGAAATAAGGGAGTAACATAGGTTAAGCTATGAGACTGAAGTTCCTTTGTTTGCATGGACAGGAGTTGACAAATTTCTGTATGAGAAAAGTATGTTTTTTTTAAAGCTGAAACCAAAAGCAAGCCATATCTAAAAAAATACCAAGTTTACGAAAAAAAAGTGTATATGACATAAATTGTGTGTTTTAACGTGCTCTCCACTTTTTATGTGGTAAATTTTTGTCCATCTTTTACGGTTTAGCAGTTATGCAAAATCCCGTAAAATTCATTCAGAATAAAGTAGTCTTCAGAAGCTATGCCCAGAAAATTCAAGATATAATCAATTTATTTGTTACGTAAATATCTTTAATATACGATATTTTAATCAAAATCGTTAGAGCATTTTATTCAGAAAATCAAAATTTTCGAAAGAAGTTCCACGTAAACGGTAGCTGTGGGTGTGGGGATATTCTTGAAAATCTTCGTGTCGCATACTTGGAAGATACCAACCTTAAATACCAAATTTGGTATTTAACGTCTTTTCGTTTTGAGCTATGCTGCCCACAGACACACACACACACAGACATTTTTCTAAAAATCTTTTTTTTGATAAATGATTTTATGAATTTGTATTTATATATTAGAATAATTTTGGTTTTTTTTGGTTAAAACACCTATATACTTGGTACATTTATGTTTATTCAGTAAAGTCCTTCTACTATTGAAGGTAACCATCAATGAAAAGGTGCACAAGCAATTTTTATTAAAAATTCAGGGGTCCCAAAACATATTTCCGGTGAAATCTCGGTACCGAATTTTTGTGTACATTACAATACCTTCTCTATAGACTATGTACTGAGTACGTGTAGAGAAAGTAATAACAAATTTAAAAAAATCTAAAAAAATTACTCTTTTCATATTTTTTCTAAGGATGTATTGAACGCCCGAGTAATCATTTCTAATCATGGTGATTCGTTAGTTCTACGTTCTGCAAGTGGTTCATATTCTCGGAAGGAGCGTCTAATGTTACAAAATCTTACTTTTTTTCGGTACTCCCAGTTGCCTGTTCACAACGGAATTAAAAGAGGAAGACAATGTTTGGTTAACGGCAGTGTTGGTACGTTACACAGAAGGCCAGTACTGCGGAGCGACAGTAGTTTTAACGGTGGGTAAAACCTCCACTCTCAATCCAGATTTGAAAACACTAACTTGTTCAGATTGCAAGGTTTTGATTTATTCATGGGATCAATGGGGTTTTAGCTTAACAGATATCTCGGATACGCCCTGTCGTTGCTCATCATTTGCGCCCGAAGCTCCACTCTTCTGCCTATAAAATATCCCTCGGCTAACTTTACCGTTTTACGCTTTGCGACTAAGGGTCTAAAATGTTTTAACAGACCAGTAGGTAAGCAACTATAAAGTGCCATAACAAAAATATCAAATCTGGATCACGTATGGAAGTAAGTGGAAATGTTTATATAATATAAAACAGTGATTTAGATATAAAATAGATTTTGCCCCAATTATTTCCTTATCTGATCCGAGTTAGGTTAGTCCTAAAATACAGCCTTTTTGTACTTAATTACTGGTCTGTTATACACTTTAGGGCCCAAAGCCGGGAAGCATAGTGGTGGGGTGTAATTTATAATTTGCGGAGTAGAGCGGCCGTGACTGCAGATCAGTGATAGAACTTATATGTGCGTTAATTAATGAACTACATGGAAATAATTTGCACGTGACTGATATAAGGCATTAGAGATCGGCGATACATGGTCACCGGATAAACATAACGTTAAACGCGTGGGTATCAGGTGCTGGTAAGTCGGTGTTAAAGCAAAGCAGATTGAAAAATGTCTTTAAAACTGCTGCCCCCCGAGTATAGAAATATCGATATTTAGCAGCTCGTTACTAGCGTTCTCAAGATTTAATGTCGCAAAAATCTTAAAATCTCGAACTAATCACTTGACGGTCCGACACTGAGCATTCATTAACTACTTCTTGAGCTATGTACCCTACTCTGGAAGCGTTTTTTCAACTGCTCTGGTGGCTTAACGAGTTAAGCGGGAAGCTGCTATCCCAAAGGTCATGAGTTTGATTCCTCTCATACAGTAAATGTTTTATTATTGTTGTTTTCATTCCAGACAAGTGCCGCGATACGTGGCGTACTGGCACTTCAGAAACTTATAGCCGTTACTTCGACATTTCAATAAATAGGCCATAAGTCTTCTATCTCAAATTACTTATTTAAGTAAACTACATATTCTGTGGAAATATTTCGGTATAGTTCATTAACATCCTGTATATATACACATACATACACACACAACGCTCCTGAGAAGTAGTTTAAATAATGGGAAAAGCTTCCACTGGTGATCCATATTTGAAAGTGTTGAAAACATTAAGTTGTTCAGATGTGAAAAATCACCATATTGGGATCATTAGGGTTTTAGCTTCACAGATCCCTCGGCAACGCCTACGGCTGCAACTGCTACACTCCTCTACTTATAAAATATCCCTAGGCAAGATTTGCGGCTTAGAACCCTAAACTTTATAACATACCAGCGCTATAATGACAGAATAAGAAACGTACCAAATCCGGATCACGTATGGAAATAAATGGAAAATTATATATAATATAAAACGCGAATTAGATTTAAAAGTTTAATTTTATTTTTGGTAGTGTTTAACGCCCGCTTTAACTACTTATGGCACCGCAGGCGGTGTTGAAATTTATTTTCCCCACTTAATTTCTTATGTGGTCCGAATTAGTTTCTCTGGTTATTCCTAAATATCTTTGTACTTAATTACTGACCCAAAGCCGTAAAGCACAGCAAAGGATGTTCTTATAAGTGGAGCAGGCCGCAACTGCGGAGCGACGACACTTCTTAGATGCGGGAAACCTCAATGACCCCAAGAAGTTAACATAATCGGCAGTAATTATAAAACAGCTCTAATGGTAGAAGAATATCAATAGTACCAAATCCGGATCACGTATTGCAGTAACTGTAACCAAGGAGCCTCGGCAATCTAGCGAATGTTAAACCCAAGCATCATCATGTTTCTGGCAATGGATCCACTGTGGAAGCTTTACAATGCAAATAAAAGTCACATGGAAATTGTGTTGGGTTCTATTTAGAGGGCAAATTGACCACTTTCAGGCGTGTCTCCAGAAATTCATTGGCACGACATTTACTGTAAAACGAGAAAAAATGCGTTAAAGCTATACGATAGTTTGTCACACACAACTTCCACTGTTCAAATGTGAAAGTCACCAGGATTAGCTTCACAGATCCCTCGACTACACTCCTCTACTTTTAAAAAATATCCATCACCTTTGGCTAAGCTTTACGGCATATCAGCAAGTAACTACAAAGCGCTCTAATGACACAATAACAAATGTACTATATCCGGACCACGTATGGAAGTTAGTGGAAAATTATTATTTATTTATTGAACAATCGTAATTAGCCTCCTGGCTTCCCAATACAGTTGTCCGTTTGACTTGTCCCAAAATTGGTACTGAGAAGTTCCCAGTTTTGAATGGCATGCAGTTCGGTGAGTTAAGAATGGTGATCCGGTGTGCTAGAGAATCACCTTGTGCTCCAAGACTGGAGAAGTATGTATGGTATAAAACAGCGATCTGTTCCATTCACATCACTTTATCTACATTTCTACAGAAAAGTATTGTTATAAAACTTGTTTCTATTTGCTTCATGCGAATCAAGAAAAAATTATCAGAAATAGTCTAATTACTTGCTTCCTTGTAAGTAGAAGCGAAATAAGGGAGTAACATAGGTTAAAGTGACAGTCAAAAGCTGGTTGCTATGTGACTGAAGTTCCTTTGTTTGTACGCACAGGAGTTGACAAATTGACAAAAGTATAAGTTTTTCTAAGCTGAAAAAAAAAAAAAAAAAAAAAGGGGAATATGTCAAAAACGATAAAACTATGTATATAATAGCTGCTGTGGTACTCAGCGTCCCATCTATACTGGGTGTGAAAGACCGCTAAATTTTGCTCAGAGGCCTCTCTATCGGGTTTCAGGTTCTTTTACGTACCGTAAATCTACGACACGGGACCAACGTCTTTACTTCCCTTCTGAAAGAAGCCATGCTAAGGATTTTTACACCCGTCTTCCACCGGGTTTGACCCGCGACCTTGGATATGAAGTTAGCATGGTAACTACTAAACCATCTCTTACGGTTTAACGGCTATACAAAATTCCGTAAAATTCATTCAGAATAAAGTAGTCTCCAGAAGCTATTCGCAGAAAATTTAAGATGTACATTTTATTTGTTAGGTACATAGCTTTAATATACGATGTTTTATTCAAAATCGTTGCAAACATTTTTCAGAAAATCAAAATTTTCGAAAAAGGTTACATGTAAAGGGTAGTTGGGGGTGGGGGATTTTTCTCAAAAGCTATGTGTCGTATCCCTGGAAGATTCTAAACCTAAATACCAAATTTGGTGTTTTACCGACTTTTCCTTTTTGAGTTATCGTGTTCAGAGATACGCGGACACACACGGATCTTTTTCTGAAAATGCTTTTTTGGGATACAGAGGATCTTAATACATATATTTCTGGTGAAATCTCGATATTGAATTTTTAGGATGGAGTGCAATATCTTCTCTATTCACTATGTATATTGTACATACGAGCAGTTTAATGTTTATGTCATATTATGTAACTATAGAAATATAGTAACAAGAATGTGGTATAAAGTAACAAAATATTTAAAAACAATAGTTATAATAAATAAAAAATAAATAGCAATAATATTATTAGAATAGAATTAAAGAATTTTGTATATAGTTATAATAAATAATAATCATAATAATAATAATAATGATAAATTAAAATAAAATAAATTGATAAAAAGATAATAATAAATAATTAAATATATTCATTATAGTATAATAAAATGATTATTAATATTATAGAACAATAACCTAAAGTTTAAATATATATATATATATATATATAATGTAATTTCAAATTTTGGGTAATTAATAATAATTAGTATAATATATAAACATTTAATATTAAATTTAATTTTGATAAATATATAAGTACAGATGTATAACTTAATTTAACTTATTTGGGTTAAGTTATTAATCTGACAATTGTTTATTTATTTTATTTTGTAAAATTAAAAAAAAATGTTAATAAACAAAATAAGGTCTGAGATATTTGCCCCGGTGTAAGCAATTAGATATCGGTGTATACTATACAGGGTTTATTACTTTCTCTACACGTACTATGAACATAGTGTATAGAGAAGGTATTGTAATGCACCCAAAAATTCGATACCGAGATTTCACCGGAAATACATGCTTTGGGTCCCTCTAATCCAAAAAAAAAAAAACATTTTTAGAAAAATGTGCCTGTGCGCGCGCGCGTGTATGTGTGTATGTACAGCATAGCTCAAAAACGAAAAGATCGTTAAATACCAAAATTGGTATTTAAGTTTGGTATCTTTCAAGGATGCGACACGAAGATTTTCAAGAAAATACGCCCACCCCAAACTACCCTTTACATGGAACTTTTTCGACACTTTTGATTTTCTAAAAAATGGCTCTAACGATTTTAATTAAAATATCGTATATTATTTACCTGACAAATAAAATGTATATCTTGAATTTTCTGCGAATAGCATGTAAAGAAGGAATTTGGTATAACAGCTTAAACCATAAGAGATGGACCAAGACTAACAACACAACAATGTAGAGCACGGTATAACACACAATTTATATTGTATACATTTTTCCGTGGAGTTGATCATTTTTGAGATATTTCTTGTTTTTGGTTTCAGCTATGAAAAACTTATACAGAATTGGTAAACTATTCACACAAAGAAACTTCAGTTAAATAGCAACCAACTTTTGACTATCACTTTAACCTATAGAACTCCCTTATTTCGCTCCTACTTACAAGGAAGCAAGTAATAAGACTATTTCTGCTAATTATTTCTCGATTAGCATTAAGTAAATAGAAACATAAGCTTTTTAACCATAATTTGTTGAAGAGAAAGTCATTTAAATGGAACACATCAGATTTTTTTTTTATTTTATTTTACATACGGGCTAGAGAAACTAAAAATAGGAATTAAATTCCACTTGGTGGTCAAATTGAGGTTTTTCCGACGTGATAAATAACGATATTTCAGTTTAACGAAGTGAATTTCACTGTCCCTAAAATATATGGTGACATTTGACTGTGTAGAGAAAAGAATGCAAACTTACCTTATGTATCCGGTCGTTGGTTTTTGCCAAAAGTACACAAGTTTTGCTTGCGCTGCCGAGCTCACTTGTTCACGTGGCTGTTTCACTAATTGCGTTGAAAACAGGTGAAGGCAGTTGGAAAACTTTACCGTCCGCTTCACATAAAAGTTTCACACGAGTAACTTGAAAATACCTCTCTCGCGAGGAACTAACGTGATATGTAGAAGTATTAATTAGCAGCAAGGAATTCCAGGAGAAAATACTTGCTTTCCACTTAGTAAAGAGTCAAATGCGCCTGCTGCATATTCACTAGAGGCTTGTAACACTTTTAAACACTAGCACACACAGTTCAGCTTGAAACCATTAGTGTTGGTGATTCACTGAAGGGTGAAATTGCACGAAACACAGTGACACAGGAAGTTACCTCTAACCTGACACAAACAAAACTGCTCGACACTATTTTCTCAGAAACAGTGAAGGTTTTTGGGGCTGCTTCTGTCATACTGTGAACGTATTCACATTTTTTCAGATATTTTTTTTTATGTTTTCAGTACGAGTGACTTACTTTTGAACTTTTTTCTCCAGGATTTACACTGAAATGAAGCATGTCACGAAATATTTTCAGCATACAGTGCTGTGACGTAATTAGATTAAACAAACGAACTTCACTTGAATGGAGAGCATTAAATGATTTAGCGTTGACATGGAGGGTGTTTATTTCGTCACACTTGAGACACTCCGTACTGGGTCATTGTGACACTGGGGGGGGGGGGAACGGCGCGCCGCACCCTTCTGGGATGCCTTGTAACTTACACGGGGGACATAAAACAAAACACACTCGGTATGATGGAGTCGGACCCCGATGCGAGTCGGTCTGAGTAACAGCTAAGACTGGCAGCTCCCCACCATAAGCACCCCCCCGCGCCCCGCTAGCCCAGGGTTGCCACGGCGCCGACTCGACGCCAACGCCACCGCCGCTGCACTCCACTCCCAAAAATTGACCCGGTCACAGACTTTCCCTACATATAGCGTAATGAAATGCCCCGTTAAAGTAAATTATATTCATCCACGCTTTCTTATTCACCAGTTAACACAGTACATGTCACAAGACTTTCTCTAGCTGTGCAAAAAACTGTTGTTAAAAGATCTTATTCTTCTATTTACTTCATGCTAATCGAGGAAAAATAGACAGAAATAGTCTTATTACTTGCTTCCTTGTAAGTAGGAGCGAAATAAGGGACTGTGATACTCAAAAGCTGGTTGCTATGTAACTGATGTTCCTTTGTTTGTATGGACAGGAGTTGACAAATTCCTGTATGAGAAAAGAATACATATTTTAAAACTGAAAAGAATAACATGGAACATCTCAGAGATAGTCACTACAGGAAAAAAATATATAACATATAATTTGCGTGTTTTAACCAGATCTGCATTTAAACTAAGTAAGTTTTTGTCCATTACGCTTTACCAGTTATGTAAAATTCATACAAAATGCATATGTTTTCAGAAAACTAAGATATCATTTTGTTTTTCGTGTAAATATTTTATATATATGGTATTTTAATCAAAATCGTTAGAGCCATTTTAAGAAAATCAACAATTTAGGAAGCTTTTCCATATAAACGGTAGTTTGTGGAGGGCGGATTTTCTTGAAAATCTTCGTCTCCTATCCTTGGTATATACTAAACTTAAATACCAAGTTTGGTGATTTTTTACTTTCTCTAGCCCTATATGTACAGTGTACATAGTGATAGAGAAGGCATTGTAATTCACCCAAAAATTCGATACCGAGATTTCACCGGAAATACATGTTTTGCGTCCCCTGAATCCAAAAAAAGCATTTTTGGAAAAAGGTGCATATGTGAGTGTGTGTGTGTCTGTGTGTCTGCGGACAGCATAGCTCAAAAACGAAAAGACCGTTAAATACCAAACACACATACACACAGACAGACACACACACACAGACGCACAGACAGACATACACAAACACACACAGACACACACATACAGATAGACAGACACACACATACACACAGACAGACACACACACACAGACACACACATACACATACACACAGACACACATAGACTCACATACACACAGACAGACACACATACACATAGACAGACACACACAGACTCACACATACACACACATACACACAGACACACAGACACACAGACACACATAAACACAGACACAGACAGACACACATACACATAGACAGATACACACAGACACACATACAGACACACACACACACACACGGATCTTTTTTCTATAATTTTTTTTTTTGGACTCAGGGAACTGTAAAACATATATTTGCGATGAAATCTCGACATTGAATTTTTGGGTGGAATACTATATCTTCTCTATGCACTATGTACATTGTACATGCGGGCTAGAGAAAGTAATATCTGATGAACTGCACTCACGTGACCTTCTCTACATCGCTGTAACAAACTATTGTTAAAAAGCTTATTCTTCTATTTCATTATAATCGAGATAGACATTAGCAGAAAGTGTCATTATTATTTGGTCCCTTGTAAGTAGAAGGAAAAAAAAAAAATGTTCCATTCACATGATGTCCTCTAGGTGTTCAGTAAATAAACATTTTATTCAAAACACTAATTTGTTATCTACATCATGCTAATCAGAATAAACATAACATAATTATTCTTATTACTTGTTTCCTTGTAAGTAGAATGGAAATAATAAAACGCAAAGGCTAAAGCGATAGTCTCGCGCTTGAAATCCGGTCGCTATGTGAAACTCTAATCTCTTTGCTTGCCGGAGTAAAACACGAGAATCGAGGAGAAAGATGTCTTTCCATTTAGAAAAGTTTAAGTGGCTAAAATTGAAACTAATAATCTCGAAAACGGCTAAATCTACAAAAAATGCATAAACATAAATTCTGTGTTTTGACGAGCTCTACATTTTGTATTAATTAAGTTTTTGTTACTCCTTACGGTTTACCTGTCATGCAAAATTCATTCAAAATAAATATGTCTTCAGAGGCTATCTCCAGAAAATTCAAGTATACACTTTATTTTTCGTGAAAATATCTTTAATATACGCTATTTTAATCAAAATAGTTAAGGGCCATTTTTGAGAAAATCAATTTTTTCGAAAACTTGTTCATGTAAAGGGTAGCTAGGGGTGTGTGGGATTTTCTTCAAAATCTTCGTGCCGCATCTTTGGAAGACCTTATGCACCAAGTTCTGTATTTTACAGAATTTTCCTTTTTGAGTTATCTTGTTCATAGACACACGAACATACACAAGCATACGAACCGTTTTATATCTTTTTTTTTTGGATACAGACGACCTTAAAACATTTATTTCCGGTGAAACCTCGGTATCGAATTTTTGGATGGAATACAATACCTTGTCTATGCACTATGTATATAGTACATGCAGAGAAAGTAAAATAGAAAAATGTGCTCAAATGGTAAAAAAGAGACTAAAAGGGCTGTTTTCTTAAACTAATTCAACGATTATTAATTATCTCTCATCAAAAGAAGAAAAACGTGAAGCTGTTGTATTTGAATATATTAAGCAGCTCTTCATTTTGAAAAGTGTGTTTTTATGTCTTTGTAGATATTATGCAGAATTTTATATATCTGCTAAACTGTAAGAGATGGACAAAAACTTACCACCCAAAAATGTAGAGCACGTTATAACTCAAATTTATGTTATATACATTTTTTTCGTGTAGTTGATTGTCTTTAAAATATTCCTTGTTTTTGGTTTCAGCTTAAAGAACTTATACCTTTCTCATACAGGAATATATCAACTCCGGTCCATACAAACAAAGGAACTTCAGTCACATAGCAACCAGCTTTTGACTATCACTTGAGCCTATACTACTCCCTTATTTCACTTATGATTACAAGGAAGCAAGTAATAAGACTATTTCTGCTAATTTTTTCTCGATTAGCATGAAGAAAATAGAAGCCTAACCTTTTTAACAATAATTTTATGCAGAGATGTAGAGAAAGTCACGGGAATGGAACATATCAGATGCTTTCTCCAATGTCCTCCTCATATTTAGTGATCAGTATGGATCTGGTCACCCTATGTCTGAAGCTGTTCCCATTTGACGGTCACAAACACATCAGACTTCTGCTTTAAATTCTCAAGTTTGGAAAGAAGTTTCGTGTTCTTTTTTACGATCCGTTTAGCTATTCTGTGTTGACGTATATAAGCATTCCAGCTATAGATAAGCTGTCAACATCGTAAACTTGGGCTGACAGGGAGAAACTTTGTTCCCAATTCTGTTTCTAGGATGTCCTTCACTTCCCTGGTCCGCCGCTGTGATGTGCAGGTAGCGTGTCTGCCTCGCCTTCAAGAGCTTCCGAGTTTGAATATGGGTAGGACGAGCTACTGTATAAGGCCTTCTTTACTTTCTCTGCAGGTACTATGTACATAGAAGGCATATACGCACATATTGTATTCTATCCAAAAATTCGTTACCGAGATTTCACCGGAAATGTATGTTTTGCGACCCCCTGGATGCAAAAAACAGCATTTTTAGTAAAATGTCCGTCTTTATGTGTGTGTGCGTGTGTGTGGACAGCATAGCTCAAAATCGAAAATGCCGTTAAATGCTAAACTTGGTATTTAAGTTTGGTATCTTCCAAGGATACAACACGAAGATTTTCAAGAAAATTGCGTGCGTGCGTGCGTGTCTGGTAGGCTCGTGGTGAGCCTGGGTGTTGTTGCTGTGTACCTACCCTGGTAGGGGTTTAACCACAGGAATGAGGTGATGGTTAAGGTTTAGTTTGAGGTTTCGAGTGTTGGTGCTAAGGAGGTAGCGCTGGTAGGCTCCTCGAGCGGTTGCTTTTCAGGAGCAGCATCCTTTCCTCTGCTCCGCTGGTGTTTATTTATTTATTTATTTTTTAAATATGGTGGTGAATTTTGATAGACCTCTCCCTATGGGAGAGGGGAGAGTTCAGCTATTACGCTGTTGGCTGGTTTAAAGCCGTTGTTACCGGGGGTGCCCACAAGCCATGCGGGAAACCCGGAACCGCCTTTTTCGGCGTTCAGAGGGTAAGTACTCCCCCAGAGATCTGACAAGAGCGTTCTCATGTTCGCCCAATCTGGCGTAGAATTTTTGAGCCCGGCGCCTAATAACATCTTCCACATATGGGAGGGTCGAAGCTTCATGTAGTAGCCTCAAAGGGAAACGTCGACATACAGAATATATGGACCGGAGTCCTCTATTCTGCACCCGCTGTAACCAGAGAAGCCAGGAGTCTGCTGCCATACCCCACACTTCGCTGGCATAGAGCATCAGGGGGACTATAAGCGCCTTGAAAAAGCGTAACTTTAAGTGAACCGGCATCTGGGAGGCCAGCACAGGATAAAGGGAGGCTACCGCCCCCTTCGCCCGGTCCGACGTTCCCCGCCTCACCCCCAACTACCCTTTATATGGAAAAAATTTGGAAAATTTTGATTTTCTCAAAAATGCCTCTAATAATTTTGATTAAAATATTATTGCTATTTACGTGCCAAATAAAATGAACATCTTGAATTTCCTGGGAAAAGCCTGTAAAGAGCTCTTTATCCTGAATGATTTTTAGTAATATGTCCGCGTGTGTCAGTGAACAGCCTAAGATCAAAATGTAAAACACCATTTACTACCAAACTTGGTATTTAGGTTCGGTATCTTTCAAGGATAAAACACGAAGCTTTTCAACAAAATCCCCCACCTCAAACTACTCTTTACATGGAATTTATTTTTGAAAATGTGTTTTTCTCAAAAATGATTAACATTTTTTATTAAGATACGGTATACTAACGCTATTTACATCACAAATAATGGGTAAGATTTGAAATTTCTGGGAATAGGCTGTGAATGAGTTTTACAGTATTTTGTATAACGGTTAAACCGTTGAGATAAATGTCATATACGTTTTTTTGTGCAATTGGCCGTTTCTGAGATATTCCTTGTCATTGGTTTCAGTTTTAAGCTATCTAAATTTTCTCAAACGGATCCATGCAAAGCAAACCGAACCTTATTTGTTTCAAATAGCGACAGGTTTTAAAAGATTTGACTAACACTTTAGCCTAGTGCTTCCCTTCCACTTACAAGGAATCAAGCAGTAAGACCGTTTGCGCTAATGTTCATCTAGATTAGCTTGATTAGCTAGAAGAATACTCTTTTGTAAGAATAGTTGTTATTTATAATAACTAGATAAACCTTTATGGATAGAAAATATCAGTTCATTTATTTTCTCTACACGTACTATGTATATAGTGCATAGAGACGGTATTGTATTGCACCCAAAAATTTGATACCGAGATTTCACCGGAAATACATGTTTTAGGACCCCCTGAATACAAAAAAAAAGCATTTTTAGAAAAATGTGTGTGTATGTGTGTGTGTGTGTGTGTGTCTGTGGGCAGTGTAGCTCTAAAACTAAACGCCCGTTATAAAGTAAACTTAGTATTTAAGTTTCGTATCTTCCAAGGATGCGACACGAAGATTTTAAAACCCCCCCAACCCTAACTACCCTTTACATGAAACTTTTTCCGAAAATTTTGATTTTCTAAAAAATGGCTCTAACGATTTAAAGATATCGTATAATAAATATGTTTACATAACAAATAAAATGAATATCTTGTATTTTCTTGTAATAGCCTCTGAAGGCTACTTTATTCTGGATGAATTTTTCACAATTTTGCATAACTGCTAAATCGTAGGAAATGGACAAAAAGTTATCCCAAAAATGTATAGCACGTTAAAACACACAGTTTACGTTTACGTAATATATATATTCGTCGAGTTGAACGTTTTTTAGATATCCCTTGTTTTGAAGACTCCTTTTTACTTTCCCTACCACGCACATATTTAGAGAATGTACTGCATTTTAAGAAAATATCGATAGGAAATACGTGCTTTGAACATCTCTGAATATACAGAGAAATTTCTAATTTTTCTACCTTGAACATAATAAGTAGAGAAGGTGCTGCATAAAATTTGATTCAGGGAGTCCACCGGGAGTAGTTGTTTAGAAGAACCCCTTTGTCTACCATGAATATAGTACGTGGACAAGGTATTGCATTCCACCCTAAAATTAAAAACAAAGACTCCACTAAAATATGTATTTCGTCGCCTCTCTGAACCTAGAAAGCATTATTACTTTCTCTACACGTACTATGAACATCGTTTATAGAGAAGGCATTGTATTGCACCAAAAAATTCGATACCGAGATTTCACCGAAAATATGTGTTTTGGGTCCCCTGAATCAATAAAAACATCATTTTTAGAAAAAAAAATCCGTGTGTGTGTCTGTGGACAGCATAGCTGAAAAACGAAAAGAACGTTAAATACCAAACTTCGTATTTAAGTTTAGTGTCTTGTGAGGATGCGTCAGGAATATTTTGAACTACCATTTACGTGGAAAAATGTTCGTAAATTTTTATTTTCTCAAAAATGGCTCTAAGGATTTTGATTGAAATATCGTCTTAAAGATATTTACATAACAAACAAAATGAATACTTTGAGTTTTCTGGGTATAGCTTCTGTAGACATCTTTTTTCTGGATGAATTTTGCGGAATTTTGCATAACTGGTAAACCGTAGCAGTAAAACAAAAACTTACTACACAAGACTTCTAGAGCTTGTTAAAACACACAATTTATGTTACATACATTTTTAACGTAGTGATGACCATTTTTGAGATATTTCTAGTTTTTTGTTTCAGTTTTGAAAAACTTACACTTTTCTCATACAGGGATTTGTCAACTCCTGTCCATACAAACAAAGGAACTTCAGTCACATAGCAACCAGCTTTTGACTATAACCTTAACCTATGATACTCCCATACATCACTTCTGCTTACAAGGAAGCAAATAATAAAACTATTTCTGGTAATTTTTCTGGTATTAGTATAAAAGAACTGGAAGAAGAAAGTTTTTAACAATAATCTGTTGCACAGATGTAGAGGAAGTCATGTGAGTGGAACACATCACATTTTTACCTTTTTTTACAAAGTACATAGTAGGTAGAGAAGATACTGCTTTCCGTCCAAAAATGCGGTACCGAGATTTCATCGGAAGTACTAGTTCTGAGGACCCCTGAATCTAAAAAGCATTTCTCTACCAACAATGTAGTAAGCAGAGGTGTCCCATTCCATCCAAAATTTTGAAGCCGAGATTTCACCGAAAAGTCATGCTTTGAACATCCCAGAATAAAAGAAACAGATCTTAGTACTCTGTACAACATAATAGTGGGCAAAGAGGATGTTGCATTGCACCCAAAAATTCCATGCAGAGATTTCACGGAAATGTATGCTTTTAGTTCATTGAATCCGTTTAATTTGTTTTCAAAGTAATTTTCGGTATTGCCTTTAAGTACTCTTTTATTCCCTTTAGGTTTGGTCTAGTATTTTTCCATGTTTCTGCTGCACCAAAAGATGGCATCGAGCCAGAAACACAATTTTACTTTTCAATGTCCTTCTTGTTCTGCTCAATCTTCCGTTATAGCATCCTGGTTTAAGCAAAAGCAAGAATTCTTTATGCTTTGTACTTGAAAAGTTATGTTTGTACTCCCCACCGAGGGCCCATTTCTAGTGTTATATGCTCAGATTCTTCTACTGGGGCAAAGTCCTCCGCTAGGACTTGCGTAACTATGGCGTAGCAGTTTTAGTAGTTATAATAAAATATCTCATGTGTTCCTTTCTCTACATCGCATATTTATTATTAAAAAGCAAATTTTGGTATCTTCTTTGTAATAGACAAGCTAAACATTAGCAGAAAGTATATTAACTGCTTGCTTCTTTTTCTAAAAATGCTGTTTTTTGGATTCAGGGGACCCAAAACATGTATTTCCGGCGAAATCTCGGTACCTAATTTTTGGGTGCATTACTATTCACTATGTACATAGTACGTGTAGAGAAAGTAATAAAATCTGATAGATACCTTCCATTCACAGACTTTCTCTATATTTCTGTACGAATTATTATTGGAAAAAAACTTTTATTCTCTCTACTTCTTGCTAATCGAGATAAACCGTAGCAGAAATGATCTTATTTCTATCTTCGTTATAAATAGAAGGAAAATAAGGGAATACACAAGGCTAAAGTGGTAGTCAAAAGTTTTAAAAGCTTGTTGCTAGGTGATTGGAATTCCTTTGTTTGAAAAGACAGAAGTTGACAAATTCCCGTATGAGAAAAATATAGAGATTTTCAAGCTCAAACCAGTAACAAGGAATACTTCAGGAAAACAAGCTAAATAAAAGTATACGAGATAAGTGATGTGTTTCAGCGAGATATACATTTCTTTATGTAATAAACTTCTGTTTACTAATTATAAAACATTCAGCAAAATTCATCCAGAATAAAAAGTTCTCCAGAGGCTATTTCAAGTTTGGTATGTAACGGATTTTTCGTGTCTGAGCTATGCCGCCCACAGACACACACAGATGTTTGTCTAAAAAATGTTTTTGAATTCCGGGGTTTCAAAACATGTATTTTCTGTATAAATTCGAAATTAAATTTTTGGTTGGAATACAATACCTGCTCTATGTAATAGTGTGCAGAGCAGGTATTGTATTCCAACCAAAAATGTAATGTAATAGTACGTTTATTTAAGGTAAAAATCTTGTGTCATCCATATGCATTCCTCTACCTATTCCGCAAAGGAGCTGCTCTTACAAAAGCTTATTCCTCTATCTTATTCACACTAATCGAGATTAAGCATCACCAGAAACTGCGTTTTGCTTTCATATAATTAGAAGGGAATACACCAGACTAACTGTATAGTCAAATATTTTAAAATCCGGTCGCTTTGTGAAACAATTGAAAATAGGAGCTCTTTTCGTAGCTAGGCGTAATACAAAAGCGGTACGAAACGAATGATGACTTTCCGTTTGAGAAATGTTTAAGTAGTTTAAAATTGAAACATATAACAAGGAATTTCTCGGAAATGGTTAAATGCACGAAAAATTTATTTTAATAAGTCATATTTTATAGATCTCTATGTTTTTGTGTGGTAAACTTTTTCTACGGTTTAACACTTATGCAAAATTCATCTTGAAGGAAGATGTCTTGAAAATATACTCCCAGAAAATTCAAGATATACAATTCATTTGTCATGTAAATATCTTAAATATAGGATATGTTAATCAAAATGGTTAGAGCCATTTTTAAGAAAATCAAATTTTTCGAAACTTTTTCCATGTAATGGGTAGTTGAGAATACGGGTGGCATTTTCTTATAAGTCTTTGTGTCGCATTCTTGGGTTACTAAACTTAAATACAAAATTTGATATTTAACGCACTTTTCGTTTTCGAGCTATACTGTCCACAGAAACGCACACACACGGATAGACATACACACGACTTTTTCTAATTTTTTTGTTTTTAAGTATGAAGCAAAACGTGACAGTGATGACATAATAAAGGTCCACGGGTAAAATGACATGCCAAGAATCACTTTGTGTGTCGCTTTACCCCAAGTTGGCTACCCTGATTGTTGAAACAATAACCTAAGTAGTTGTAATGTATTGTCGTAACAAATGCTGATATACGAGGTTCGGCTGGCACAAATAGGGCGCCACTAAGACGGTAGCATCGTATAGACTAGCTTGTGTCCATAGATACAGGTCAATACTTGTTTAGTTTTCGAGTGAGAGCATTTTAAACAAGACATCTTTAGAGTTTTCACGAAAATGGAGGATTTGGAAAAACGAGCAGTGATTAAATACTTCAATTTGAAAGGCTTAACGCCTAAAGAAATCAAGGAGGAAATGGACAGTACATTGAAAGACTCTGTCCCTTCATATTCAATGATTAAAAGGTGGGTTGCAGAGTTTAAAATGGGACGTACGAGCACTAGTGATGAGCCTCGCTCTGGACGCCCTGTAGAAGTGACAACTGCAGACATCAAATTGAAAAAAATTCATCATTTAATGCTAGAAGACCGCAGATTAAAATTGTTTGAGATTGAAGAAGCTGTAAACATATCAAAAGAACGTGCAGGTAATATTTTAAGTAATGTTCAAAAAGCCTGTGCAAGATGCATGCCGCGTTTGTTGACACCTGTTCAAAAGTTGCAAAGAAAAACTGTTTTTGTTAAGAATGTGGAGCTCTACCATAAAAATCCCAGGGAATATTTCAGACGGATTATTACCATGGGCGAAACTTGGATGCATCACTTCACCCCAGAAAGTAACTCACAGTCAAAACGGTGGATTGCGCCAAATGAACCAACTCCCTAAATGGCAGGGGTCAACTTTGTCAGTTAACAAGGTTATGGCAGGCAAGTGTTTTCTGGGATGCATTAATTACTCAGAAAAGGAAAAGTGTCAGTGGTGACTACTACAAAAGCGTTTGAGTGACGAGGTGAATAGAAAAAGACCTCATTTGGCAAACAAAAATCTTGTTTCATTACGACAATGCTCGAGTCTATCGTTCAGTCATTGCAATGGCAAAAATGTGCGAAATAAAGTTGGAATTGCTTGAACATCCAACCTATTTGACAGATCTACCACCCAGTGACTACCATCTGTTCCCAAACGTCAAAAAATGTCTTGGAGGACGAAGATTTCGCAGCAACGAGGAGGTCATTGATGCCGTAAACAGCTATTTGGAGAAACTTGATAAATCATACTACAGAGATGCTTTAATTACATTAGAACACCAATTTAACAAATGTATTAGGCTTTCTGGAGATTATGTTGAGAAATTAAGCAAAAAATAAATAAATAAATAAATAAATGCTGTTTTCATTGAGAAGCCCAGTAGTCGTACTATAAATATAAAAATACAAAAATTGCTTGCAACAGAAAAAGGCAGCGCATTACAAATCCGCATCAGATCTGATGGCGGTAAATTAAAGGTGTAGTTTTGTCAGAAACACTAGTGTCTACTTTACCCCTGGTATGTCATTTTTGGCTAGTTTTGCACACACATATGTATATGTATATACAAATTTAGCTGCTAAAATGCGACCTATGGCGTTTAGTTTGTGCTGAAGCAGTTAAGTTGCTAACAGAAAGCGCATTACATGGTCAGCAACACGCTGTCCTAAAGGGGTTCCCAGACACAGCGCCCAGCTTTAATGACCGGACACTAATAGACAACATATATTGCTTCAAATCGATTCTACCCTATAGGGATTAAAACTGGGATATAGCAAAATATTACCTCACAAGTGAAATTAGAGTACTTTACATAGAAACACAGTATTTGGGAAGAAAATTACCAATACAAATATTCTCATAAAATCTGTTGTGTTGCATTCACATGACTTTCTCTACATATCTGTAACATATTATTATTAAACAGCTTATTCTCCTATTTACTTTATGATGTTTGAGATAAACATTAGCAGAAATGTCTTATTTACTTGCTTCCTCGTATGTAGAACGAAAATAAAGGAATGCACTCGACTAAAACAAATGTCAAAAAGCAATGTGGTTGAAATCCGTTTCTATGCAGGGCCAGGAGTTTACAACTTACCACGTGAGAAAAGTTTAAATTATTTTAAATCTGAAACAAATAACAAGGAATATGTCAGAAATGGTCAATTCCACGAAAAAAAAAACGCATATGATATGAATTGAGTGCTTTAACGTGTTTTACACTTTTTGTAGTATGTGTTTTTCTAACTCTTACGGTTTATCAGTTACGCAAAATTTAGCAAAATGCATTCAGAATAAAGAGCTCTATAGAGGCTATTCCCAGAAAATTCAAGATATATATTTTATTTGCCATGTAAATATCTTCACTATACGATATTTTAATCAAGATCGTTAGAGAATTTTTTTAGAAAATCTAAATTTTTTATTTTTTCCAAGTAAAAACGTAATTATAGCGAATTTGGGGTGGGGAGGATTTTTCACAAAATCTTCGTGTCCCATTTCTGGAAGATACTAAACTTAAATACAATGTTTGATATGTTACACACTCTTCGATTTTTAGTTATCTTGTTCACGGACCTTTTGCTAAAAATGCTCTTTTTTGAATACAGGGGAACCTAAAACGAATGTTTCCGGTGTAATTTCGGTATGGAATTTTCGTTGGAGTGCAATATCTTTTTTATACACTATGAACATAGTATGTGTAGAGAAAATAAAAACGTATACAGCGATATTGAAATAAAGGAATCCGGAATATTGTTCGACGTCCACAAGATGAACTCTGAAAGCTCGTTGCTTTATCCTAGACGTGTCTTTCCAGTTGGAAACTAATCATTATTACGAGCAGTAAGAGCAATATGACAGAGAGGACAGAGGTAATTAATCATTACGATACGCTTCAAAGCGTCATTCTGTTATAAATAATACATTTTAGTTCCCTTAGGAGCATTCATTGATTGAAAACGGATGTCCATATTGACAAGTTTATGCCAATGCTAATCAGCTATAAATTCTCTTCAGTAAGGTGCTTCAAAATACAACCCTTCTGTTTTACAAGTTCCTATTATCACATCTAGAAGTAAGACTTCTTCTGCGTGCAGTATTTATCTTTCTCGCGTCAGCGTTTGGGGATAAGAAGCACATGACCTCTGGAACAGAGAGAGTAGCCAAAATGGGTGATCTCTCAGAAACCTGGCTTGAGAGTGAGGAAAAGGTATGAAATTAGAATTAATCATTGAGCAGGTAATAGAATGAATGGCTGAGGAAAGGGAAGAATCGAAATAAAACTCGCCCGAGCACCCTTGCTGATAGTTGAACGACGTAGAACGACTTATTAAATCATTGAAGCCTAAGCCTGAATATAGCTCAAGCTGTGTGAAAAGTCCCAGAGGCCCACACCCGAGCATAGCTCGGGCAGACATTTCTAATGCTTTTAATGCAATTCCATGACTGTAACTCGGTCTTGGGATATGCGGCAAACGTCATGCATCAATTATAGTTTAGTTGTCTGATTTGTGCTGCCATCTGTCCTCGCTCTAGTCAACTATTAGGACTTTTGGGAGAGTTAGTAATATTGGCTGCTCTCAGGTAGTCGCACCATTTTCCCTGTTTGTTAAATTTGGTGTTCTTAAATGTTAAAATGCAGATTTTCCCTCAATTTTTGCAAACTGAACCTGAAATTCAGGATGCAAATGAAGTTCTGGAAAATGCCGATTCCAAGGCATAGCTTTCAATAAATGGAGTGTAAGCTGCTTTACGCAGATTTTTTCAAACTCATATTTGAAACTTGGTATAAATTTAAAATGAAATATTAATATTGACATTATGACTATTTTCTAATTTGTTGAGCAATTCTTTAAAAGCATACTTTTAGATTGTACCATTGCTGTGCTGTTATATACCCTGGGTTTCCTGGCTCTTCAACTAGAGAAATGTCTGGGCTTCAATATGTTAATTACAATACATACAGTAGAACCCCGTAATTACGCTCTTTAAGGGCCTGTAGCCTAACGCGCAATGATCAAAAACCGAAATTTAGTTTTATTTATGCACGCTCTTTAACTTCTGTGGTAAAAGCATCGAGAATGCAATGTTTGGGTCATCTACAGTAAGTATGCAACAAAGTTTGGCCCTCGGGTCACATCCATGGACATCAAATAAAATCTCAAATTACAATAACACTTATCAAAATAAACATAAAACATACCTTATCACAGGAGATATAGGACATTCCTGGACAACAGTAACCTTGTATGGTTTGCATTTTAAAAGTATTGTTGCTTTCCATGCTAAGATTTCGAAATGTCAGTTTCTTGTGCTACATGCCTAAGAGATGTGCGAGGTGACCGTTCTAACCTTTCTCCTATTTCGCCTAATATCTGTTCCGTAAACACACGCTTGTTTCCCTATCTTTACCTATCACAAATTGATTTCGTTTCCCTGACTTTATTTACAAGCAAACGAACTGCCTGTCCACTCGGAACACGCACGCCAGGAAGTTTAGTTTCATCCCTAAAACATGATCTAATCACAAACACTCTTTGTGGTACTGTATACTGCATTTTGAAAGCGACTCTCTGGCACGACACTCACAAGGAACCTTGACCTACCGCCCGGACGCAGCTCCCCCATCTCGGTCCATAACAGACGCCATAGAGGGTGCGACGTGGTCAGCGCCTCGAACTCCCCCGGCCGGTTAATGCGGACCTCAAGTCCTGAAGCCGCTACTTCTCCATCAAGTAGCTCCTCAATTGGCCCCTATATGGACCTCACGAGGCTGAGTGCCCCCTGCACTAGGTCTCCCAGCGGGAAAAAAATCCTCTCGCCGGTCCCGGGAATCGAACCCAGGTCTCCCGCTTGGTAAGCACCTGCGCTACTCGCTAAAGCATGTTAAAGCACTTCAAGCAAAACTAAGCATTCCTTATGTTATTCACGTGTGCACTGGAAAAGAACAGAAGTAAGACTGACGCACATGTGGCGACAGAACGGATGTAGGACTTGCTCGCAGGGAACTGCAGTGAACGTCTCGCGGGCCGGCCAAAGTTTTGTAACAAACGTACTGTACAACGAATGGAGAAGAACAGAATACCTTTAAGAGTAGGTATAGCAGGCTGTACTACATAAGAAAAGAACCTGATTTGTTCCATTAACATCACTTCTTTACATCTCTGCAACAAATTATTGTTAAAACGCTTGTGCTTCTTTTTACTTCATGCTAATCGAGAAAAAATTAGCAGAAATAGTCTTGTTACTTGCTTCCTTGTAAGTAGAAGCGAAATAAGGGAGTACAATGAGTTAAAGTAATAGTCAAAAGCTGGTTGATGTTCCCTTGTTTGTATGGACAGTTGACAAATTCCCGTACGAGAAAAGTATACATTTTTAAAGCTGAAACCAATAACAAAGAATATCTCAAAATTGATCCACTTCACGAAAGAAAGTATATAACACAATTGTGTGTTCTAACGCGCTCTACATTTTCTGTTAAGTAAGTTTTTGTCTATCTCTTACGGTCTAGCAGTTATGCACAATTCTGTAAAATTCGTCCAGAATAAAGTAGTCTTCAGAGACTATTCGCAGAAAATTCAAGATATACTCTCGATTTGTGAGGTACATATCTTTAATATACAATATTTTAATCAAAATCTTTAGTGCTATTTTTCAAAAAAAAAAAATTCGAAATTTTTTCCATGTAGAGGGTAGTTGGCGGTGGGGGGACGTTCTTGAAAATCTTCGTGTCGCATCCTTGGAAGAAACTGAACTTAGATACTAATTTGGTATTTAACGGATTTTTAGTTTTTGACCTATGCTGTCCACAGACACACACGGACCTTTTTAAAAAATGTTTTACTTTCTCTACACGTACTATGTACATAGTGTATAGAGAAGGTATTGTATTGCACCCAAAAATTCAATACCGAAATTTCACCGGAAATATACATTTTGGGTCTCCCTGAATCCAAAAAAAGCATTTTTACAAAAAGGTACGTGTGTGTCTTTGTGTCTGTGGACAGCATAGCTCAAAAACGAAAATACCATTAATTACCAAACTTGGCATTTTCCAAGGATGCGACACGAAGATTTTAAAGAAAATCCCCCCAACCCCAGCTACTCTCTACATGGAACATTTTTCGAAAATTTTGATTTTCTTAAAACTGGCTCTAATGATTTTGATTAATAAAATGTACATCTTGAATTTTCTGGGAATAGTCTCAGAAGACTACTTTATTCTGGATGAGTTTTATAAAAGCTTGCATAACTGCTAAACCGTAAGAGATGGACAAAAACTTAACACACAAAAATGCAGAGCACATTAAAACTTACAATTTATGTCATATACATTTTTTTTCGTGGAGTTGATCGTTTTTTAGATATTCCTTGTTTTTTGTTTCAACATTGAAAAACGTATACTTTTCTCGTGCAGAATTTGTCTAGTCCTGTCCATACAAACAAAGGAACTTCAGTCACATAGCAACCAGCTTTTGACTGTCATTTTAACCTATGCTACTCCCTTATTTGCCTTCTACTTGCAAGGAAGCAAGTAATAAGACCATTTCTGCTAATTTTTCTAAATTAGCAGGAAGTAAATAGAAGTATAAGCTTCTTAACTAGAATCTGTTGCACAGATGTAGAGAAAGTCATGTGAATGGAGCTCGTCAGATTTATAATTATGACTATCGCTTTAATTTATGTACTAGTCTCACCACTTTTCAACTGACAAGGAACTAAGTAATAAGAACATTTCTGATAATGTTTATAGTTAGATCTCATGAGAATGTAACACGTCAGATTTTGTTATAATTGCGCTGAAGTTAGCGCTTCCTGTTTTAACGTACTGCATCATTAGCGGTTTCTTCTTAAGTCATTCTCTTTATTTGATCATCATCCTCACCCTTCCTCGCACTTTCTAATCTTATCTTTGCAGTTGTACAGAATGTCCAACTTGCGTTTTATGAAATTGCGAGTCAAAATATTAGTGTTAGTTGAGAATACTTACTTTTTCAATATGTATACAGGGTGTTTGCTAATGACCTATACCAAATTATTTTCACAGAATATGTAGATTATTTAATAAGTAATTTGAGATAGGAGATTTATGGCCTGTTTATTAAAATTTCCAAGTAACGGCTATAGGTTTCTGAAGTGTCTGTACGCCACGTATGGCGGCACTTCGTGTGGAATGAAAAAATCTGATGTGTTACATACACACGACTTTCTCTCCATCTCTGGACAAATTACTGTTAAAAAGCTTATGCTTCCATTTACTTCATGCTAATCAAGAAGAATTAGCAGAAATAGTCTTATTACTTGCCTCCTTGTAAGTAGAAGGGGAATAAGGGAGTACCATAGGTTAAAGTGATAGTCAAAAGCTGGTTGCTATGTGACTGAAGTTCCTTTGTTTATACAGACATAGTTTACAAAGTCCTGTATGGGAAAATTATAAGTTGTTCAAAGCTGAGACCAAAAACAAGGAATATCTCAAAAACGTTAACTCCACGAAAAAAAAAAAATGTACATAACATACATTTTCTGTTTTATCGTGATCTATGTGTTTTGTGTAGTAAGGTTTTGTCTATCTCCTACAGTTTACCAGTTATGCAAAATTAAAAAAAAAATCATCCAGAATAGAGAGATCTTTAGGACATATTCCCAGAAAATTCAAGAAATAAATTTTATTTGTTATGTAAATATCTTAAATATATGCCATTTTGATCAAAATCGGCAGAGACATTTTTGAGAAATTTTCGAAATTTTTTCCATGTTAAGGGTAGTTGGGTGTGTGGGGATTTTCTTGAAAATGTTCCTTGGAAGATACCAATCTTAAATACCAAGTTTGGTTCTTAACGGTCTTTTCGTTTTTCAGCTATGCTGCCCACAAGCACACATTGACACAAACGGGCATTTTTCTACAGATGTTTTTTTTCTTTTTTTTTATTCAGGGGTCCCAAAATATATATTCCCGGTAAAATCTTGGTATTGAATTTTTGGGTGAAATACAATACCTACTCTTTACACTATACACATAATACGCGTAGAGAAAGTAATTTGCTACCAAGCAAAAACAATTTTTATTTTCATGAACATTGAAAAGAAGTGTCATCATGGACGTTACCAACACGTAAATATAAAATATCCTTTATTTTCGATACATTATCGATTCCGGGGACTTTACGAATCTAGAGTTATAAGCTAGATAATTAGATGAACTGATGAATTAGCGTAGTTTACTTGCAGCATTAAATTGGACCATTATTGTTTCTAAGCACGGATGTTCAATTTAGTCTGTCAAGTTTAACAGAGCCTAATGCACGCCATTAGCTCGGAATCAGGACGGCAAACTCTCTTTATCAGCGGTCACCGTGCATTAGTTCCACCTGCACACACATTTTCTTAATCAAAGAACAGCAACACCGGTTTTAATTTCACCGACAAAATTCATTATCAGTTTTTGATTGCATTTCCCTTTCTGGTAAATCGAAGAAACAGTTTCCGTGCAGTAATAATGGTTTGTATACAGATCTTCCCGTTTCAAAATCAATCGCGCATTACAAACGTTTCGTGTGAGAGCACGCATTTCCGCTTTTAATAACTTTACCTATATCATATCTGTTCCCTTTACATTGCGAATTATTAAAGTGGAATATTTCCCGCGCCTTTGATGCTTTTTCAGAGGAACATAAAGTTGATACAGAAACGAATCTATTGCTTTCTATCCAAAATTTGATAACAGATTTCATTGGAAATACACATTTTAGAATTGTCTGAATAAAACAGCTATTTTACTTCTTCTACGTGCACATTATACAGGTATAGAAATATTGCATTCCATCCAAAATTTGATAACATATTTTACCGGAAATATACGTTTTAGAGCTCCCTGAATTTTTACTTCGTCCACTTCGCACATAGTACACAGGATTAGAAAGTATTGCATTCCACCCAAAAATTTGTTAACAGATTTTAAGAATATACGCGTTTTAGTACTGCTGGATAAAAAAATCTGATGTGTTCCACTCACATGACTTTCTCTACATCTCTGTAACAAATTGTTGTTAAAAAGCTTGATTCCTTGTGAGTAGGCGAAATAAAGGAGTAGCATAGTTTAAAGTGATGGACACGAGTTGACAAATTCCTGTATGAGAAAAGTATAAGTTTTTTATAGATGAAACCAAAAACAAGGAATATCTCAAAAACCATCAATTTCACGAAAAAAAATGTATGTAAAATAAATTGTGTGTTTTAATGTGCTCTACATTTTTTTGTGTGCTAAGTTTTTGTCCATCTCTTACGCATTAGCAGTTATGCAAACTTTCGTAAAACTCATCCAGAATAAAGTAGTCTTCAGAGGCTATTCCCAGAAAATTCAAGATATACATTTTATTTCTCAGGTAAATATCTTTAAAATACGATATTTTAACCAAAATCGCTAGAGCCGTTTGGAGAAAATCAAAATGTTTGATATTTTTTCCATGTAAAGAGTTATTGGGGTGTGGCAATTTTCTTGAAAATCTTTGCGTCGCATCCTTGGAAGATACTAAGCTTAAATACCAAGTTTGGTATTTAACGGCCTTTTCGTTTTTGAGCTATGCTGTCCACAGACACACAGACGGACCTTTTTCTAGAAATATTTTTTTTTTTACTCCGGAAATCTCGGTATCGAATTTTTTGTTGCAATGCAATACCTTCTCTATACACTATGCACATAGCACGGGTAGAGAAAGTAAAAGTCACAACTCTAAATGTTCTCGGAAATGGATCGTTTGGAAGATTGCGTCTGATCGGTTTACTTAGTTGGCTAGAACACTGCAGCTAATACACGGTCAGCTGTTACTTGAAAAATCGGATGTGTTCCATTCACACGACTTTAAGCAAATCTCTGTAATAAAGTATTGTAGAAAAGTGTGTTCTTCTATGTATTTTATGATAATCGATAAACATGAGCAGAAATTCTCTTAATTACGTGCTTCAATGTAAATAGAAGGGAAATAGTAGAATACAGTAGGTAAAACGACAGTAAAAATTTTAAATGCTGCTTGCCATGTGAAAATGTGTTAAACTATTTTAAATCTGAAACAAATAAGAAGGAATACCTCAGAAATGGTCGATTCAATGAAAAAAAACGTACATGACATAAATTGTGTGTTTTAGCGTGATCTACATGTTTTGCTATCCCCTACGGTTTACCAGTTACGCAAAATTCATTGAGACAAAAGTGATCCTGAGAGACTATTTCCAGAGCATTCAAGATATAAATGTTATTTGTCATGTAAATATCATTAATATATGGTATTTTAATCAAAATCGTTAGAGCCATTTTTGAGAAAAGCAAACATTTCTAAAATGTTTTCCATGCAAAGGGTAGTTTGGGAGGTCGTTTTCTCAAAATCTCCATGAAGCAACCTAGGAGGATATTAAGCTTAAATGCCAAGTTTGGTATTTTAGCAATTTTTCCTTTTTCGTGTTCACAGACACACGGACACACACAAATATTTATCTAAAAGTATTTCAGGCAAAATTTCGGTATTGAATTTTTGGGTGCAATACAATAACTTCTCTTTACATTGTATTCATAATACGTGTAGAGAAAATAAAAAGGAATAGAGAAAGTGATGTCAATGGAACGCAAGATTTTTTCTCTACGAAGTGAAACAGAAAATACCACATTGAAGTTTCACTCAAGCAACTTTGCTTGTAGCATTCCGTTTGTGTATATATGCAAGAATTAAACATTTCTGGGTTTTCTGTTGGCAAAAATGGGAAGTCTCTGATCACAGGAAGAAAGCGAGCGTTACTTCACTCGTGAAGATGTTAAAACGTTTCAGGGACTGCAAAAGGAAAAGATAAATTCTCTGGTTTCTTCAAAGCAAGTACATGTTGGTGAAAGCTTTGAACGGCCGACCGGCAGCATTCAGAAATCAGCTGTTCCCAACAACAGAATAGACAGGCACATTCAGCAATCTTTCCATTTTCAGCCTTGCACATTCGATCAAATGCTCGCTCGCTTCCTGGACCAGCCTTTTCTGTTCTCTAAAGCGAACAAAATTATTTACAAAGATCCTTTATGAATTTGGCCCTTTGTAACATATCGCATGTGGCTAGGAATAAACCCAGTAGGCTTTTATGTCCGTAAAATGAACAAAAAATCAAATAACTCTGCCTCTATATCAGAAACCGTTCTTAAGGGCATCTCTGTGACGACTGAAAAAAATCTCATGTCTTCCATTTGCATGACTTTCTCTACTCTCTGCAATAAATTTTTGTTAAAAAGCTTATACTTCTATTTACTTCAAGCTAATCGAAAAAAAAAAAATAGCATAAATAGTTTTATTACTTGCTGCCTTGTAAGTAGAAGCGAAATAAGGGAGTACCAAAGGTTAAAGTGATAGTCAAAAGCTGGTTGCTATGTGACTGAAGTTCATTTGTTTGTATGCACAGGAGTTGACAAATTCCTGTATGAGAAAAGTTTAAGTATTTTAAAGCTGAAACTAATAACGAGGAATATCTCAAAAACGATCATTTCCACGAAAAAAAAAAATGTACATGATATAAATTGTGTGTTTTAGTGAGCTCTACATTTTTTGTGTACGCCAGATCTAGCACCCAGTGACTACCACTTGTTCCCAAACATCAAAGAATGTCTTGGAGATGGAGATTTCACAGCAACGAGGAGGTCAACAGCTATTTTGAGGACCTTCACTACAGAGATGGTTTAATTAAATTAGAACAGCGATATGACAAATGTATGAGCCTTTCTGGAGATAGTGTTGAGAAATAAAGAACAAAATCTGATACGTTACACTCATATGACTTTCTCTAACTTCTTACAAGAGACAATTCTTCTGTCAACAGCATGCTAATCGAGATAAACATTAGTAGAGTTTTATTACTTAAATATGGAACTAAGGGAATGCACATGGCTACACATCAGATGTTTATAATAACTGGCTTCAAAAGGCAGAAAATTGCCACTTAACTATAATACTTATTGGTGGAAAGCAAAATCGCTTACAGAAAATCAAAACACTTACACGCGACGAAAGCACAGGGAATAATAAACACTTACACCCAGCAATTTCAACTTCGGAATGCAACTGAACAAAAACATTTGAACATCATATATTACAAAAATCTGATGTGATCCTTTCTCTACATCTTGGTAACAATTTATTATTAAAAAACTTATGCTTCTATTTATTTTATGTTAATCGAGAAAAAAATCCTGTATGAGAAAGCTTTGTTTTTCAAAACTGAACAAAAAAAACAAGGAATATCTAAAAAAATAATCAACTCCACGAAAAAAAGTATTTAACATAAAGTGTGTGTTTTAAAGTGCTCTAGATTTTGATGTGGTACATTTTTGTCCGTCTCTTACGGTTTAGCAAATATGCAAAATTCCGTAAAATGCATCCAGAATAAAGAAGTCTTCAGTGGCTGTTCCCAGAAAATTCAAGATATTCATTTTATTTATCACGTAAATATCTTTAATATACGATATTTTTATCAAAATCGTTACAGCCATTTTTGAGAAAATCAAAAATTTCAAAAAAAGTTTCTATGTAAAGGGTAGCTGTCAGTGGGCGGATTCTCTTGAAAATCTTGGTGTCGCATCCTTGGAAGATATCAAACCTAAATACCAAGTTTGGTATTTAACCGTCTTTTCGTTTTTGAGCTATGCTGTCCACAGACACACACACACAAATGGACCTGTTTCTGAGAATGCTTTTTTACTTTCTCTACACGTACTATGTACATAGATTATAGAGAAGGTATTGTATTGCACCCAAACATTCGATACCTAGATTTCACCGGAAATATAAGTTTTGGGTCCGCCTGAATCCAAAAAAAAAGTTTTTTACAAAAATATCCGTGTGTGTGTCTGTATGTGTGTGTGTCTGTAGACAGCATAGCTCAAAATCGAAAAGACCGTTAAATACCAAACTTGGTATTTAAGTTTGGCATCTTCCAAGGATGCGACATGAAGATTTTCAAGAAAATCCCCCCACACCCAACTATCCTTTACATGGAATATTTTTCAAAAATTATGACTTTCTTAAAAATGGCTGTAACGGTTTTGATTAAAATGTCAAGTATTAAAGGTATTTACTTGACAAATAAAATGTATATCTTTAATTTTGTAGGAATAGCCTCTGAAGACTACTTTATTCTGAATGAATTTTACGGAGTTTTGCATAACTGCTAAACGGTACGAGAGGGACAAAAACTTAACACACAAAACCTGTAGAGCACATTAAAACACATAATTTATGTCATATACATTTTTTCGTGGTGTTGATCGTTTGACATATTCCTTGCTTTTGTTTTCAGCTTGGAAAAACTTATACTTTTTCATACAGGAATTTGTCAATTCCTGTCCATACAAACAAAGGAACTTCAGTCATAGCAATCAGCTTTTGACTATTACTTTAACCTATGATACTCCCTTATTTGCCTCCTACTTGCAAGGAAGCAAGTAATAAGAAGTTGAAGTATAGTAAATAGAAGAATAAGCATTTAACTATAATTTGTTGCAGAGATGTAGAGAAATTCATGTGAATGGAACACATGACATTTTTTTGGATACAGGGGTCCTAGAACATGTATTTCCGGTGAAATCTCGGTATCGAATTTTTGGGTGGAGTGCACTACATAGTACGTTTAGAGAAAGTAAAAATGACATGAAATTCACAAAATGTCGGCAGATTTTTTGGTTAGGATATAAAAATTGCCTCAAGTTGTAAATATGGGCAGGCTAAGCCGTCTGGGAAACATAACGAATCTGAAAACACAGAAACCTGGCGCTGTATAGATAAAGGCTAAGTGGCCAGTGCGAATAAGGAATGTCTGGAAAGTGGTGCACAGTGTCAATAACTTAATCTAAAGCAAGCCGACCGCAGGAATGCGGTAGCAATGAACTAATATCATTCAGCACCACATACCTCTACCAAAGGGTTTAATATCGCGATTTTCCCAAGCAAACAGTTTTGTCCCTGGCTTCACACCTAACATATATTGCTTCTCTCCTCTGTATTTTCAAAAAGAGAGGTGCGCGAGCATAAAGCAAATAAAAATGTATTGTTTTTACTTTCTCTGGTTATTTCCTTAGAGCGTTGCGTTGGTAGCATTGCTGCTTGCCAAGCGGCAGACCTGGGTTCGATTCCCAGTACCGTCATGGGGATTTTTCCCCCGTTGGGAGACCTGCACCGGGGTGCACTCAGCCTCGTGAGGTCCCTGGGGGGCCAACTGATGGAGAAGTAGCGGTCCAGGGGGGTCTCGAAGCGCTGATCACGACTCACCCCCAATACTGCACCCTATCCATGACCGAGATGGGAGACGCAGCGGCCGGGCGGTAGGCCAAGGCTATTATTGAGCGTGCCATGAAGTTGGATGATATTTTCTCTACACGTCCTATGTACATTCCATATAGAGAAGATAATGTATTGTATCCAAAAATGCAATACCTAGATTTCACCGGAAATACATGTTTTAGGGTCCCCTGTATCAAAAAAAAAGACATGTTTAGAAAAGGTTCTGTACGTGTGCGTGTGTTCTGTGTTTATGAACACGATAACACGAAAACGAAAAGTGCGTAAAATACCAAACTTGATATTTAAGTTTAGCATATTCCAGGGATGCAACACGACAATTTAGAGTAAAATCCCTCACATACCGAACTAATGATTTTGATTAAAATATCGTATATTAAAGATGTTTACCTGACTAATAAAATGTGTATCTGAATTTTCTGGGAATAGCCTCTGAAGACCTCTTCATCAGGAATGATTTTTATTGAATTTTGCATTACTGGTAAACGGTAAGAGTTAGACAAAAACTTGCTACACATAACATGTAGATCATGGTAGAAACACAAATTACATCATAATCATTTTATTTTTCATGGAGTTGGCTGTTTCTGAGATATTCCTTGTTATTGATTTCAGTTTTAAAAAAAATATACTTTTCTCAACCCCTGTCCACACTCGATTAGAATGAAGCAAATAGAAGCATAAGCTTTTTAACAATAATTTGTTGCTGAGATGTAGAGAAAGTCATGTGAATGGACCACATCAGATTTTTATAAATAGGTGTGTGTGTAAGTGTGTGTGTGTGTGTGTGTGTGTGTGTGTGTGGACAGCATACCTCAAAAACTAAAATACCGTTAAATACCAAACTTGATATTTAAACCTCGTATCTTTCAAGGATACGACATGAAGATTTTCAAGAAAATCCCTCCACTACAAACTACACTTTACATAGAAAAATTTAAAAAATGTTGATGTTCTCAAAAATGGCTCTAACGATTTTGATTAAAAACTCTTATATTTAAAATATTTACAGGATAAATAAAATGTATATCTTGAATTTCCTAAGAATAGCCTCTTCAATCCGGATGGATTTTATGTCACTGGTAAACTGTTGGAGGTTACTATATAAAAACTTTAAGTTTGATTACACCATTTGTCTCTTTATGTAGTTGTAGTGTTAACCGTTTTCGATATATACCTCGTTATTGATTTCAATTGTTACACTATTTAAACTTTTCTGAAACGGAGAGTTACTTTTCGTTTTCTATTGGCTATGCAAACAGAGTTATCTTGTTCACACAGTGATCAACTCTTAGAGAATGTGACTGTGTGTTTCTTTCTTCCCCCTCACTTATAAGAGTATCTAGTAACGTTGATCTTGCTTCTTTGTACATAAAAGGAAAATAAGAGAATACTCTAGTTCAAAACGATAGTCAAAATCTTGTTGCCTTGAGGTTGATCTCCGTTTGTTTGCATAATGGTCAGAAGTTGACAAATTCCCTTACGTGACAAGTTTTAAGTATTTTGTACCTGAAACCAATAACAGAAAATATCTCAAAATTGGACAACTCCATGAAAAAAATCTGATATGTTCCATTTCTTTCTCTACATCTCTGCAACAAAGTATTATTAAAAAGCTTATGCTTCTATTAACGTCATACAAATCGAGAAAAATTTAGCAGAAATAGTCTTTTTACTTGCTTCCTTGTAAGTAGAAGCGAAATAAGGGAGCAGCATAGGTTAAAGTGATAGTCAAAAGCTGGTTGGTATGTGACTGAAGTTCCTTTGTTTGTACGGACACGAGCTGATAAATTCCTGTATAAGAAAATTATAAATATTTTAATGCTGAAGCCAAAAAATAAAGATCAACTCAAAAAAAATTGCACATAACATCAATTGTGTTTTTTAACGTGATATACATTTTTTGTTTGGTAAAATTTTGTGCATTTCTTACGGTTTAGCATTTATGGAAAATTCCGTAAAATTCATCCAGAATAAAGTAGCTTTTGGAGACTATTCCCAGAAAATTCAAGATATACATTTTATGTTTTGGATAAATATCTTTAATACACGATATTTTAGTCAACACCGTTAGAGCCATTTTTGAGAAAATCAAAGTTTTCGAAAAACGTTCCATGTAAAAGGTAGTTTGGGGTGGGTGGATTTTTCTCAAAATATTTGTTTCGCATCCCTGGCAAATGCTGAACTTAAATACCAAGTTTGGTATTTTACCACCTTGTCGTTTTTAAGTTATCGTGTTCACGGACACACAGACACAGGGCTACACACGGATATTTTTCTGAAACTGTTTTTTTTTTTTTTTTTTTTTGATACAGAGGACCCTAAAACATATATTTCCAGTGAAATTTCGGTATCGAATTTTTGGGTGGAATACAATACCTTTTCTATCCACTATGTACATTGTACACGCGGGCTAAGGGCAGTAAAATACTAAATATTCTCTCATGACCTAGCACCTTGCACATTTATCATTTTAATTGGCGCACATTTAATGCGGCCTTGTATCGTCCGCTGGTTTGGTTTCTAATTTAAATGCTATTTACACGTTGCCAAGACTCTCGTGTCTCAAAAAGATACCTAATTAACATGCATGAGATCCTTTGTGGCTTCATAACTAATGCTATTGAATTTAGTCTGCTTATATAACTTTTCCCTGAGACGTGCTCAGCTGAGATTGAAACGATATTGGATTTAAAACATGCTTTGCATGATATGAAAGTGAAACATGCTATAAAACGCAACCATTTAACCATGAATATGAAGTTCCCTTATTTACTCTGCGCTCATTAAATGAGTTACTTTAAGAGTAAATTAGTTACGCTTCGTCTTTGCTAGACTGCCTAAACGAGCTGCTTTTTATTTTCACTTACATATAGTAAGTAGGGAACTATTGCTAGTTAACTGTTCTTCCGCACAAGCCAGCCGTGTATGCATAGAAGTTGGATAAGCAAACTGAGACTAAAACAGTCAATGCCATAGCCCGGCATTCCACTTTGTCTACGCGTACATGTACATAGCGTATAGACAAGGCATTTTCTTTTTATTATTGTTTCATTTATATAGCCCCTTTAACGTGTAAGATCATATCGGGGGATTTCCACTTGAAACAACTCGTTGTCTCTAGGTACTTTTACGTTGGTTTAAATCATGTTGTTTTACTCAAACACGCATACCTCAATCTCACGTGCGTACTTCCACACTCTGTGGGCGATAGGGAATGATTCTGCCCCAACCGGGAATTGAACCTGGGACCTCCGGGTGAGAAGTCAGCTTGCTGACCAATCAACTATGGAAGCACTCAAAGATGGTATTGTATTGTAACCAAAAAATCGATACCCAGATTTCATCGGAAATTTATGTTTTTTAGATCTCCTGAAAAAAAAAATAGAAAAATGTCCATGTGAATATCTGTGGGCTATAGCTCGAAAAGGAAAAGACCGTTCAACACCAAACTTGGTATTTAAGTTTTGATTTTCTAAAAATGGCTCTAACGAAATTACCTGACGAATAAAATGTACATCAAGCATTTTCTGGAATAGTCTCTGAAAACTACTTTATTCTGGATGAAGTTTGCATAGCTGGTAAACCATTAAGATAGACAAAAACTTACTTAATACAAAATGTAGAACTCGGTAACACAATTGTTATACTTTTTTTTTGGTGCAGTTGATCATTTTTGAGATATTTCTTATTATTGGTTTCAGCTTTGAAAAACTTTTACTTTTCTCATACAGAAATTTGTTGACTGCTGTCCATATAAACAAAGGAACATCAGTCACATAGCAACCAGTTTTTGACTATCACTTTTACTTATGGTACTCCCTTATTTCGCTTCTACTTACAATAAAGCAAGAAATAAGACTATTTCTGATAGTTTGTTCTCATTAACATGACGTAAATAGAAGCATAAGCTTTTTAACAACAATTTGTTACAGAGATGTAGCGAAAGCCATGTGAATGGAACACATCAGCATGTATTAAAGTTTCAGCACCAACTTACTGCACGATTTGAAAGGCATTGTGATGCACTCCTTGCCATTACCAGCGTTCACTTTTCTCCCCAATCAACAAACTATAATAATTTATGGTCCCTCGCAGTTCTCACCAGATACAAACTCACACTGCTATTGGCGTCAAATGATTCATGGATATAAAGCGCACTTTCAAACAATAGAACAGCGCTACTGAAAACAGATGTGGAATTCTACTTTAAAAGGGGCCAGCTAACGAGACACTTTGTAACTTTGACGTCACAGATGGATCGGTAGTTTTTACAGCGAAAATACATCGAAATCCAAAAACTCGTTTTTCTACCTATTCTACAAAATATTCTTGCAAAGGATTATTTTATATATATATACATCGCGCTATTCGAGATAAATATTAACAGATATTGTCTTATTACTTGTTTCCTTGTAAGTGTCATTTCGTTTCGTAATCGGCTTACCCTCCGTATTTGTAGGATTGACACTCTCCTAGGACTTATAAGCGGATGTCTAGGAGTCAAAAGTGTCGGGGAGCCCATGGCACGAAACCACAGAAACCACAGAATGGAGAAACTGGTCCGTAGCCAGACATGAGTGTGATATGTAGGACTGACACTCCCCTAGGACTTACAAGCGGATGTCTAGGGATCAGAAGTCTGTCGGGGAGCATACGGCACGAAAACACAGAATGGAGAAACTGTTACGAGGGGTCGACCCGTGGCCAGGCATAAACATGAGGAAATGGGTGGTATGACATTTAATGGATGATTGGAAAGGTGATGATGAAGCAATTGGTGGAATGAGTGGCAGGGGAAACCGTAGGACCCGGAGAAAACCTGCCCAGACGTCACTTCGAATTCCACATGCGGGTGCTTGGGGACTCGGGCCGTCTAGATGAAAGGCGAACGGTCTAACCTCTCGGTCACGGCGCCGCTTTCCTTTTAAGTATAAGCGAAATGGGGAATACACTAGGCTAAAGCGATAGTCAAGTTCTTTACAAGCTGTCACTATGTGAAACAATTGAGGTTTTTTGTTCTTTGCATTCCAGGAGCAGAATAAAAGAGAGACGAAACGAAAGATACTTTCCGTTGAGAAAAGTTTAAGTACATTAAAATTGAAACCAATAAAAAGGAATATCTCGGAAACGGTTAACTCTAAAAAAAATTGTCGCTGAATCTTTCGTCTACCGTGGAGTCGGTCTGAATTAGCGCCAGATAAATACTTTATAAACGAGCAAGTACATACGTCTTTGTAGTTCTATGATATACCGGCTATGCTCATCCATGTAGAACACTCAAATGCGGCTCTCACTGAGGGGAGAAGGAAAGACTGGAATATGTCACACTGGATAGACTCACTTCACTTTAAATTCCTCAGAATTGATACTTTTATTCACCTCTGTTACTTGTCGAGGCACTAATCCAACGAGCGACTCCCGACTTAGCAGTTCTTGAAGACGTAGAAACATATGCTAACAACTACTGCTATTTTCTTCTGCTCACCAAGTTGTCGTTTTCTACAGTCATCAATAACTACCGCGTACTTCCCTGTTACGCGGTATATCAGCTCATGCGATGACTGCAATGTTTCGCGTAAGAATATTACATACTCGAACACCAACAATACGGCCTACAGCAAATCGCGCACGGTATAACAAGCATGACAAGCCTAATTTCTTGCGAGCGCCCCGCTTATATACCTAACATATCCAATCTTAAAGCTGATTCCTGATTGGTTGAAAGGACGCGCGAAAATAACTTGTCACGTGATTAGTATTGCACTCACGTGACCGCGCTTTATAATGGAAAAGTCCCGAGCTTCTAGCTTGGCAAGTTCTCGCCCTAAGGTTTTGTGCTCAGTCTTGGCTACAGAAGCAGATACATTTCCTATATTAAACCTATGTAAAACTAATAATTAAAATATTAAATTACAAGGCGTGCTAATAACTGTTGCAAAATGCATATAACATAAACAGTATATTTTAACGAAATATACATTTTTTTGTGTAGTAAGTTTTTGTTTATCTCTTAGGTTTCACCATGTAAGTAAAACTCATACAGAATAAAGATGTCTTCAGAAGCTATTTCCAGAAAATTCAAGATACACATTTTATTTGTAATGTAAATGTCTGTAATATACGGTATTTTTATCAAAATCGTTCGAGCCATATTTGAGAAAAGCAACATTTTGAAATGAGAATCGTGTGAAGGATTCAAATATAGTATTCAGGTTTCGAAATATCTCGAGATCTCCAAGAATCGAACACTCACATCATTATCTGTGTCTCGATAGTTTATACTAATTATAAACGGCGATTAATGGTCTCCATGGCGCGATCGCTTAAGTATCTAATGTTGTGCTTGGTGGCGCAAGGGATCGCGGGTTCGAGTCCCGCCTTCGGTGTGGGTTGTTTCTGTGTTTTAAGTCATTCTATCTCTTTATGTTTTGATCTTATGAATGTGCGTTTTTTTGTCATAAAAGTATAATTTGTATGTTTGAAAATTCAAAACATGTGCTTAAATACAGTAAAAGCTAGGTTTAGCTACATGTTTTGGGTCGCCCTGAATTAAATACAGTAAAAGCTAGGTTTAGCTACATGTTTTGGGTCCCCTGAATTAAATACAGTAAAAGCTAGGTTTAGCTACATGTTTTGGGTCGCCCTGAATTAAATACAGTAAAAGCTAGGTTTAGCTACATCTTTTGGGTCCCCCTGAATTAAATACAGTAAAAGCTAGGTTTAGCTACATGTTTTGGGTCCCCTGAATTAAATACAGTAAAACCTAGGTTTAGCTACATGTTTTGGGTCCCCCTGAATTAAATACGGTAAAAGCTAGGTTTAGCTAAATGTTTTAGGTCCCCCTGAATTAAATACAGTAAAAGCTAGGTTTAGCTACATGTTTTGTGTCCCCCTGAATTAAATACAGTAAAAGCTAGGTTTAGCTACATCTTTTGGGTCCCCCTGAATTAAATACAGTAAAAGCTAGGTTTAGCTACATGTTTTGGGTCCCCCTGAATTAAATACAGTAAAAGCTAGGTTTAGCTACATGTTTTGGGTCCCCCTGAATTAAATACAGTAAAAGCTAGGTTTAGCTACATGTTTTGGGTCCCCATGAATTAAATACAGTAAAAGCTAGGTTTAGCTACATGTTTTGGGTCCCCCTGAATTAAATACAGTAAAAGCTAGGTTTAGCTACATGTTTTGTGTCCTCCTGAATTAAATACAGTAAAAGCTAGGTTTAGCTACATGTTTTGGGTCCCCCTGAATTAAATACAGTAAAAGCTAGGTTTAGCTACATGTTTTGGGTCCCCCTGAATTAATTACAGTAAAAGCTAGGTTTAGCTACATGTTGTGGGTCGCCCTGAATTAAATACAGTAAAAGCTAGGTTTAGCTACATGTTTTGGGTCCTCCTGAATTAAATACAGTAAAAGCTAGGTTTAGCTACATGTTTTGGGTCCCCCTGAATTAAATACAGTAAAAGCTAGGTTTAGCTATATGTTTTGGGTCCCCCTGAATTTAATACAGTAAAAGCTAGGTTTAGCTACATGTTTTGGGTCCCCCTGAATTAAATACAGTAAAAGCTAGGTTTAGCTACATGTTTTGGGTCCCCCTGAATTAAATACAGTAAAAGCTAGGTTTAGCTACATGTTGTGGGTCGCCCTGCATTAAATACAGTAAAAGCTACGTTTATCTACATGTTTTGGGTCCCCCTGAATTAAATACAGTAAAAGCTAGGTTTAGCTACATGTTTTGGGTCCCCCTGAATTAAATACAGTAAAAGCTAGGTTTAGCTACATGTTTTGGGTCCCCCTGAATTAAAAAAAAATACATTTTTGGAAAAAGTTCCGGGTGTGTGTGTCTGTGGACAGCATAGTTCAATAACGAAAAGACCGCTAAATAAAGTTTTGTTACCTTCCATGGATGCAACACTAAGATTTTCAGGAAAACCCCTCACCCTCGATTAACCTTTACATGGAACTTGATTCGAAAAATTTGATTTTCTCAAAAATGGCTCTAACGCTTTTGATTAAAATCTCTAATATTTAAGAGATTTACCTGACAAATAAAATGCAGATCTTAAATTTTTTGGGAATAGCTTCTGAAGACATCTTTATTCTAGACGAATTTTACGGAATTTTGCATAACTGTTAAATCCCAAGAGATGTACAAAAATTTACCACACAAAAATGTAGAGCACGTTAAAACACATAATTTATGTTATATACATTTTTTTCCAAGAGTTGATCTTTTTGAAAGATTCCTTGTTATTGGTTTCAGCTTTGAAAACCTTATACTTTTCTCATACAGGAATTTGTCAACTGCTGTCCGTACAAACAAAGGAGCTTCAGTCTTCCTACCAGTTATGAAAATTCAATAAAAACTATTCAGAATAATACGATATTTAGAGGTTATTCCCAAAAAATTTAAAATATATGTTTTATTTATCATGTAAATATCTCATATATAAGAGATTTTAATCCAAATCTTTAGAACCATTGTTAAAAAAATCCAAATTTTCAAAATTTGTTCCTTGTAAAGGGTAGTCAGGAGTGGGGGTATTTTCTTGAAAAAGCTTCGTGTCGCATCCGTGGAAGATACTGAACTTAAATATCAAGTTAGGTATTTAACGGACTTTTTGTTTTTGAGTTATATACATACAGATACACATAGATACACACACACACATACACTCAATGTGACAATATTAAGGCCACAAATTAAAAGGTTTTTAATTTGTAATTTTATTTTAACTTGAAATTTATTTGGCTAAATAGCTTTAAAACACACATTTAACTGTTAACTCTGTGTGTTTTAATTTGTGTGTGAATTGTTTTACTATTTGGAAGACGTGTTCATTCTAATGCAAAAAGGTTTAAGTAAAGGAGTTTGTTGGCTGGAGACGTGACCAACAGTCGCAACAATGATAGAAAGAGATGGAAACAGTTATACGTGTGTGCATTGCTAAAACTTACATATGTTACGGGGTCTTGGAATGAACGCATGGCAACAGAAATATTTCTGTTTATAATTGCTATAAAGAAAAAGGAAAAGCGATTTGGCTTAGCAACAAAACATGAAGGAATAAAAATGTTGTACTCTTGTGATAAATAACAATAAATTCCAACAATAATAACAATATTTATTTATGTTAGTTGAAACTAAAATACAGAACGCGTCTCGTTTACCACAAACCTGAGAAGAGAGAGGCAAAAGTACAAAATTAAGAAAATTGAATACACACGAACCAACTTTTCGTTGCAACACACGCAGACAGACACTCATACACACACGGAGATTTTTCTAAAAAAAATACTTTTTTCGCATTCAGAGCGTCCCAAAATATTTATATTCGGTGAAATTTCGGTATCGAATTTTTGGGTGGCATACACTACCTTCTCTATGCACTGTGTACATTATACGTGTAGAAAAAGTAAAAGGCACAGAATAGCATGTGAATGGAACACATGAGAGGTTTCTGTATAAAGTTGTAGTCAGTGGAAGAAATAACGGATTGTTTGTTAGTGAATAAAACTCAGTTCTTGTCACAGAATGTTAGTGAAAGTTGTTAGCTGATAACTTTTTAAATACCAAAGAAGTTATTTTGAAGCAAAGTAAATTAAAAGTTAGTTCAGTTTAGAAGATTGAATAGCGAAAGTGATATGAATGCAACGCTTAGAGATTTTTGTCACATTTGTTTAAAAGGTATAACTGTTTTATATTTCGGATGCAATCCAAACTGAAACACGGATATTGGCCATGAAAGAACATGTCAACATCTGAATACATTACAGGGAAGAGAATCATAACAATATTGACATTTACATAAACTGCAGTTTAAAAGCTATCTATCTAACTTCACGGGTCGCTGATTCTCTATCGTCATTTTTAATGCGCAAATCGTGTAATGTATGTACAAATTAATTAACTTACATAAATCAAGTTAGCAGTAACGCCAAACGTCAATACAAATGCAGTGGTCTAGGGCAGAGATCGGGGTCAGTTGCCCCAGATACATGACCTAGAAAATTGGCAACAGGCAGTTAGCAATCAATACCTTTTCTTTATTGGAGACATTAAACATATAAGTATAGTTTTAGTAAGGAGCATTACAAGGTGCGTTCAATAAGTTGCGACAGTATATTAGCCCGTCGTGTACTTTATTAGTTTAATTGTTATTTTTGTATAGGTTTCACATCTACTTAGGGCGAGGAAGTTGCTATTATGCTCGCCAAGGTTGCTTAGACTAGTAACACAGTTGTCCTTGTGGAGCAACATTTTTAGCGCATTAGACACATAAGTAACAGGGTAATTTTTAGAGAAAGGTTTGTCTCCTAAAGCTCGGAACTCCTCCATTATAAAGTGCGGTCGCTTGAGTTCAATACAGAGAACTTACAAAAGTAATCACGTGACAAGGTCATTTTCGCACTGCTTTTCAGCCAATCAGGAATGAGTTCAATATTGGAGATTTTAGGCGATGCGCTTACAAGCAATTTGGTTTTTGCTTATTCTTCATGTGAGGCGCGTGATGCTGAACGCAGTACGCACGTGAGTGAGGGCCAAGTACGGGATTTTATTACGCGAGGTGTTGAAGTTATGGCGTAATGTGCAAGTACGCAGAAGTATCCATGACCGTCTTAGCAACCAGCTAGTTATTGATATCTTACGTCTTCAAGATCTGCTGTGTGGGGAGTCGCTGGTAGGACTAGTGCCTCAATAAGCAACAATTCAGAGGAACCTAAAGTGAAGTACTTCTATTGCTAAGTCTACCCCAGTCATTCTATCAGTGAGAGCCAAACTCGTGTTATACAGGAACGAGCAAAGCCGGCGCACCAAAGGACCTTTCAGAGGTTTGTGTTTATAGAGTATTACATCGGTGCTAATCGAGACCGACTCACAACGGACAGCGACAAAGTACTTAAAAAAGTTTGTATTTAATAACCGTCACCTCTTACTAGATGACAGTTGAAGTTTCAGCTATATCTAACACGTGGTTTCGTTGACATAAGTGAATTAATCAACAGTCCTGTGCTTCTTTAGAAATATGAAAAAAGATTTTCGTGCGGTGATTAAACACTTATATGTTAAAGGCTCAACATCAAAAGAGATAAAATCCGAGTTGGTTGAAGTTTATGGCACATCTGCTCCAGCATTTGCAACAATTTACAATTGGATAAATAAGGATCTTCGTACTTAACGACGTTTGCGGAGAGCATTCAAAACAAATGAAGAGGAATGCTGACTTCAGAAATTGTGTTGATCCATGACAACGCTCGTCCACACATTGCTGGCACAACCCATTGGCTCCTTGAACAATTTCAAAGGGACATTTTCAATCATCCGCCGTACAGCCTTGACCTGGCACCAGCAACTTTCACCTTTTCCCTGAACTGAAGACGTGGCTAGGAGGGCAGCACTTTCAAACCAACCAAGATCTTCAAAACAACGTCAATGCTCATTTGAAATCATTGACGGCAACATTTTTTGAAGCGGGTATTGCAAAGCTTGTGTACAGGTACGATAAATGTCTCAATCTTTTCGGTGATTATGTTGAAAAGTAACCATAAGTGCACAAAACTTTTAGTAATAAAGTAATTGTTTTCTAGGAACTTGTCTTTTATTTATAGCCTATCGGAGGATAAAAAAGAAGGTCCTCGTATGTAACACATCAGATTATTCTGCTATGAATTAAGATGATTCGTGTGCGGACGCTTTAGTGGCCCATGATGGCGACCACTCGGCCTGCAGCACGAGAAGTATAGCTCCCCTGAGAAGCTCCCAATTTACGCAAGAGAAAGTGCCGAGGAGGCTTAGAGATTGCACGTCTGCCCTCTCAAGTAAATCAATTACTGGACATATCGTATTCTCCTTAAAGTAACGTCAGTATGTGTGCAGTGGCGGAGTGGTTAGACCACTCGTGGTCCTAGCTACCGTACGCCGGATTGGCGGTGGACAAAGTTGCGCAGTTTCCCGCACCATTGCATTACATGATTCATGCCTGTGAGTGTCCGCCTGCGTTGCCATAGGTAGTAAAAGTGGACGTTAAACACTATTCAAAAAATCTTTTGTGTTTCATTCACATGACTTTCTCTACATCTCTGCAACACATTATTGTTAAAAAGCTTAATATTAACTTCATTTTATTTACTTCATTCTAATCAAGAAAAACATTAACAGAAATTGTCTTATTACATGCTTCCTTGTAAGTAGACGGGAAACAAGGGAGTACACAAAAATTGTAGAGCTGCTTAAAACAGACAATTTATGTCGTATACATTTTTTCGTGGACTTGGCCGTTTTCGAGATATTCCTTGTTATTGGTTTCAGTTTCAAGATACCTTAATTTTTCTCATTCGGGAGCTTGTATACTCCTGTCCACGCAAAGAAACGGATTTCAAAACATTTGACTATCGCTTTAGTCTACTACATTCACTTATTTTGTTTCTACTCACAAGGAACTAAGTAATAAGGTTGTTTCTGCTAATGTTTATCTCGATTAGCATGAAGTGCATTGAAGTATAAGCTTGTTAACAATTTTTGATGCTGTTTATGAATTAATGGCCTCCTGCAGGACTCGTGAAATGAGTGGAAAAATCACCCGACGACTCGTTAGTGGCAGAAGCTGGTAATAAACACGCAGACACGTTACCTTTAGAGACAGATGTAATTGTTATGAGAGTTTATAATTCGGACTCCCACTTTAACAGCTGTTTATACTCGCACATGACCAGCTGAGCTTTTAAAACCATTACATGAAACCGAATATCTAAGATAGAAATAGGGACACAAATTTGAAGCTATACAGTCATTTTACTTTCTCTACACGCACTAAGTCCGTAGTGTATACAGAAGGTATTGTACTGCACCCAAAAATTCGATACGAGATTTCACCGGAAATATTTGCTTTGACACTCCCTGAATCCAAAAAAAAAAAAAAAAAAATGTTTACAAAAATGTCCGTGTGTGTATGTCTTGTCCGTTTGTTTGTCTGTCTGCCACTGTATGTTTGTCTCTGTGGGCAGCATAGCTAAAAATACAAAAGTCCGTTAAATACCAAATTTCATATTTAGGTTCCGTATCTTCCAAAGACGCGACCCCAGGATTTTCGAGAAAATCCTCCCACCCCCAGCTACCTTTTCACGCAAAACATTTGTTTTCTCCAAACTGTCTCTAACGATGTTGATCAAAATATTTTACATGTAAGATATTTACATGGCAAATAAAATACACACATTGCATTTTCTGGGAATAGGCTCTTACTTTTGTATAACATTTGAATAACTGGTAGGCCGTAATAGATAGAAAAAACTTGACGCTCAAAAGATTTAGATATCGTTAAAACACACAGTTTATATCATATTCATTTTTTCGTGGACTTGACCGTCTTCGAGATATTCGCTGTTATTTGCTAAACTTTTCTCATCGGGGTGCTTGTCAACTCCTGGTGGAGGACGATGGATTCTTTTTGGCAGTAAAACTCCTTAGCATGGCTTCCTTCGGAAAGGAAGTAAATCCGTGGTTCCGTGTCGATTTACGACACGTAATAGAACCTCAAGTATGATAAAGAGGCCTCTGAGCAAAATTATTGGTCTTTCATGCCCAGTATAGAATGGGACGCTGAGAAGCACAGCAATTAAAGAGCGTCCATAAATAAAACTCAAGTGACTTCCTGGCCACGCAAACAAACTGATTTCAATCCTAAAGCAACCACATTTTAAAACATGTGACAATCGCCTTAGCCTAGTGTATTCCCTTATTTCCCTTCTGAAGTAAGTAATAAGACAGTTTCTTCTAATGTTCATCTTTACTAGGATGAAGCAGATAGAAGAATAAGCTTATTGACAATAATTTGTTAGAAAGATGTAAAGAAAGTCATGTAGGTGCAACACTTTCTCTGCACGTACTATGTACACAGAAGGTATTGTATTGAACCCAAAACACACCGGCATATATGTTTCGGGACCTTCTGAATTAAAAAAAAAAAGACATTTTTGGAAAAACGTCCCTCTGTGTGTGTGCGTATGTGTCTGTGGGCAGCATAGTTTGATATCTTCCAAGGATGCAACACGAAGCTTTTCTGGAAAATTGCCACACCCCCAACTACCCTTTACATGGAAAAAATGTTAAACATTTTTATTCTCTGAAAAATGACTCTATCGATTTTGATTAAAATGTCGTACATTAAAGATATTTATCCGACAATTGAAAAGTATGTCTTAGATTTTCTGGGAATAGCCTCTGAAAACTACTTTATATTGGATGAATTTTACGGGATTTTGCATAGCTGCTTACGGTTTAGCAGTTATGCAAAATTCCGAAAAATTCATCCAGAATAAACTAGAATTCAGAGGCTATTCCCAGAAAACTCAAGATATGGATTTTATTTTCCAGGTAAATATCTTTAATGTACAATATTTTAATCAAAATCGTTTGAACCATTTTTTTAGAAAATAAAAATGTTTTAAAAAAGTTCCATGTAAAGGGTAGTTTGGTGTGGGGGAATTTTTCCTAAAATCTTCGTGTCGCATCCTTGGAAGATATCAAACTTAAATAACAAGTTTCGTATTTTACTGACTCTTAGTTTTCTGAAAATGCTTCTTTTTGGATACAGGAGACCCTAAAACATATATTTCCGGCGAAATTTCGGTATCGAATTTTTGGGTACAATACTATACCTTCTCTATACATTATGTACCTAGCATGTGTAGAGTAAGTACAGAAATGCAGAAGAAGTTATTATTAATGAGTAGGAGACGTGATTATAAGCTATTTAAGGACAAAGTTTGTGCATTAAGACGGATGGGTAGGTTGCTAGAGACAGAAGACGGTCGCTTATCTGCACACCACGCATGGCTGCACATTCGCCCCAAATTTCAAGGCGTAAACTAACATTGTTTCAGAATTTCTGTAAGATTTCAATATCTGCTTCAGTTGCCGCTGGCAGAGACAGAGTCTTGGTGAAGTTTGTGTGACTCGGAAGTCCTCCTTTCGCACTCCTCTAGGGAGAGACTGGTGTTATATGTGTCAGACCAAGTTCCGACAGCAAGAGTAAACATGTCACTCCGTGTGGCCATGACTGCAACTTGTATACATTCTTACTGCCTCACAAAATCCAAATATACCAGGGTTGTCTGATATGTCCTGGGCCTCTCATTGAAAACAGCATTTAAGTGTTTTACTTTATTTCTCAACATAATCTCCAGAAACACTAATACATTTGTCATATCATGTTCTAATTTAATTAAACCACTTCTGTAGTGCGAATTATCTAGGTCCTCAAAATAGCTGTTTACCTCATCAATGACCTCCTCGTTGCTGTGAAATCTTCGTCCTCCAAAAACCTTTTTGAGGTTTGGGAACAGATGGTAGTCACTGGGTGCTAGATCTGAGAATATGGCGGATGTTCAAGCAATTCCAATTTTAATTCGCACACTTTCCCATTGCAATGACTGAACGATGAGCCGGAGCATTGTCGTGATGAAACAAGATCTGGCGAATAGGGTGGATGTTCAGCAATTCCAATTTTAATTCGCACATTTTTCCCATTGCAATGACTGAACGATGGGCCCGAGCATTGTCGTGATGTAACAATTTTTTTTTTGCCAAATGATGTCTTTTTCTTTTCAGCGCATCACTCAAACGTTGCAGTAAGCTCGCGTAGCAGTGACCAGTGATACTTTTACCCTTTTCCAAGTAATCAATAAAAACAATTCCCTGTGCATCTTAGAAAACACTCACCATAACCTTGTTAGCTGACAGAGTTGACTTTGCTTTTTTGGAGTTGGTTCATCTGGCGCAATCCACTGTTTCGACTGTGATTTACTTTCTTGAGTGCAGTGATGTATCCAAGTTTCATCCATGGTAATAAACCGTCTCAAAAATTGATTGGGATTTTTATGGTAGAGCTCAACATTCCTAACAGAAACAGTTTTTCTTTGCAACTTTTGATCAAGTATCAACTAACATGACATCTATCTTCCACAGACCTTGCGAAAGCCCAAAACATTACTTAAAATATTACCCACCGTTCTTTTGATATGTGTACAGCCTCTGCTATCTCAAACAACTTTAATCTGCGGTCTTCCAGTACTAAATGATGAATCTTTTCAATGATCTTTGGAGTTGTCACTTCTACAGGGCGTCCAAAGCGAGGCTCATCAGTAGTGCTCGTACGTCCCATTTTAAACTCTGCAACCCACCTTTTAATCATTGAATATGAAGGGACAGAGTCTTTCAATGTACTGTCCATTTCCTCCTTAATTTCTTTGGGTGTTAGGTCTTTCAAACGGAAGTATTTAATCACTGCTCGTTTTTCCAAATCCTCCATTTTCGTGAAAACTCTAAAGTTGTCTTGTTTAAAATCCTATCTTTTGAAAACTAAACAAGCTATTGACCTATAACTATGGATACAAGCTAGTCTAGAGTTAAATTTTACGATGCTAGCGTCTAACTGGCCTAGTGGCGCCATATCTGTGTGTGTGTGCGTGCGTGTGGCATAGCTCAGAAACGAAAACTCATTCATCTTCCAAGGATGCGAAACGAAGATTTTCAAGAAAATCCCCCACCCACAACTACCCTTTACATGGAACTTTTTTCGAAAATTTTGATTTTCTCAAAAATGGCTCTAACGATTTGATTAAAATATCCTATATTAAAGATATTTACCTGACAAATAAAATGTATTTCTTGAATTTTCTGGAAATAGCCTCCAAAGATACTTTATTCTGGTTGAATTTACGGAAATTTCCATAACTGCTAAACCGTAAGAGATGGACAAAAATTTACCGCACAAAAATTAGAGAACATTAAAACGCACAATTTATGTTATATACATGTTTATTATTTCGTGGAGTTGATCCTTTTTTAGATATTCCTTAATTTGGGTTCAACTTTCTGAAACTTATTCATTTCTCATACAGGATTTTGTCAACTGCTGACCATACAAACAAAGGAACATCAGTCACATAGCAACCAGCTTTTGACTATCACTTTAACCTATGGTACTCCCTTATTTCCCTTCTACTTACAAGAAAGCAAGCAATAAGATATTATATTGCTAATTTTTCTCGATTAGCATGAAGTAAATACAAGCATTGGCTTTTTAACAATAATTTTTGCAGAGATGAAAAGAAAGTCATGTGAATGGAACACATTCTTGTTTTGATGTTAGGAAAGTAAGGCAGAGAAAGTGTTGGAGCGTTTTCGAATATAATCAGGCGGTAAGAGACGTGAGTAATACAGCAAATATGATATTGCTGAGTGTGTTTTGGTGAAAGCATCAACAATTGGATCGCATGAACAAACAAAAGCTAAGTGGCGCCCCGGAAGTAAACACGGCGTGCAGCAATGCTAGCTAACTAGAAGGAATAATTAGAGAAACATTTCAATTCTAACAACCTCCTTATATTCTGTTTCGCGTTAGTCAAAGTCAACAGCACAAAACATCTGCTTTTCTCCACATCTCTGTAACACATTATTGTTAAAAAGCTTATTCTTCCATCTACTAATCGAGATAAACGTAAGTAGAAGGCAAATAATAGAATAAACTAGGCTAAAACAATACTTAATGTTTCTTAAAAGCTTTTGCCATGTGGATAAAATCCCTTTCTTTGCATTGCCAGGAGTTGACAAATTCTCGTATGTGAAACGTTTTAAGTAAAACTAAAACAAATAACAAGGAATTACTCAACAGTAGTCAACTCCACAAAAAAAAACTGTATATGACATAAATTGTGTGTTTTAACGAGATCTACATATTTTGTGTAGTAAGTTTTTGTCTATCGCTTACGGTTTTGAAGTTATGCAAAATTCCGTAGAATTCATCCAGAATAAAGTAGTCTTCAGAGGCTATTCCCAGAAAATTCAATATTTACATTTTATTTGTCAGGTAAATATCTTTAATATTTGACATTTTAATCAAAAACGTTAGAGCCATTTTTGAGAAAATCAAAAATTTCGAAAAATGTTCTATGTAAAGGGTTGTTGGGGTTGGGGGGATTTTTTTTGAAAATCTTCGTGTTGCATCCTTGGAAGATGCCAAACTTAAATACCAAGTTTGGTATTAAACGGTATTTTCGTTTTTGAGCTATGCTGTCCACAGACACACACAGATACACACGCACATACACACGGACCTTTTTGTAAAAATGCTTTTTTTGGATTCAGGAAGACCCAAAACATGTATTTCCGGTGAAATCTCGGTATCGAATTTTTGGGTGGAATACACTATACACTATGTACATAGTACGTGTAGAGAAAGTAAAAAAAGTATAAGACAAACTTTGTGTTTCAACAAGATGAAGCATCTGGATGATAAATATACACAAAATGGAGCACAATTCTCAAAATTTCGATAACATGGGGCAAGAATGTAAAAATTGGTGCAGACATCAACGTTAGAATTCTTGAAAATCCCTGGTATTCATTACTCTCATTCGTTCCTCTAAGGATAGTAAGCATTAAGGATATGGTTTGAGTCCAAGTGGGAAATGCTCCATTCGTTCTTCAGTCATACTGTAGGTAAGTCAGTAGAGGAACAGTAAAACCACGAGAGAAAGCTTGTGATTCTCCCACTACTCCCATGTAGATGGACTTGCCTGGTCTTCCTCCCGGTGACGCGTCACATGATTCATCAATCAATTTGTAAAAGCCTGTCTATATACCACAAAATCTAATTCACTATTACACTATGCTCTAGCTATTTATTTGCTTCCCTTTTCAACATATGCATCGCTTTTTTTCTTTCTTCTTAGTACAGAGTATAGAGAAAATATTGCACACCACCCAAAAATTTCATACCGAGATTTCACCGGAAATACATGTTTTAGGGTCCCTTATATGCAAAAAGAATCTGATGTGTTCCATTCACATGATTTTCTCTACATTTCTGCATCAAATTATTGTTAAAAAGCTTATTCTATTTACTTCATGCTACTCGAGAAAAAATTAGCAGAAATAGTCTTATTACTTGCTTCCTTGTAAGTAGAAGCAAAATAAGGGAGTAACATAGGATAAAGTGATAGTCAAAAGCTGGTTGCTATGTGGCTGAAGTTCCTTTGTTTTTATGGACAGGAGTCGACAAATTCCTGTATGAGAAAAGTATGTTTTTCAAACCTGAAACCAAAAACAAGGAATATCTAAAAAAACGATAAACTTCACGAAAAAAGTAAATAAAGTAAATTGTGTGTTTCAACGCGCTCTACATTTTGTGTGTGTTAAGTTTATGTCTATCTCTTACGGTTTAGCAGTTATGCAAAATTCAGTAAAATTCATACAGAACAAAGTAGTCTTCAGATGCTACTCCCAAAAATTCTAGATTACATATTATTTGTCAGATAAGTGTCTTTAATATAAGATGTTTTAATCAAAATCGTTAGAGCCATTTTTGAGAAAGTCAAAAATTTCGAAAAAAGTTCCAAGTAAAGGGTAGTTGGTGGGGGGGGGGGGTTCTTGAAGATCTTCGTGTCGCATCCTTGCAAGATAACTTAAATACCAGGTTTGGAATTTAACGGTATTTTCGTTTTTGAGCTATGCTGTCCACAGACACACGCACAGACAGATATAGAGACACACGTACACGGACCTTTTTACAAAATTGATTTTTTTGGATACAGGAGGATTCATAACATGTATTTCCGGTGAAATCCTGGTATCAAATTTTTGGATACAATACAATATCTTCTCTATACACTAGGTACATAGTACGTGTAGAGAAAGTAGAAATAAATTACCATTAATTTACCTAATAGTTGGCTATACTATGAATCCTGAGACTTAAAGCACTTACAACATTGTAAGTCGCCATTATAATAAATAATTTCAGATCACCGGGAAACATGCGAGTCAGTTGAGAAATTCAATGCTATGCCAGCAAGTTGGCATGGTAGCGCAACCGTCTAGAGACCTGGACATCCGTTGTTCAAGTCCTGGCTATGACATTGAGTTTCTCAGTCTGTCTCTACCTATCTAACTCCTGTCCTACACATGAACTTGTGTGAAAAAACAATGAAACCAAGGTTTTAAAATATTTGACTATAGCTTTAGCCTAGCGTATTTCTTTATTCTCCGTCTGCTTATATGGAACAAAGTAATACGGCCATTTCTGCTAACATTTATCTTGATTAGGATGAAGCAGAGAGAAAACAGGCGCTTTTAAAGGATAAGTTGTTGCAGAATGGGTATAGAAGGAACACATAAGATTTTTTCATTAAACTTCCGTTGTGCTATTCTGCCTCTTGTCCTTATCATGCGATATCAGACGCAGTTAGCTTTAATCCCTGAAACCGTGGACGACGGCTGTAAATCTAAAATCACGCTCTGCTTCAGTTGAATGGGCTTTAGAAACGTGAAAGGTTTCGCAGAAGAGAATGAGGGTTATTCATTTTCGTGGGAATTGAAATATGAATATTTAAAGAGTGCACAATGGTAAAGCTGTTTGTATATCAGCACCAACATCATCCCTTACAAAACGTTGCTGCTTCATCCCCTCAAGCAGAAGTAACGTCGGCTCTCACAGCACTTCTTTCACCTGTGTGCATTCCTTTCGTCCGTAACGTTCCTGGGCGCGTTTATGAGTTAAACTCAATACTATGATGTGCTCTTAGGCTTTCACGGCCGGCGTTAATATTGGTGAAATATAACATGTCCGGGCTTGTAGGCCGTGGTCGAATATTGGAGTAATTAAAACCCGCATCGCCTCGGCCATACAGACAAATCTGCATCGTCTTAGACAAACACGACATATCATTTGAAAAAATCTGATGTCTTCCATTCGCATGACTTTCTCTACATCTCTGTAACAAATCATTGGAAAAAGCTTACGCTTCTATTTACTTCATGCTCATCGAGAAACAATTAGTAGATATAGTCTTATTACTTGCTTCCTTGTAAATAGAAGCGAAATAAGGGAGTACCATAGGTTAAAGTGATAGTCAAAAGTTGGTTGCTATGTGACTGAAGTTCCTTTGTTTGTATGGACAGAGTTGACAAATTCCTGTATGAGAAAAGTAGAGGTTTTTCATGGCTGAAACCAACAACAAGGAATATCTAAAAAACAATCAACTCCACGAAAAAATGTATAGGACATAAATTGTGTGTTTTAATGTGCTCTACAATTTTTGTGCGGTAAGTTTTTGTCTATCTCTTACGGTTTACCAGTTATACACAATTCCGTAAAATTCATCCAGAATAAAGTAGTCTTCAGAGGCTATTTCCAGAAAATCCAAGATATACATTTTATTTGTCAGGTACATAGGTTTAATATACGATATTTTAATCAAAATCTTTAGAGCCATTTTTTAGAAAATCAAAATGTCCGAAAAATGTTTCATGTGAAGGGTAGTTTGCGGGATTTTCTTGAAAATCTCCGTGACGCATCCTTGGAAGATACTGAACTTAAATGCCAAGTTTGGTATTTGACGGTCTTTCCGTTTTTGAGCTATGCTGCCCACAGACATACTTACATACACCGACATTTTTCTAAAAATGCTTTTTTTTTTGTATTCAGGGTGTCTTAAATCATGTATTTCCGGTGAAATCTCGGTATCGAATTTTGGGTGCAATACAATACCTTCTCTAGACACTATGTATAGAGTTTATATAGAGAAATAAAAACAGAAGCACTCGCAGCTACCAAACATTACTACCCCTGAATGTTCAGAGAATCTATAGAAATATACAAACATCCCAATAATTTTAATAGAGAAGACGGATTTAAGCTAAATCAGACCTGGATTCCTGCCTTAGAGCGTCTTCGCACCGGGCAGCACAACAGCCAATCAGAACACAGCAATCATATTACCCCCTCAACAGTATTTATTGCCGTCCACTACTCCATGAATCTGCAGTCTCCAGCCGTTCCTGTCCAGCCTCATTCTGAAGATGTCCTCCACAGCTAAGGACGAAACGTCATGTTTTAATTATTTTAATAATCTTAATATTCGACCACGGCCTGCAAGCCCGGGCATGTTATATTTTATCAATTAACACTATGATGTTTCAACCACATAGTACATAAATATTCTTACTTATCAATTGAAACGACACAGAATTATATCACTTATAAGCTATGCTTTGAATGATTAATACAAGCTGTTACCTCTTTACTAATTATTAGAAGACCTACTGAAAGAGGAGCTGCAACAGAGTGTCTGTATGTGTATGTAACTATGTATGTCTGTATCTATGTATGTGTATGTACTAGGATCGGCCGATAAGTCCCGGGCCTCTCAATGAGAACAGCATTTAGAAAAGCTTTTTTAGCTAATTTCCAAAAAGGCTAATACATTTGTCATATCGGTGTTCTAATTGAATTAAACCATCTCTGTAGTACGATTTATCAAAGTCCTCAAAATAGCTGTTTACCGCATCAATGACCTCCTCGTTGCTGTGAAATCTTCGTCCTCCAAGAAATGTTTTGAGATTTGGGAACAGATGGCAGTCACTGGGTGCTAGATCTGGCGAATAGTGTGCATGCTCAAGCAATTCTAACTTTAATTAGCACATTTTCCCATTGCAATGGTCGCCCGAAGCATTGTCGTGATGAAACAAGATTCTTTTTCTTTTTGCCAAATGAGGTCTTTTTCTTTTCACCTCATCACTCAAGCGTTGCAGTGAGCTTGCGCAGTACTCAGCAGTGATACTTTTACCTTTTCCAAGTACTCAATAAAAATAGTTTCCTCTGCATCCCAGAAAACACTCGCCATAAGCTTGTTAGATGACAAAATTGACTTTGCTTTTTTTGGAGTTGGTTCACCTGGCGCAATCCACTGTTTTGACTGTGATTTACTTTCTGTAGTGTAGTAATGTATCCAAGTTTCATCCATGGTAATAAGTTGTCTCAAAAATTCACTGGGATTTTTACGGTAGAGCTCCACATTCTTAACAGAAACAGTTTTTCTTTACGACTTTGGATCAGTTGTCAACAAACGCGGCACCCATCTTGCACAGACCTTGTGAAAGCCGAAAACATGTTTTAAATATTAGGTTGTCTCATAAGGAATGTCGGTTTTTTGATTTTGGTGTTTTGAAGATATATTGGGTTTCTTTGGTTTGACAATGTTATTTACATGATGCCATGGCTAGTGTTGCGCACATTACGAGCAAGCATCAGTCTTCAGCTGTAAATAAACAATCACAAAATGGAGATAACAAAGTTTGAACTTAGAGTCCTACTGGAAACAAGATTATAAAGCCGCAGCTCGAAGAATATGTGAAGTGGAAGGAGAAGGTGTCGTTAGTGAGCGTGTGACACAACGTTTCAACAATGGAGACGAAAACACTAAAGATTTACCACGTTCTGGAAAACCTAAAGTGTGTAATATTGAGGATACATGCCAAGTTTTGTGAGAAAGTCCGAAAAAAGTGCCCGTAGTCTTTCAAAAGAAATTGGTGCATCAAATTGCCATACATACATTGCCACATTAAGACACTTGGAAAATCATACAGAAGCTGTAGATCTGTAGCTCATTACCTGACATCTCAACAGGCTCAACGTAGAGTGAATATCTGTCATCAGCTTATCCGTAATCCCAAGGATGATAGATTTGTCAGGAGAATTGTCACTTGTGATGAAAAAAGGGTATATTACCGAAACCCTAATGCCTCTAAACAGTGGCTTGATCCCCGCCAACCTGCCAAAAGTCATCATTAAAAAAAATCGGTTCGGCCCCAAAGCAATGTTGTGAGTCTGGTGGAATTTTGAAGGGGAGTTTGTTCCAAATGGGCGGGCGATTGATGCGGATCTTTATTCTCAACAACTGGAACGAGTTCATGAAATTTTGAGACGGAGATACCCAGCATTAGTTAACCGAAATAGAGTTCTGTTTCAACAGGACAATGCAAGGCCCCAAACTGCACAAACATCCATGGAAACTTTTCAGGAATTGGGAGTAATCGAACTGATACCACATCCAGCACACAGCCCTGATCTCGCAACATCAGCTTATCATCTTTTTCGAGCCATGGCCCACTTTCCATGTGGAAGAAATTTTGACAACATTGAAGCAGTGCAAGTGGGTCTCGCTGAATTCTTCGCATCAAAAACCAGAGACTGGTACCATCGTGGGAATATGCATTTATGGATGGATGTATTATGTATGTGTGTAGAAGTAGTATTTTAAAATTGAAAATAATAACAAGGAATATCTTGGAAATGGGTAACTGAAAAAAAATTATAAATGTCGTAAATTCTATAATTTCATTAAAGTCTATATCTCTTTGTAGTAACTTTTCGTCCAACTCTTACGTTAGTTTAATTTGGTATTTAACCTACGTTTCGCTTTTGAGTTATCGTTTTCATAAACACACGGAGATACACATACACACGTAGGCTTTTTTCTAAATATGCTTTTTTGGCTGGATCGCAAAACATGTATTTTCAGTGAAACCTTGACATACAATTTTCGGGTGATAAGTGCTATATAATAAAGGGAGACACCAAGCGTCCAATGTATATATATGGGTATTGTATTGCACCCAAAATTTTGGTACTGAGATTTCACCGGAAATATGTGTTTTGGGACTCTCTGAACCCCCCCCCCCAAAAAAAAAAACATTTTAGAGAACGCCCATATGTGTGTGTCGGTGGACAGCAAAACTAAAAATTGATTTTTAAGTTCATATCTTCCAAAGATGACACAGGAAGATTTTCAACTCCAAACTATCTTTACATAGGACACTTTTTGAAAACTTTGTTTTTTCTCAAAAATGGCTCTAACAAGTTTGATTAAACTCCTTTATTAAATCTTTTTTCATTTCAAATAAAATTATGTATTAAATTTTACGGAAAACTGCACGAAATTCGTTTATTTTTTCGCCTCTCTTAAGAAGCACAAGGCTGTTGATTGAATTGCCTATGGCAACGAAACCAAGAGATGGATACAGCTCAAACTTTTAGCAAGAGACGACCGTTACAAACTTGTTTTGATGTAACGAGTGCAATTTCTAAGGACTTATTGAACACAATGTTTACTTCGATACAATATTATTGTGCAGGAATAGCTTGCTTGTGGAACAGGAAGAGAGAGCAGTGTGATATATCTTAGTTGTCTTACTAACGCGAGAAGGATGCCAGCTTGAATATCAACTTGCCATCAACCACAGGCCTCACGTTCCGCGCGAATCCTAGACCATGGGCCACCATAAAGAACTCAGAAGACGTTCAATTGCTTTACAGTTGTGATGTGGCTAAAACTATTTTAAAAGTAACAGTAGATAAACAGTGTACACAAAATTAAATTCAAATTAATGTATTACTGGAAATACTTTACCTAAAATAGAGGACGTATATACTTCACCCAAGAATCTGACAGCGTGATTTCACTGGAATTACATCTCTTGGGACCTCACAGAATAAACAAATCTCATACGTTACTTACACATGACTTTCTCTACCCATTCCACAACAAACTATCCTTGCAAAACTTTATTTTGAGAAACTAAAATTGTTCAAAATGTTTTCATGTAAAAGGTAGTTCGGAGTTGGGGTATTTTATTGAAAATATTTGAGTCGCATCCAAGGGAGATATCAAACTTAAATACCAAGCTAGATATTTAACACATATATTCCCCGATTTAGCGTTCGATATTCCCGTACATAATGGCGGAAGTTCCAATAGACATATTAATTGTAATCATGCCAAAATAAAAGAATTTAGCAAAACAAAGAGACCTGAAATCTATGATATGGACATCAATCTGCAAATGTACGTCGAGACAAATGGGAGTTTAGCAATATTATTCTTCGTGTTATCCATATAGGCTAATCATTGTTAGTTTATTCGCGAAATAGTCTTATTAAATACAGCGCGAGCTGCAACTTTTCTCTAGAAAAAAGCTGATGTGTTCTATTCACATGAATTTCACTACATCTCTGCAACAAGTTATTGTTAAAAAGCTTATACTTCTATTTACTTCATGATAATCGAGAAAAAATAGCACAAACAGTCTTATTACTTGCTTCCTTGTAAGCAGAACTGAAATAATGGAGTACAATAGGTTAAACTGACAGTCAAAAGCTGGTTGCTATGTCACTGAAGTTCCTTTGTTTGTATGGACAGGAGTTGACAAATTCCTGTATGAGAAAGGTATAAGTTTTTCAAAGCTGAAAACAAATACACGGGATATGTTAAAAACGATCAACTTCACAAAGAAAATGTACGCAACATATATTGTGTTTTAACGTTCTACATTTTTTGTGTGGTAAGCTTTTGTCCATATCTTACGGTTTAGCAGTTATGCAAAATTCCGTAAAATTCATCCATAATAAGGTAGTCTTCAGAGGCTATTCCCAGAAAATTCAAGATATACATATTATTCGTCAGGTAAATATCTTTAATATCCAATATTTTAATCAAAATCGTTAGAGCCATTTTTCACAAAATCAAAATTTTCGAAAAAAGTTCCACGTAAAGGGTAGTTGGTGGGATTTTCTTGAAAATCTTCGTGTCGCATCCTTGAGAGATACCAAACTTAAATACTAAGTTTAGTATTTAAGGGTATTTTCGTTTTTGAGCTATGCTGTCCACACAAACACATAAGATCCAGAAATGTTTTTTTTTTTTTTTTTTTTTTTTTCTTTTCTTTTGTGATTCAATGGGGACCCAAAATATGTTTTTCCATTGAAATCTCGATACCAAATGTTGAGTGCATTACAATTCCCTCTCTATACACAATATACATAGTACGTGTAGAGAAAATAGAAATTTGAAGCTGCCTGTTATACAAATTATGATAAAACACACGTAAAATATTAGGTCATGAGTGCGCGAGTTGCAGTGGCCTACGCTTTAATCTTTTAGTCTAAAGTTGTGCGTGCAAGTGTAAGAAAGTAATACGGAAGTACTGGAAGGCGAGATTAGCTGGTAATACATTGTTAGCTGGGCTTCTGGAAGCGGCGGAACAAGAAACTGCAGATAGCTCTGACTGATTTATCTCTCTCTGCCTTAGAGTACATTATATTGCCAATATCTCACCATCTTCCCTTGCTCCAAATTCTGGCCGCGGTTTCCCTTAATCGTGAGGTACACTGACGTGAGATAGCGAAGTGCAATACCGTTAATGCATCTCCGAATTCCATTAACGTAGTGGTTATCTGACTGGCATCGACAGCTACCCTACCCAAATTATTTATAAAAGTCGAGTGGAAAATGCACTTGTCTTCTCATCTATTAAACACTGTCAGAGAACCCTAAAGTGGATATAGGCGTATATCCATGTCTTAGGAAATAGTTATTTATTATACAAGTGGATAAACAGAGAGTTTATCCATGAGTAGAATAATTTAAAACGCAACCAGAAGGGTAGTGGATAATACAGATTTGTCCACTTGATAATTGAGGACCTTTTTTTTTTTCAACTTCCGATAGGCTATAAATAAAAAACGAGTTCATAGAAAACAATTATTTTAGTACTAAAAGATTTGTACACTTATGGTTATTTTTCAACATAGTCACCGAAAACATTGAGACATTTATCGTACCTGTGGCAACCTTTGCAATACTCGCTTCAAAAAAGGTTGCCGCCAATAATTTCAAATGAGCATCGACGTTATTTTGAAGATCTAGGTTGGTTTGAAAGTGCTGCTCTCCTAGCCACGTCTTCAGTTCAGGAAAAGGTAAAAGTTCCTGGGTGCCAGGTCAGGACTGTAGGGCGGATGATCGAAAATGTCTCATTGAAATTGTTCAAGGAGCCGATAGGTTGTTTGGACGAGCGTTGTCATAGATCAACACAATTCCTGAAGTCAGCATTCCTCTTCGTTTGTTTTGAATGGCTCTCCGCAAACGTCGTAAAGTACGAAGATCTTTAAAACAACGTCAATGCTCATTTGAAATGATGGGAGGCAACATTTTTTGAAGCGGGTATTGCAAAGCTTGTGCACAGGTACGATAAATGTCTCAATCTTTTCGGTGATTATGTTGAAAAGTAACCATAAGTGTACGAAAGTTTTAGTAATAAAATCATTGTTTTATATGAAATTGTGTTTTATTTATAGCCTCTCGGGCGTCGATAAAAACGGTCCTCGTACATTATTTTATCCTACAGATACTATAAATTAATATATGACAATATTCAGTTAATGATTTTACAACAGATTAGTAATATATTAAATAAGGAATAAGGCAGTGAATAACGCGTTCTTATAGTTATAAAATATGGTAGGCTATGTATGAATACTAGTTTTGTTTTTATTGCTGTTAGTTTCAAATTGAATACATTTACAATGAACGTTAATATATCGGTTTCAAATGATATATTAAAAGAAGCAGTTGAGACTTTATTACCGTCGACTTCACGGAAATTATACGAAAAAGAGTTATAGAACATTTGTAGTTATCAACCATTTATTTATTTATTTATCGCACTCGTTACCGGAGCAACGAGTGAATTATGTTTACTTTATCCCACGCTAATAACTAAAGTCCAAGTTTTCTCATGTCATTTCTCATAGCAACGGTGTCTATTACAAGTTTCTGTAGATAAACTAAATTAATACAATTTACTTGTATACTGCGTAGAGTAAATAGAGGAGATAATATCATATTCCACCCAATAATTCAGCACTAAGATTTAAACCTACTAAATAAATGATTTGAGGCTACTTGAATCAAAATCAGATGTGTTCCATTCACATAGCTTCCTCTGGCTGTTCCACAAACAAAATTATCTTAAAAGAGCTTATTCTTTATCTACGCCATGCAAATCTTGATAAACATTAGCACAAAAGGTATTATTACTTGCTTCCTTATAAGTATAAGGTAAATACACTAGGCTAAAGCGATAGTCAAATATTTTAAAAGTTGGTCGCTATGTGAAACAATTTAGATTCGGTCCCCTTGCATGGTGCCGTTTAAGAAAATTTTATTAGTTTAAAACTAAAACCAAAAACAATGATTGTATCGAAAACGGTCAACTGTAAATTATGTACTTTAAAGCAATCTACATTATTTTGTGCGGCAAGTTCTTGTCTATCTCTTACGGTTTACCAGTTATGTAAAATTGTGCAAACTATTTCTAGAAAATTCAAACCAATAATTAATTATTAATTTATTTGTTATGTGAATATTTTTAATGTACAGTAGTTAAATAAAAATCTTAAATATCAAGTTTGGTATTTAATTGACTTTTTGTTTTTGACCTATGCTGTCCATAGACACACACACACACACACACACACACACACACACACACAGACCCACTCACATGAAACTTTTTCTAAAAGTCCGATATGTTCCATTCATATGACTTTCTCTACATCTCTGCAACAACTTATTGTTAAAAGCTCATTCTTCTATCTACATCATTCTAATTTAGATAAATATTAACAGATATTGATCTTATTACTTGGTTCTTTGTAAGTAAAAGGGGGAAAATCTTGTGTGTTCCCTTCACATGATGTCCTGCTGCTGTTTGGCAAACAAACCTTTTACTCAAAACATTAATCTGCTATTTGCATCATGCTGGTGGAGATAAACATTAGCAGAATTAGTCTTATTACTGGCTTCCTTGTAAGTAGAAGGGAAATAAAAAGTGCACAGGCTAAAGCGATAGTGACATCCTAGTCTAGTGTCTTTCTTTAGTTTCCTTCTAATAAGAACATTCTGCTAATGTTTATCTCGATTAGCATTGTGCAGAAAGAAGAATACTCTTTTGTAAAAAGTTTGTTTGTAGAGCAGCTAGAAAAGGTCATATTTTTTTATAAGCATGCAATAATAAGGGCCAAGAATATGAATGAAATAAAGCACAGAATTCGATGCACTATTGAAACACTGATTTCGGTAAGCGCTGTTGCTATTACTCGACCTCCGGTGCTGAATTTGCGTGAACAAAGGGTGAGGTAACCTGAGGGTCCTCGCAAGGGTGCGACGCTTCGCCCTCTGTCGACGCGGCGCACAACTACAATGTCGATCACACTTGAAATATAACAGCAATATGTCTCCGCGCGCTCTGCCCAATAAACAGACACAATTTATGTAGCTTTGATAGTTCATGCATGAGAACAGTTTCTGTGCCTAAAATACACATTACATCTTATTTTCTCTACACGTAATATGTACATAGTGTATAGAGAAGGTATTGTAATGCTCCCAAAAATTCGATACCGAGATTTCACCAGTAATATATGTTTTGGCCCCCCTGAATCCAAAAAGAAAGAATTTTCGGTCCATGTGTGTCTGCTTGTGTGTGTGTGTGTGTGTGGACAGCATAGCCCAAAAACGAAAAGTATTGGTATTTAAGTTTGGTATCTTCCAAGGATGCTACACGAAGATTTTCAAGAAAATTCCCGCACCCCAAACTACACTTTATATGGAAAAAATTTCTAAAGTTTTCATTTCTTCGAAAATACCTCTAACGAATTTGATTAAAATCTATTCTATTTAAACATGCCAAACAAAATGTACATCCTGAATTTTCTTTGAATAGCATCTAAAGACCTCTTTGTTCTGCTAAATGGTTTTATTGAATGTTGCAGAACTGCTAAACCGAAAGAGATATACAAAACTTAGCACACAAAAAAATTTAGATCACGATAAAGCACACAATTTACGTCATATACATTTTTAATGGAGTTAGCAGTTTTGAGATATTCCTTGCTATTGGTTTCAGCTTTAAAAAGCTTATACTTTTCTCATTCAGGAATTTGTTAACTCCTGTCCATACAAACAAAGGGACTTCAGTCACATAGCAACCAGCTTTTGACTATCACTTTAACCTATGGTACTGCCTTATTTCGCTTCTACTTACAAGGAAGCAAGTAATAAGACTATTTCTGCTAATTTTTTCTCAATTAGCATGAAGTGAATAGAAGAATAAGCTTTATAACAATAATTTGTTGCAGAGATGTAGGAACAGTCATGTGAATGGAACACATCAGATTTTTTTTTTTTTTTTTTTGCTGTGTTCGTAGTTTTATTAAGAGGACCGTCACCTGAAAACCGAGTTTTTGGACAAAATGTATGATTTTTTCTTGCTCCAGCACGTATGTATATACACAATGTACATAATACCCAAAACTTCGATGTCATATTTCACCGAAAATTGATGTCCCCAAGTCCGAAAAAGTCATCTTTAGAAAAAGGCCTGTGTGTCTGTTACGTGTGTGCTTTTGATACAATAGATAAAAAACAAAAAGGTCATTGGTATTTATGTTTAATATTATCCAAGGATGCGACACCAGGATTTTCAAGAAAATCTTCCCTACTATAAACTACACTGTACATGGAAACATTTTTGAACATTTTGTTTTTCTCAAATATACTTATAACAATTTTGGTTAAGAGTGCCTCCGTAGTCGAGTGATCAGCGAGGTGACTTCTCATCCGGAGGTTCCGGGTTCGGTTCCCGTTTGGGCCGGGGAATTTTTCATTAACCAGAATTATTCCATACCTGGAAGCATGAATGGGAAATCGAATGATTAACCTAAATGGTACGAGCTGTTTCAAAGTCAAAGCCTCCGATATGACCATTCAAGTTAAAGGGAGCTATACAAACGAAACTATGAAAACATCTGATGTGTTCCACTTACATGACTTTCTCTACAACTCTGCAACAAATTATTGCTAAAAAGCTTATGCTTCTATTTACTTCCTGCTAATCGAGAAAAAATTAGCAGAAATAGTCATATTACTTGCTTCCTTGTTAGAAGGAGCGAAATAAGGGAGTACCATAGGTTAAAGTGAAAGTCAAAAGCTGGTTGCTATGTCACTGAACTTCCTTTGTTTGTAGGACAGCAGTTGACAAATTCCTGTATGAATGAATGAATAAGTGTATTTATTAACATAGCAATATCATACATAGAATGTCAACAGTCGCACGGGTCCACAGACCGTACGTGCATTTGTAATACACATTACAAGCAATATTAAAACAACAACCACAACAAAGAATTAAAAGAGTAAACACGAAAATAAAAAGACAAAGGAAATACACAGTCAAAAGCAATATTAAACAACAATAAAATTAAGAGTGAATCCAAAAATAAAGATACAAAGATATTCAAATATAGCAATTTAAATTTACAGCACAGAGTACACCTTCATAAATGCACCCTCTTATAATAGATAATTACACTTAAAAGACATATATACACATAATATATACAACCCTAGCACAACAGTGACCTAAGTATGACATAATATATATATGTAAGTAGACCATTGTAGTCACTTTTGTTTAGTTGATCTTATTCCCCCCCCCCTCTTCTCTATTGGCAGCCTCCTCAGATCTCAGCTGTCTTGCCTTAAGTATAAATGTACCTAGCCCGTCCATGTTTTCCGTGCCTGCCAGTAGCGTCCAACATGCTTCTATCCCTTCATTCGCAGTGGTAAAAAATCGCGGCAAACATTTTTCCCGCCATTCCTCCGTACCCCTACATCTTGCCAAGATGTGAGTCCACGACTCTTCCTCCTCGCAAATGGGACAGATTCTCGTACCATTCTCGTCAGAAGTTTTCGTGCTCCTCCATGCTCCTAGTCTAATCCACGCGAGGCCCTCTCTAATGAGTTTGGTACCTGTTTTGATGTATTGCTCCATACCCCACTCCGATTTCAGCCCAGACTGTACTTCTAATGACACCTTCTCTGTGCATTGCGCAATCATTTGCTGTCTGTCAATATCACAGAGACGTTTCTTAATTTTTCTCCAAATATTTCGCCTGTTTTCCTGCCCCGCCATCCAAATGTCTCACATCCCAATGGTTTCCAACCCTTTCTTTAATTTTGATGCCCACGTCAAATTACCTTCCATTCGCAACTGTTCACGGTAGCAGACTGCCCTAATTAGAGATTGGTTTCCGTGAACGATTCTCGTCCAATATTTAACTGCTCTGATTTTGCACTCTATTGTTTCACTATGTGCCCCGAATTCCCTCATTATTCCGCAGTTTGCCGTACCCCTCCCTACACCCAGAATTCCTTTCAAAATTTGGGTCCTCACTTGATCCAGATTCCCTGTTTGTTCCCACCCCCATATTTCTCCTCCGTATGTCATCGTGGATCTAACTGTCGCTCCGTATACAGTTTCCATTAAGGTTATGGAGATATTCGGAATTCTGCAGCGTATCCGGAGAGCTTCCGCCGCTTTCACCCTTGCCTTGTGTTTCGTAATGTCAATGTGTTTTGTCCATTTTCCGTTCATTGTAAATGTGAGTCCTAAGTACACAAAAGATTTAACAAATTCCTGTATGAGAAAAGTATGTTCTTTATAGCTGCAACCAAAAACAAGGAATATCTCAAAAACAATCAACTCCAAGAAAAAAATGTATGTAACATAAATTGTGTGTTTTAAAGTGCTTTACATTTGTTAAGTGGTAAGTTTTTGTCCATCTCTTACGGTTTAATATTTATGCAAAATTCCGTAAAATTACTCAGAATAAAGTAGTCTTCAGAGGCTGTTCCCAGAAAATTCAAAATATACATTTTATCTGTTAGGTAAATATATTTAATGTACGATATTTTAATCAAAATCGTTAGAGCCATTTTTTAGAAAATCACAATTTTCGAAAAACGTTCCATGTAAAGGGTAGTTTGGGGTGGGGAAATTTTTCTCAAAATCTTCGTGTCGCATCCCAGAAGATACTAAACTTAAATACCAAGTTTGGTATTTTACCGACTTTTCGTTTTTGAGTTATCGTGTTCACAGACACACGGACACGGACCTTATTCTGAAAATACTTGTTTTGGATACAGGGGATCCTAAAACATATATTTCCGGTGAAATCTCGGTATCGAATGTTTTGGTGGAGTGCAATACCTTCTCTATACACTATGTGCACAGTTCGTATAGAGAAAGTAAAGATGGACTGAAAGATATTTATATTCCATTTTAAATGGACATTTAGAATTTTCTGGGCATAGCCTTTGAAGAACGCTTTATTCTGGATGAGCTTTGCAGTATTTTACATAAGATAGAGGCAAAGGCTTACAGCATGAAAATGTACATCTCGTTAAAACACTTAATTTATGCCATGTTTTTCTTGTAGATTTGACCATCTTCGAGATATGTCTTGTGGTTGGTTTAATTTATAAGCCACTTAACTTTTCTCAAACGGCACCATGCATAGTGAAGCGGGCCTCAATTGTTGCATATCGCTTTAGCCTAGTGCATTCCCTTAATTCCGTACTGATTACAAGGAAGTAAGTAATAAGACCATTTCTACTAATGCTTATCTCGATTATCATAAATGACCTATGGAACAGCTAGAGAGGGTCATGTGAACGGAAACCGTCAGATCTGCTTTATTTATATTATTGAAATTTCTGGTTTCTTTTTCTATTAAAAACTGGTAGCAATTTTATTATCTCTGCACGTATTACGAACATTGTAGTTAGAGATGATGTTTTATTCCAACCAAAATGTTGGTGTCAGCATTCACTGAAATGTATGATTCGAAGTTGCCTGAATCGAAAAGTAAAATACCTGTCCGTGTGTCTGTGAACACGATGACCCAAAAACGAAAAGTCGGTAAAATACCAAACTTGGTATTTAAGTTGAGTATCTTCCAGGAATGTGACACGAAGATTTTCAGAAAAATCCCCTCACCCCAAACATACAATTTATAATATAGGTTTTTGACGTATTCCTTGTTTTTTGGTTTCAGCTTTAAAAAAATTATAGGTACTTTTCTCATACAGGAATTTGTCAACTCCTGTTCATACAAACAAAGGAACTTCAGTCACATAGCAACAGCTTTTGACTATCACTTTAACCTATAGTATTTCGCTTCTACTTATAAGGAAGCAAGTAATAAGACAATTTCTGCTAATTTTTCCTTGATTAGCATGAAGTAAATAGAACCATAGGTTTTTTAACGATAATTTGTTGCAGAGATGTAGAGCAAGTCATGTGATTTATAAATACGATGATGGAGCTCAAAAGAAAGCGGAATTCCAGTTGCTTCACAATCCAATAGTCGTTAAAAGATTTGACTATCCCTTTAGCCTAGTACTTCTCTTCTACTTATAAGGAATAATTAATGAGACTATTTCTGGTAGCGTTTATCTCAATTAGCATGAAATAGACAAGAGAATGATAGTTTGTAAAGTAAGTTTGTGAAAGAGCTTGAGAAAGTGTTGAGAATGCAACACCTCAATATTACTATTATTGTTGCAGCTTATGGGGACCCAGTGCTGATCTTCTAACCACGCATGTATTACTTCACATCATTCCAGCTCTAATGCGATTGCTACGAAGGCAGATATTGCCTATTTATGACAATGATACCTGTTTTATTACGCTCCATTGTCCCGCTATGATTACAGTGTCAAAATTTCAAGTAATTATCTCCCCCGCAATGCTCTATTCTTGTCGCTAATAATTCCATCAGATTAACTATATACATCCAGCAAATTATTCTGGATTCCATAATTTATTTACGCTACAATATTACAATTATCAACTCTGTTATTTCCTCCACAATGTCCGTTTAATAGTTGTCTAATATCTTCAACAATTACTCGTTCTAATGTTAGTGCTGTAAAGCGTATAATACCATTAGTATAAAAGCTATGTTATTTATAATTAACATTGGCTATAATGTTCTTATGCAAATTTTAAAATTATGGGAAAATAAAGGAAGAGAAATAAGTATAAGAGTCTCTGCGTTAAAAATAGATTACTTAATTAAAGCTATTGGACATTCTTGTTCTCGGATAACTCGCTCTAAGCGAGATTCGAACTCTTGACCACTTGAATGAGAAGCAGGGACTCTACCCCTGCACCACCGAGGCGGACACAGATCACTTATTAGACTTCATTTTTACTGCATTTAGCTCTACGAGCTTCCGGGTTTCACACAGATATGGCGCCACTAGGCCAGTTGGACGGCAACATCGTACGTTTACCTCTAGACTAGCTTGTATCCATAGTTACAGGACAATAGTTTGTTTAGTTTCGGAATTCCACCATTTTAAACAAGACAACTTTAGAGTTTTCACGAAAATGGAGGATTTGGAAAAACGAGCGGTGATTAAATACTTCCATTTGAAAGGCTTAACGCCTAAAGAAATCAAGGAGGAAATGGACAGTACATTGAAAGACTCTGTCCCTTCATATTCAATGATTAAAAGGTGGGCTGCACAGTTTAAAATGGGACGTACGAGCACTAGTGATGAGCCTCGCTCCGGACGTCCTGTAGAAGTTACAACTCCAGAGATCATTGAAAAAATGCATCGTTTAGTACTGGAAGACCGCAGATTAAAGTTGTTTGAGATAGCAGAGGCTGTAAACATATCAAAAGAATGTGCAGGTAATATTTTAAGTAATGTTTTGGGCCTTCACAAGGTCTGTCCAAGATAGATGACACGTTTGTTGATACTTGACCAAGAGTTGCAAAGAAAAACTGTTTCCGTTAAGAATGTGGAGCTCTACTATAAACATACCAATAAATGTTTGAGACGGTTTATTACCATGGATGAAACTTGGATACATCACTGCACTCAAGAAAGTAAATCACAGTCAAAACAGTGGATTGCGCAGGTGAACCAATTACAAAAAAGGCAAAGTCAATTTTGTCAGCTAATAAGGTTATGCACAGGGAATTATTACTACCTCTGCACGTACTATGTGCATAGTGTATTGAGAAGGTATTGTAATACAACCCAAAAATTTGATACTGAGATTTCACCGGAAATACTTTTCTCATACAGGAATTTGTCAACTTGCCATATTTATACTTTTTCGGTTCTTTGTGTGTTAGTTGTACTGATTTGGGATGTCATTTCAACGCCAGATCGCTGGTTTCTCGAGGAAAAATGTGTTAGGTGTTGTATAACCAGAGTTAGACTGAAAAACTCAATGCCATCGCCGGATTTGAACCACTGAGCTACCATGGTCGACATAACATCAAATTTCTAACTGACGCGCATGCTCTTGTGTGAAAGAATAATTTAATTGACATCGATTGACCTAAATAGATAGATAGTTTATTTTCAGTCATTAAGTACAAAACTTACATGGGCTGCGTCATGAGAATAGAAATTAATTAAACATTCTACATACAATAATGTTACACAATACATGTATTACTCCCATTTCAGGTCTTAAATATCTAAAATGCTATTTGCCTTCAAGATTGTTCTGATCCTCCTCTTAAAGTTTAACAAAGGAAGGGTCTTGATGTTCTGAGGTAAGCTGTTGAACTGACATCATGAGAAACTGTTAAGGGTTTAACCATATTTGTTAATATAAATATCACAGCATTTTTGAGTGTGATAATTATGTACGGAAGAACATATTCTTTTTAACACATAGGAAGGAATGCAGAACAAACATTGAAGGCAATGCCATGGTAAAGTTGGCTAGACTATCAATCCTGAGATTTAAAGTCGCTACCGGGATCTAATACCACGCTGTGACTGTAGTTCAGTGGTAGAACAATGACTAGGGACCAGGAGATCCGTGGTTTAAATCCCGGCTAAGGCATTGAATTTACAATCTGACTCTACTATCCAGCTCGTGTCTGTGGTAGTTCCTTTACATTGGTGGTTTAGGGAGTCCGGGTTCGAATCCCGGTGATGGTTCAGGAGATTAAGGAATGGTGTGTATATGTGGGTGTCCTAGCTCCAGATATGTCAGCATGAAATCTTTCTCAGGGCTGTGATTTCTTTGAGTTCACAATTAATCTTGAACTCGTTTATTTAATTTCTTCGATATTTTCTGCCGTCGAACACATACGCATTTCTCTTAAGTTCTCTCCCTTTTCCGCTACTCTTTACGCGATAGCTCCTACCATTCCTTATTACTTGTCACCATCTTCTGGTGTATTTAATAAACACTGTTTCTATCGCGGCCATATATAGCCTGTTCGTTTCCACCGCGGAATCAAATATTACGTCTTAACAAATCGCGTCTTCCATAGTAAGTGAAGTCACGTCCGTTGCATTCCCTTCTATCAAGTCCACCCTCCGTCAATGGAACTTTTAATCCCTACGGTTAATTGTCCTGCCCGTAACGGTACCTTTCTAACTGGGGGTCTATCCAACTCGCCCTCCGTGGTGTAATGGTTACCATGCTAACTTCATATACCAAAGGTCGCGGGTTCGAACCCGGCAGAAGACGATGGGTTTTTTCGGGCGTAAGTCGCATGGCTTCATTCGGAAGGGAAGTAAGGACGTGGGTGCCGTGTCGTAGATTTACAGCACGTAAAATAACCTTAAGCCTCTAAGCAAACTTGAGCGGTCTTTCACCCCCAGTATAGAATGGGACGTCGAGGACCAAAGAAATTAAAGAGCGTCCATTTATATTTTAACAACCGCGGAAAATTTATCTTTAAACTTTTCGTGATTATGTCAAATGCATCTTTATCCCTTCTTAATGTAATTTATATATCCATTACAAATATCTTTTAATTCCATGGTACGACATGTACTGTCTCATGTTCTACTCACGACTTATGTGAAAAAAAAAAACATTAAATTAAAATGAGAAATTCTCCAAACGGTCCATTTTTACTAAATTCGCTTTCTGTACATGGTATTTAGAGAGCCGCAGCTATCACCCTCTCTCTACAGCTCTGCTCCGAATTCTGTACGTAAATGCGTGCATGTAATCTGACTCAGATGAGTAGAGTTACAACAGCCTTATGAGAAAGCTTTAAATAAGAATATTTCAATTACATTTCCGGTTCTTAATCAAGAAATAGGATTCCTGGATGGTGAACATTTGTTGCCTACTGGCATTATATTACAAAGACTTTACATGTTTTTTAGGTTATGAAAGGTATATTCATGATTTTATGTTTCGAGGGGACAGATTTAATTGGAAATGAAATTGGCAACCGCTCTTTTGCCTTCTGTTTCCTTTTGACAGGTAATATATTCCATCTCTGCCGAATTTAATTAAAGGAAAAATGTTGTTCTTCTTAGAACTACGTGTAATAAGAAAAACACAAATATTAATTCATAAAATGAGATTATGCGCTGAGAAGATGATATATAGGAACACGATATTTCACACGAATGTATACTCGTTAATGTTTAGGCATTATTAAATTTACAATGAGGAACATGATATTGTTCCACAGGAAGGTAACATCTCTCTCTAACTGAAGTTTCAGGATAAAGGGTTTTTTACTCTCTACAGGAAACTTCTTTCCCGCTTAATTACCCCACGGATATGAAATGTTCAAAACGAAACACGATACATTTAATGCAGTCTCACGAGAAATATGACGATGCTAAGAATGAAGGCTGGTCAGGTTTGTTTTCACACACACCAGCGGGTAATCTTCTGTGTGCGAGGAGAGAAGTATAAAGATGTGTTATTTAGCGCTGGAAATTACTCCACCTAAAATTAATAGTTATTATATTATAAGTAGCTTAACAGACTATAATTACTTTCTCTACAAGTACTATGAATATAATGTATACAGAAGGTATTGCATTGCAACCAAAAATTCGATACCAAGATTTCATTCGAAATACGTGTTTTGGATCCTTCTGAGTCCAAAAAAAGCAATTTTTAGAAAAAGATACGTGCAAGTGTGAATTTTGGGCAAAAATTATTTTTGGAAGGAAAGGGTCTTTGTTTAATTTTACTCAATTCATCCCTCACTTACCATCTGTTGACAGCATAGCTCAACAAGCTTGGTATTTCAATTTGGTATCTTGCAAGGATGCGACACAAACATTTTCAAGAAAATACCTCCACCACAAACTCCCTTTACACTTTTTCGAACATTTTGATTTTCTCAAAAATGGATGTAGCGATTTTGATTACAATATCGTATATTAAAGATATTTACCTGACAAATAAAATGTATATCTTGAATTTTCTGAGAATAGCCTCAGAACACTACTGGTTAACAGTAAGAGATAGATAACAGAAAATATAGAGCTCGTTAAAACACACAGCTTATGTTATATACATTTTTTCGTAGCGTTAATTGTTTTTGAGACATTCCGTGTAATTTGTTTCTGTTTTAAAGTACTTTTACTTTTCTCAAGCGCGAGTTTGTCAAATCTCAAAAACGGTCAACTCCAGGAAAAAATGTCTATAACATAAATTGTGTGTTTTAATGAGATCTACCTTTTTTGTATAGTACCATTTGTCTATCTCATACCAGTTATCCCAAATTCTACAAAATTCATCCAGAATTAACATATCTTCAGAGTCTATTCCCAGAAAATTCAAAATATACATTTTATTTGTGAGGTAAATATTTTTAATTCACGATATTTTAATCAAAATTGTTAGGGCCATTTTGGAGAAAGTGAAAATTTTTGAAAAAAGTTCCATGTAAAGGCTAGTTGGGGTGGGGGGATTTGTTGCAGAGGTGTAGAGGAAGTCATGTGAATGAACACATCATAGTTTTCCGAAAGCAGCACAAGAATGGCAACGAAACTATGTAATGGATATAGCTGAAGCTGCCATCTAATTACTCAATACAAACTTTTCTCAAAGCTACGAGTGTCATTTGTTTGTATTTTCTAAGGACTTATTGAACGGATCGCGTGCTATGTACCTACGCGGTAGAGAATTGCACCTATGCAAGCCAAGAGCTTACCATCATCAAGTGCTTGCAAACGCACCGAATGGTAGAGCTTATAGGCTGAAGTTACTTCCCTCGCTGGAGGATGGTGATGAAGCAGAGCGCCATTTTGGTTAACCAAAGTAAAGTAGTTTTCACAAGAGAACAACAAACTGAAACTTTGCTAAGGCTCTGGACAGTTTAGTATCATGCTGTTTGGACACAGGTCGCAGGACCGGCAGATTGGTGCACCTTCATGTTTGCTGTTTAACTATTCACTTCTTCCCTTCCCCAGAATCCCCTGTTCCAGTTGTAGCTTCACTGTAGCAGAGAACTTCAAAAGAGCTTATCCTAGGAGAAAAGTATATGAAGTAATTTCTAACTGCAAGTATACACATATACGAGGGTCAATGTCAACTATTTTTTATCAGTCAATAAAGCTACATGAAACAAAGCTTACGATATACAATTGCCAACCACCATACCATGCTGAAAACACCGGTTTTCGTCCGATAACCAAAGTTGAGCAGCATTGGGCGTGGTGAGTACTTGAATGGGTGAACACCACGTGCCGTTGGCAGCCCGCCTGGGTAGTGTCTGCTTCACACTCAAAAGGTCGTGAGTTTGAATCTCACTTAGAGTGAGTTACCCTGATAACGTTTTTTTCGGGCTTTTCCCTTATCCTGAGAAAATGAATGTGGAGTAACTTTAAGCTCCCGAAATCATTTGAGCTTCATTTCACCAATTTCACTCATCGTCCGATATGACCAACCAGGTTAAAGGACGTTAAAAATAAAAACATTGAAAGTCGCTGGAAGAATGCTGGTACTAAATTGATATCCGGGTACAAGGTGCTATGCATAGGGGCCATTGCAAGATGCGTAAATAATGATCATTGTTTTGTTAGTATTATGTACATACGCGTAACACTCTTATGAGCTAACGATTTTCAAACTAATCCCCCAATGCTTCCAAAAATCTTGCCAACGAATGCCATCAACTTTAGTGATATCCAGCTTGGAACACAGCTTCTTGGATGCTAAAGTGTGTGTGTGTCTACCAGCATTCCCTATTGTGTACATGTTTTCAAATATATATATAAACCTGATGTGTTCCATTCACACGATTTTCTGTAACAAATTATTATTACAAAGTTTTCTTCGATATACTTCATGCTAATCAAGATAAACATTAGCAGAAAAAATGGAAATAGAAATGGCTCGTTATTTATGGACGCTCTTTAACTGCTGTGGTTCTCAGCGTCTCATTCTATACTGGGCGTGAAAGACCGCTTAATTTTGCTCAGAGGCCTCTTTATCGGGCTTAAAGTTCTTTAACTTGCCGTAAATCTGCGACAAGGGAAGAACGGCTTCACTTCCCTGCCGAAAGAAGCCATGCTAAGGATTTCTAAGCCCGAAAAAAGCCATCGTCCTCCGCCTGGTTTGAACCTGTGACCTTGGGTATATGAGGTTAGTATTATGACCACTACACCACGAAGGGCGACATATTGTTGGCAATAGTCTTATTACTTAGTTCCTTGTAAGTAGAAGGGAAATAGGGGAATACACTTGGCTAAACCGGCAGTCAAATGTTTTAAAAGCTGGTTGCCATGTGGTTGATGTCCATTTCTATGCAGCGCCAGACCTTTACAAATTAGCTTTTAGTATTTTAAAACTCAAACAATAACAAGGAATATCTAAAATGGTCAACTGCACGAAAAAATGTGATGAGTGGTTGTATTCACTTGACTTTCTCTTCTCTGCAAACAAGTATCCTTACAAAAGATTCTTCTTCATGCTATACGAGATAATAACAGTCTTGTTACTTAGTATGAGGGAATATACCAGGTGGGGCGGGTTCGTGCCCGGGTACTGGTTATTTGTATTGGGATTGGTGTGGGTGGTCTAGCTCAGGGTTTATAGTAATATGCAAACGCTTTCAGGTTGTGGCGAGACACACGCGCTTTATTTAGTTCGGCCTTTCTCCGCTGTCGAACACACGCGTATTCCTCCTGATTTTCCATTATGGAATTACACGTTACCCGCCCGCGACTATTATTAGTATGATGCAATTAGTATGATGTTCCGAACTCCTTTCAATATGAAAATAACTATATCCCTCTCTTTCACAGGTAGCCTGTCCGGCTCCACCTGGACCCGAAATATCACATCTTGGTTCTGCCGCTTCTGTGCGCCAAGTGCCTCAAACATTTTCCCCTGAACAGCGAGCATTGTTTTCTGTCCCCTCGGGTAGTGCATTCTCAACCCTTTACCCTCGGCTCAATGCACGGACATAACGGTATCTTGTGCAACCAGCTCGTGACAACTCGGCCACCTATATGTGTTGCAAGTCTTTCTACTCTTCCCATTTTCACTGTACATTTATATTTTCCCTTCTTGGTATAATTTGAATTATTAGCTATGATTTATCTTTCCCTTCTGAATAACTCTTTGCCCCGTGACAAGACATGTACTGTCTCACGGGCCAAAGCTAAAGTCAAATCTTTTAAAAGCCGATTGTAATGTGAACAATTGAAGTTCGGTAAACTTTGCATTTCCAGAGAGAGAGAGAGAGGGAGAGAGACAGAGAGATAGAGGTATGAAAAGAAAGGGACCCCGTTTGAGAACATGCGTATGTTTAAAATTGAAACCAACAACAAGGAATATCTCGGACACGATCAACTCTGCAACAAAAATGTAAAGGACTTAAATTTTGTGTTTTAACGAGATCTATATTTTTTGTGTAGTAAGTTTTTGTATATCTCTCCCACGGTTTACCAGTTATACAAAGTACCTCATCCAAAATGAAAAGTTCTTCATAAAATTGAATATATACATTTTATTTGTCATGTAAATATCTTTAATATACAACATTTTAATTAACATTGTTAGTCATTTTTGAGAAAATCAAAGTTTTGGAAATTTTTACCATATAAAGGGCAGTTTGATGAATAAAGATTTTCTTCAAAATCTTTGTATCGTAACCCTCGAAGATATTAAACTTAGGTACCAAGTTTGGTTTTATACCGACTTTTCGTTTTGAGTTGTGTTTACGGACACACACACACGGACCTTTCTATAAAGTGTTTTATACAGGTCATCCTAAAACGTGTATTTCCGATAACAATTCGTTATTGAATGTTTGTGTGAAGTGGAATACCTTTTCTACCGAGTAGAGAAAATAAAAATCTGATGTATTCCGTTCACATGAACTTCCCTCCCTATTATGCAAAAGGCCGCGGCGGGGCGAAGTGGCCTCTCGTCAACGGCTCGGGTTCGATCCCAGGAGACCGCATGTGGACAAAGCAGTGCAGTAGAAGGTTTTCTCCGGGCTCTCAAGTTTCGCCCGTCTTCCGCTGGTGCTCCATCTTTATTCCGTGTAGCCTGCAGTGCCATCTGTAGTAAAAGTAGGCGTTAAACACTATACAAATATTTTGCAAGAAATTAATCTTTCAAAAGCTTATTCCAGCATCCACTTCGACATGATCAGCAACAGACATTGTCTTACTACGGGAGTGTCGAGATAATGCCGTAGTTCCGCGCATGCGCACTGTCTCTCTGTCCACTGAAGCCACATCATGTTGTGTTTACAGTTGATAGTGAACGTTCAAATAATTTCTGATCCCGCCAACTATAATGTATATTAGTAATACGATTTTTTGAAATGTTAAGTCAGCTGAATTTCATCGTCAACTTGTATACGTTTACGGTTAAAATTTAATGACAGATGGAATGTGAGGGACTGGGTTAGGCTATTTAATGATGGATGATCCAAAGTTCATGACTAAGTGCGGAGTTGGCAGTCTTCTGTTGTCTGATGGTTTGGTCAATAATTGAAAGAGGCAATTCGTGAATAAGAATGCTTTGTGAACATTGAGCAGTGGTTGTCTTCACTGACGGCAGCTTTGTTTGAAGAGCGATACACCGCTATAACCAACGTCTGGCAACTATGTCGGAAAATAGGTTAAGGAATGCTTTTTAATGCCCAAATAAATGTTGTGAAAACAAATATTTCAGGTATTCTTTTTCCAAACGGGTACCCACTTTCACGCCATGCACTTTGTGTACCTTGTAAGCAGAAGGAAAATAAGGCAATACGCTAGGCTAAAACGATAGTCAATTTTTACTTTCTCTACACGTACTATGTACATAGTGTATAGAGAATGTGTTGTATTGCACTCAAAAATTCAATACAGAGATTTCACCGGAAATATATGTTTTAGGGTCCTCTGTATCCAAAACAAAAGGTCCCTGTGTGAGTGTGTGTGTGTGAACAAGATAACTCAAAAATGCAAACTCAGTAAAATACCAAATTTCATGGCCCATCTGCTCCTGCGTTTGTAACCATTTACAATTGGATAAATGAATGTAAACGTGGCCGTACATCCACAAATGATGAACATCGTTCCGGACGTCAGTAGAAGTGATTTCCTCCGAAATGATTGACAAAAGCAAGGACGTGAACGACGAATCATAGTAGAGGTCACAGGCATATCACAAGGTACAGTGTTCTCAACGTTACACCAAAAATTAGGTCTGACAAAGGTCACGGCAAGATGGGTGCCGCGTTTGATCTCAATGGAGAACAAATACATTCATGTGATCGATTCGGAAGTTGGCTTGGTACCTTTGCGCCACACTCCTGACGAGTTTCTGCGTCAATACATAACTGTGGAGGAATTATGGTTATACTACTACACTCCAGAGACTAAAGTGCAGTGGAAAAGCCTCCATCCGGCAAAGAAAAAGATTCTGTTCATCAAGACAATGCAAGCGTGCACACCTGCGTAGTTTTGATGGCGAATGATTTATTGTTTATATATCTTGTATACATATATAACTCTGCCACCGGGTGATACCCACTTGCAGAAAAATAAATGCATACATACATACATACATACTTACATACATTTATACATACATACCTACCTACCTACCTACCTACCTACCTACCTACTTACTTACTTACTTACATACATACATTACATACATACATACATACATACATACATACATACATACATACTTACATACATACATACTTACATACATACATGCATACATGCATACATGCATACATACATGCATACATACATGCATACATACATGCATACATGCATACATACATACATACATACATACATGCATACATACATACATACATACATACATACATACATACACACTTACATACATACATACATACATACATACATTATGGGGATATACAAGGTTAAAGCGATACTCAAATCCTGTAAAAACTGGCTGCATTGTGATGTTTTAAATTCGGTTCTCTTTGCATGACCATGACTAAAAATAAAAATTGAGGAATTCAGGTTCGAATTACTCAACATACACCAGACTTGGCCCCCAGTGACCTCTTTTGTTTCCCAACTTGTAAAAGTGGCACGGCGGAAAGCGATTTACGTATAACGAAAAGAGCATCTCCCACACAGATGCCTATTTTGAGGACCTTCCGAAAGCACACCTAATAGAAGGCTTAAAGCAGTTGGCAAGGTGTCTTGAGCTAAAAGGAAATTAAGTTATAAAATAAAAAAGTTTACCACAGAAATGCTTTTTCTATCTTCTTCTAAGAAGTTATTGAACATCCCTCGTATAGAGAGATATGCTCCTTGATCAGAGAAAGCTTTACTCACAGCTTCCCTGTTCCATATTCCTTGTAATCAACACGTATCCTATCTGATGGGAAGTTTTGATCACGTGCTCCAATAACGACATCAGCGCTCTCTGTGATTAATTCATTTCTATGGGGTTGGCTCAACGTTACTAACCGGCTATGGATTTTATAAAGAAAATAAATAAATTAACAAAAGAATTTCAGGAAAAATGCGTAGAGTTATTCAGGTAATACAAAATAATTTAGAAAATAATGCATTGGGAAAAATTTAGAGAAAGAACGAAAGCAATATAAATTATTTTTGGAAAGGAGCTAGGGATTTGCAGGTACGCACAGAAATACAAAACTTGTTCAGAAACTTATGGGAAAAATCTGATGTGTTCCATTCATGTTTCTCTACATGTCTGCAACAAATTATTATTAAAAAGCTTATGTTTCTATTACTTCATGCTAATCGAGAAAAAAATAGCAGAAATAGTCTTATTACTTGCTTCCTTGTAAGTAGAAACGAAATCCGGGAGTGCCGTAGGTTAAAGTGATAGTCAAAACCTGGTTGCTATGTGAATGAAGTTCCTTTGTTTGTATGGGCAGGAGTTGACAAAAGTATAAGTATACTTTGCATAAAAGTGTAAGTTTTTAAAGGTGAAATCAAAAACAAGAAATATCTCAAAAACGATCAATTCCATGAAAAAATGCATATAACATAAACTTTCAGTTTTAAAGTGCTCTACATTTCTTAGTCTGGTAAGTTTTTTCCATCTCTTTCGGTTTAGCAGTTATGCAAAATTACATAAAATTCGTCCAGAATAAAGTAGTCTTCAGAGGATATTCCCAGAAAATTTATGATATACATTTTATTTGGTAAGCAAATATCCTTAATATATGATATTTTAATCAAAATCGTTACATCCATTTTTTAGAAAATGAAAATTTTCGAAAAAAGTTCCATGTAAAGGATAATTTGGGGTGGGGGATTTTTCTCAATACCTTCGTGTCGCATCGCTGGAAGATACTAAACTTAAATACCAAGTTTGGTATTTTACCGACTTTTCGTTTTTGAGCTATCATGTTCACAGACACACGGACACACACACACGCACACACACATGGATCTTTTTGTGAAAATGCTTTTTTTGGATACACGGGATCCTAAAACATATATTTCCGGTGAAATCTCGGTATCGAATTTTTTGGTGGAGTCCAATACCTTTTCTATACACTATGTACATATTACGTGTAGAGAAAGTAAAAATCTGATGTGATCCATTCACATGACTTTCTCTACACCTCTCCAACAAATTATTGTTAAGCAGCTTATGTTTCTATTTACTTCATGCTAATTGAGAAAAAATTAGCAGAAATAGTCTTATTACTTATTTGGACGTAAAAGGGAAATAAGGGAGTAGCATAGGTTAAAGTGATAGTCAAAAGCTGGTTGCTATGTAACTGAAGTTCCTTTGTTTGTATGGACAGGAGTTGACAAATTCCTGTATGAGAAAAGCGTAAGTTTTTAAAGATGCAACCAAAAATAAGGAATATCTAAAAAAATTATCAACTCCAATTGTGTGTTTTAACGTTGCATACTCTCCTAGACAGATTTTGTGGAACTACAATTCAGACAGATTTCCGGCACTACAGAATATCGTGAACAATATGATAAATGCTTACAAAATACATGCCCTGTTCTACCGCTAGTTGTGGTAACGTGATCTTCCTGCTTTTCTATATCAGCTCCTCCACGCGGGTTGTGTTCAATCTGTGGAAGCCGTGCTGGGTCGAACACCGCAATCCTCATCAGGGATGTTTTCTCTTTAAAAGTTTGAATTTTTGGGTGAAAATTCGTTTAGGGAGGAAGGGCCTTTCTTTTATTTTACTCAAATTACCCCTCATCAACCAATCCAATTCACCCCTCATCAACCATCCAATACACCCGTCATTAACCAATCCAATTCTCCCCTCATCAACCAATCCAATTCACCCCTCATCAATCATCCAATTCACTCCGCATCAACCAATCCAATTCTCCCCTCATCAACCAATCCAATTCACCCCTCATCAATCATCCAATTCACTCCGCATCAACCAATCCAATTCACCCCTCATCAACCAATCACTCCGCATCAACCAATCTAATTCACTCATCATCAACCAATCCAAATCACCCCTCATCAATCAATCTAATTCACTCCGCATCAACCAATCCAATTCTGCCCTCATCAACCAATACAATTCACTCCTCATCAACCAATCCAATTTACCCTCATCAACCAATCCAATTCACTCCTCATCAACCAATCTAATTTACCCTCATCAACCAATCCAATTCACTCCTCATCAACCAATCCAATTCACTCCTCATCAACCAATCCCATTCACCTTCCATCAACCAATCCAATTCACTCCTCATTAACCAAACCAATTCACTCCTCATCAACCAATCCAATTCACCCTTCATCAACCAACCCAATTCACTCTTCATCAACCAATCCCATTCACCTTCCTTCAACCAATCCAATTCACTCATCAACCAATCCAATTCACTCCTCATCAACCAATCCCATTCACCTTCCATCAACCAATCCAATTCACTCCTCATTAACCAAACCAATTCACCTCTCATCGACTAATCCAATTCACTCCTCATCAACCAATCCAATTCACTCCTCATTAACCATTCCAATTCACCCCTCATCAATCAATCCAATTCACTCCTCATTAACCAAACCAATTCACTCCTCATCAACCAATCCAATTCACTCTTCATCAACCAATCCAATTCACTCCTCATCAACCAATCCCATTCACCTTCCATCAACCAATCCAATGCACTCCTCATCAACCAATCCCATTCACCTTCCATCAACCAATCCAATTCACTCCTCATTAACCAATCCAATTCAGCTCTCATCAATCATTCCAATTCACCTCTCATCAATCAATCCAATTCACCTCTCATCAACCGGCCACAAACTTTCGACACCATTGTGCGACATGTTGGCGAGACATTACATTCTGTCCAAAAACTCTATCAGCTGTCGGTGAACATCATCGAATAGCAGAGCAGATATTTTCTCGAGACCAGTTTTCCAAACGAGTCGCCATTTGTGTTTCGCTTGCAGTAGCGCTGTAGGTGGCAGTTATCAACAACATGTATTAGAATTAGCGCACACTACTAATTTCGCTGTGAAAGACGAAACACCACGAATATGGGCCTGGTAACCTCAGTTTCTGAACATATCTCGTAATAAGAAAGAAAGAGTTATGTTCGCGACTGTACCCGCAGGTAATGAGGTTGTTCCTGTAGGATGAAAGCAAGGCCGGGATTATCGCACGAACTGCACGTAAAGTTTGCAGCAGCAGTAATGACGGTTTATGTTCGCCGCGAAACGCTTGCCAGAGCGGTTAGTAAATTTTAACAAGTGAACTGTATACGCTAGAAGCTCAACCCGGGGCAGATTTGTACGAAAAAAGGTGCACTCTTAGTTTCCGCATGAATTTGCTGCTGAAGAACTCCTAATGTTTAATTCAAAGGCATAAAAGCAAACGCACTCTGTTTAATACTCCGAGAGAATGAAGCTCAAATTTCCTGAAACTTAGGTTTTGATGTCCTAACAAAAACGCTTGGAGTAAAAACGTTTGACATTTTAATAATATTAAATACCAGAGGTGCAAGATGATACATATGTGAAATTTGGAAAAGGTACATTATGTAACACATCGTGTTGAAGTGTATCTGCACCAGTTATTATACATAATAATGTGGTATTTTTATCACGTGACACTATTCTAGATTTCATGGCTATTTATACAGCGTCATTTATATTGAACTGATCCACTTCCTTCTTTAATTATTCCGTTGGAAATTCATTCAATAACCCAATTTTAGCACCAAATTTAGCAGAATGTTCTGGAGTTTTGATTCCTTGTCACTAGATGCGCAGATGTTTCACTAGACTGTGAACACTGCAGAGTACCGACTGATTTTCATGGAGCTTGTTGAGCAACTGGACGATACAGAGCTGAGTCAAGGATATTTTCAGCAAGATGGCGCTACATGCCATACATCAAATGAATCCATGAAGTTAATTGCAAGTTTCTTTGACGACCGGATAATTTCCAGGAACCTGTGGCCACCGAGATCTCCGGATTTGACATCGCCGGACTTCTTTCTATGGGGTTACTTCAAAGACAGGGTTTACGCCACACGTCCCCAGACATTGGACGATCTGAAGCACAACATCACAAAGCTATTGACAACAGAGTCCTCCAACAAGTGGCCAGTACGACGTATTGAGTTCTGCCTTATGCAGGATGGAGGACATTTTCAACATTTGCTACAGAGGTAAATAATCTCCCAAAATTCCTCTACAATTTAGGTATAATAAGTTTTAGCTAGCACAATTCGTTTTGAAACAATTAAAGAAAGAAATGTCTTAGCTCTATATAAATCACCCTGTATAATAATTTGTGTCTGATTTATTTTTACTTTCTCTAGCCCCATATGTACAAATTTACATAAGGACAGAGGAGGTATTGTTATGCCTATGTCAGGATTTCACCGGAAGTATATACTTTGGGGTCTCCTGAGTTCAAAAAAAGAATTTTTTTAAAAAAGGTCCGTTTGTGTGTTTGTGGACAACATAGTCCCAAACCGAAAAGACCGTTAAATACCAAACTTGGTACTTAGGCTCAGTATCTTCCAAGGATGCGTCACGAAGATTTAAAAAAAAATGCCCCCACCACAAACTACCCATTCATTACATGGAAAAATTTTCGAACATTTTTCTTTTCTTAAAAATGGCTCTTAACGGTTTTGATTAAAATCCCGTATATTAAAAATGTTTACTTTCCAAAATAAAATGTGTATCTTGAATTTTCTGTGAATAGCCTCTGAAAACCTCTTTATTCTGGATGAATATGGCCGAATTTTGCTTAACTGCTAAACCGTAAGAGATATAAAAAAACTAACTAAACAAACTATGTAGATCTCGTCAAAACACGTAATTTGTCCTCTACGTTTTTGTTGTGGACGTAACCGTTTCCGAGATATTCCTAGTTATTGGTTTAAAGTATGAAGTACTCACACAAGCAAGTTCAGGTTTACAAGAGAGTCTTCACCTTTAATAGAACAACTTCAATACTTACTATCACCATAACTGTAACCTCAGTAGGTCATATAATTTTATCATTTATAACAAATACATTTATAGATCGATATGTTATAGACGGTCAATATCTGGACGTGTCCGTTTTTCTTTTGTTCTACCACTGGCCAAGCTAAGAAGCGATTTGTAATGACAATCGCATAACGACAGCCTTTTAAAACATTTGACTATCACTTCAGCATGGCACATTCCTTTAGTTGCCTTCTACTTATAAGGAACTAAGTAATGTATATTTTGAATTTTCTGTTAATGTTTATCTCGATTAGCATTGTGTAGAAATAAGAATAATCTTTTGTAAGAAGTTTGTAAAGCAGGTAGAGAAAGTTATGTGAGTGTAACACATGAGACGTTTCTACTAAAAATGAACCACGTACTATTTAAAAAAATCGGATGTGATCCATTCATATGACTTCTCTACCTGTTCTGCAAATAAACTGTTACTTTCTCCAGCCCGCATTTACCATGTACATAGTGGATAGAGAAGGTATTGTATTCCACCCAAAAATTCCATACAGAGATTTCATCGGATATATATGTTTTGGGTTCTCCTTAAGTCCGAAAAAAAGCGTTTATAGAAAAAGGTCCGTGTGTGAGTCTGCACCTAAAATTTCGATACTGGGATTTCACCGGATATATATGTTTTGAAACCACCTGAATCCAAAAAAAGTATTTTAGAAAAATATCCGTGTATGTGTCTGTCTGTGCGTATGTGTGTGTGTGTGTCTGTGGGCAGCATATCTCAAAAACGAAAAGAGCGTTAAAAACCAAACGTGGTATTTAAGTTTGATCAAGCATGCGACACGAAGTTTTTCAAGAAAACCCCCACCCTCAACTACCCTTTATATGGAAAATATTTTAAAAATTTTGATTTTCTTAAAAATTTCTCTAACGATTTTGATTAAATTCTCTTATATTTAAGATACTTACATGCCAAATAAAATGTATCTTTTGAATTTTCTGGTAATAGCCTCTGAAGACTACTTTATTCTGGATGAATTTTATGGAATTTTGTATAACTTCTAAACCGTAAGACATGGACAAAAATTTAACACACAAAAAATGCAGAGCACTTTAAAACACGCAATTTATGTTACATACATGTTTTCGTGAAGTTTATCCTTTTTGAGATACTCCTTGTTATTCATTTTAGATTTGAAAAACATAACTTTCTCATACAGGAATTTGCCAGCGGCTGTCCTTACAAACAAAAGAACTTCAGTCACATAGCAACCAGCTTTTGACGATCAGTTTAGTATATAGTACTGCCCTAATTCGCTTCTACTTACAAGGAAGCAAGTAATAAGACTATTTCTGCTAATTTTTCTTTTTTATCGATTAGAATGAACTAAATAGAAGCATACGTTTTTTAACAATAATTTGTTGCAGAGATGTAGAGAAAGTCATGTGAATTGAACACATCAGATATTTTTGGATTCAGGGGTTTCAAAACATGTATTGCTGCTGAAATGTCAGTATCGAATTTTTGGGTGCAGTACAAGAAGTAATAATATAATTCTGATTTCAACAGAGTGGTGTAATGAGGTGAGAAAAGAGTTTATTAGAAAGGGGTTTTCCCAAAGTGGAACATATTCAGACTAGCTTTATTATTTCCTGAAACTGAACGTCACTCCGGGTGAATATTGAGGTCAATGCAGCATGATGGCCATTGTGAGCTTTAATGGCTTTTAACTCGTTTTCTGTGCTAGCACAAAATAATTAATGGCAAACCAGCTGTAGTAAGTCACTCAAAATTTACTCCACCAAACAGTTGTCATTTCTGTATCAATTCAATGTTTTCCTCTATGTTAAAACATATATAAAAATGTTTGCCAATGGCATTAGCGCAATATTAAGTGAAAATGTTGGCATTTGTATATAAAAATCTGATGTGTTCCATTCTCATGTCTTTCTCTACATCTCTGCAACAAATAATTGTTAAAAAGCTTATTGTTCTATTTACTTATTGCTAATCGAAAAAAATAGCAGAAATATTATCACTTGCTTCCCTGTAAGTAGAAGCGAAATAAGGGAGTAGCATAGGTTAAAGTGATAGTCAAAAGCTGGTTTGCTATGTGACTGAAGTTCCTTTGTTTGTATGGATAGGAGTTAACAAAGTCTTGTGATAAAAAGTATACTTTTTTAAAGCTGAAACCAAAAACAAGGAATATTTAAAAAACAATCAACTCCATGAAAAAAATACATATAACATAAATTGGGTGTTTTAAAGTGCTCTACAATTTTTGTGTGGTAATTTTTTTACATCTCTTACGGTTTAGCAGCTATGCAAAATTCCGTAAAATTCGTCCAAAATAAAGTAGTCTTCAGAGAGTATTCCCAGACAATTCAAGATATACTACATTTTATTTGTCAGGTAAATATCTTTAATATACGATATGTTAATCAAAATCATAAGAGCCATATTTAAGTTCAATATAAATAGTAGTTTGGCTGGGGGGGATTTTTCTCAAAATCTTCGTGTCGCATCCTTGGAAGATACTAAACTTAAATCCCAAGTTTGGTATTTTACCGACTTTTCGGTTTTGAGTTATCGTGTTCACAGACACACACACACATGCACCCACGGACAGACCTATTTTCGAAAATGCTTTTTTTTGGATACAGGGGAACCTAAAGCATATAATTCCAGTGAAATCTCAGCATCGAATTTTTGGATGGAGTGCAATATCTACTCTATATACTATGTACATATTACGTGTAGAGAAAGTAAAAATCTGATGTTATATTCTCATGACTTTCTTCAACTGTTCTACGAGTGCTATCCAGAAAGTAGCGAGCGATTTGTCATAACTAAACAATAACGAAAGTTATCAACACAAAACTTTATTACACTGCCTCACTCTGTTTCTCAACACATTCCTCATTGCTATTTTCGCATTTATTGTCACGTGGTAGCAGTTTTTTTTTAATGCAGATCTTATACTTTTCTACCGCCAAAGAGCTTATTCGTTTTGAAAGTATTCAACCAATCGAATTTTATAGGGAAATAACGCAAATGTAGGGTTTTATTTCAATGAACGATCTTCCATGAAGAAACGGAAGATAATTTACGAATAACCAAGACCAGAATGGAAACAGTTAAGGAACAGTTGAAAGTGAATGTTGATAAAAGAGCTCACAAACACCAGTGTCTCACTATGACACCATTTGTGACCTTTTGGCAGAAAAGGATTTCCCAATCGAAGAAGACAAACTGGTAGTGACATCTTGGCTTAGATTTTTTAGTTTGCATTGAAATACGGTACCACGTGACACTAAATATCTTGACAGAATGGAGGTTACGTTGAGAAATAGAGTAAGGTAGTGTAACTTTGTAAATAAAGTTTTGTGTTGATAATTATCGTTATTGTTTTGTTATACCAAAACATCTGTCACTTTTTGGATAGCTCTGGGACAAAGTCTCTCAAAAGGTTAAACTGTTGAACGCCGAACATTACTACGGAATATAGTTAGCAACCAGGCGATACATCGAGAGTAGAAAAGGAGAAAGCTAATAGCAGACGTATGCGTTACATAGAGAAGAGATATGCTGTTAAAGCAAGCTACAGTATTAAAATGAAATGCTTTGTCTCCGTCTGAAACTTCAATGCTTGCTTCTTAGAACTGCTGCTTCTGTAAAATAATGATATCGATAATAAGGGACTTAAATTACTTTCTATCAACCCTCATTAAAGGGTTGAAGAAACAGAAACTGTATTTCTATTCAACGAAACGCTTGGGAAATGGAGCTGTTTTAATTCGCACTTCTTAAAGAATTGCTGGAAAAGTTTCTCAGATAAATGAGTCTATCGATGCGCTTTAAAACCAGCAGAGGCCCAAATCAGGTTTAAAAAAGTTCATGTGTTCCATTCACATGACTTTCTCTACATCTCTGCAACAACTTATTGTTAAAAAGCTTATGCTTTTATTTACTTCATGTTAATCGAGAAAAAATTAGCAGAAATAGTCTTATTACTTGCTTCCTTGTAAGTAAAAACGATCCACCCCACGAAAAAATGCATTTAGCATAAATTGTGTGTTTTAACAAGCTCTACATTTTCTGTTAGTAAGTTTTTGTCTATTTCTTACGGTTTGCTAGATTGCAAAATTCCGTAAAATTAATCCAGAATAGAGTGGTCTTCAAACGCTGTTCCCAGAAAATTCAAATGTTATTTGTCGGGTAAATATCTTTAAGATATGATACTTTAATCAAAATCGTTAGTCATTTTTGAGGAAATCAAAATTTTCAAAAATGTTTCCATGTAAAGCGCAGTTGAATGTGGGGGGGATTTTTTGAATATCTTTGTGCCTCATCCTTGGAAGATGCCAAAGTTAAAAACCAAGTTTGGTATTTAATGATCTTTTCGTTTAGATCTATGTTGTCCTCAGACACACACACACACGGGTCTTTTTTCAAAACTGCATTTTTTTTTTTATTTCAGCGGGTCCTAAAACTTGTATTTCCGGTGAAATCATGGTATCGAATTTTTGGGTGGAATACAACACTTCCTCTATACACTATATGCATAGTACCTGTAGAGAAAGTAAGAATCTGATCTTCCACTCACATTACTTTCTATCTCCGTAAGAAATTATTTTTAAAAAACTTATTCTTCTATGTACATCATGCCGATCAAAATAAACGATAACAGAAATTGTTCTTATCACTTGGTCCATTATAAGTAGAAGGGAAAATATCTAATGTGTTCCATTCACACGATTTTCTCCAGCTGTTCGGTAAACAAACATTTTATTCAAAACATTAATCTGTTATCGACATCTTGCTAATCAAGATAATGAAAAGCAGAATTACTCTTATCACTAGCTTCCTTGTAAAGAGAAGGGAAATAAAAAAGCGATAATCATGTCCTTTAAACCCGATCGCTATGTCAAACTCCAATCCCTTTGTGGGCAGGAGTAAACAAACGAGAATAAAGATATCTTCCGTTTGAGAAGAGTTTAAGTGGCTAAAACTGAAACCATAATCCAGAACATCTGCAAAACGTCTACCTCTACAAAAAAGATGTACCTGGCATAAATGGTGTATTTTAATCAGATCTGCATTTGTTTGTAGATTTTTGTATGTTTCTTGCGGTTTGCCAGATACTCAAAAGGCATCCATAATGAAGAGGTCTTTCCAGAAAATTCAAGATATACATTGCGTTTGTCATGCAAATATCTTAAACATAACATATTTTAGTCAAAATCATTGGAGCCATTTATGAGAAAATCAAAATTATCGAAAAATGTTCCATGTAAACAGTAGATAGGAGCGGGAGATTTTCAAAAATATCTTCTTAGCGCATCCTTGGAGGATAACAAACTTAAAACCAAGTTTGGTGTTTAACAGACTTTTCGTTTTTACTTTATCTACACGTACTATGTACCTTTTGAAATACTCACTTCAAAAAATGTTGCTGCCAATGATTTCAAATGTGCATTGACGTTGTTTTGAAGATGTTCGTACTTTACAACGTTTGCGGAGATCCATTCAAAACAAAGGAAGAGGAATTCTGACTTGAGGAATTGTGTTGATCCATGACAACGCTCGTCCACACAACCCATCGGCTCCTTGAGCAATTTCAATGGGACATTTTCCATCATCCGCGACTTTCACCTTTTCCCTGAACTGAAGACGTGGCTAGGAGGGCAGCACTTTCAAACCAACCAAGATCTTCAAAACAACGTCAATTGTCATTTGAAATCATTGGCGGCAACATTTTTTGAAGCGGGTATTACCAAGCTTGTGCACAGGTACAATCTTTTCGGTGATTATGTTGAAAAGTAACCATAAGTGTACAAAACTTTTAGTAATAAAATAATTGTTTTCTATGAACCTGTCTTTTATTTATAGTCTATCGGAAGTTGAAAAACAACGGCCCTCGTAGTACTGCGGCACACTTCTAGAATAACTGAATGTGGAAATCTGTGTGAGTGTGTTTTTGGCCAGGATAATGTTGCGGTACATAAAATTCTGTGAATATAGACAGTGTTTTGTTGGACTCGTGCCATGTGCTACCATATATTGCATCCAGAATAACGCTTGTGGAAAATAAAGTAGGTTAATGTAGGTGATTATAGGTCAACTGCAGTTTGTTTCGGTAAGCCCGAAAACGCAGCGTCTCTGCGTAAACATCAGATATAGCATTAGGGGCGTTCTCGCTTTGTTTTAATCACAAACCACTCAAATCACTGATTTTAAACGCACAGACAGAAATCTGCTAGAGACAGTGCCAAGTGAAATAAGCGTCGAGTAGAAGCGCAAGGATTTTATCTATTTTCTGCTTTCACAATTTTTACTTTCTTTAATTATGATGCTCAGCACCAACAGAGCGTCTGGAACTCGCATTCGCGATGTTGAGGGATCGATTCCCCGCGATCCATGGGTTTTGGGTTTTTCGCGGGTTACTAGGCAGATGTTGGAGATAATTCTTCATTCCCCAGAAATTCCTATCCCTTCATTTTATCCCAAACGGTATCTTTCAGGGTTATAAGTGTCGACAAGTATATCGGTAGAGGCGCCATTTCGTGGAGGTTACTGCGCTCTGGAAATACAGCTCTCGGCAACAAGCGGTTGTCTAAGGGCACAGGTGGTCTCTACGGGACTGATTGGCGGGCTTCTGGCGCTCCCCGAATGAGATGTAGAACTTGTGAACTTTAGGGGCCCTCCATTACGGCTCTCTCCCTGTACGGATGTTGGCCGCCCTCTGAAATTACACTCAATATATTATACATGCAGAGGTCTCACGTACAACAAGCCCATGGCTGCAATGTGGAATACCCGCAATAGCTAACACACACACTCAACGCAACAGAAAATCTGCGGTGAATTTTCTATTGTTTTCTCAGGTATTTTGAGGCGTGTCCTTCAGTACCAGAGAGCATATGGCTACCGAACATTATACGAGGTCTGCATGACAATTGAATGTGCTCATTCCGCTTTAACCGAAAGATCTAGAGCGTAAATATATATATACCGGCAGGGTGTTTGACTTCTCTGAAACTTGGTGTCTCAACTTGACCACGGGAGTTGACGAGAGACAAAAATTTAAAACACAAGAAATATAGATCTCAGTAAAACACACACACACATATATATATTAGAACACGTTTCCGAGATATTTCGTGTTATTGGTTTGAGTGTTAAAGAGTACCTAAACTTTCCTCAAACGACAAGTTCTCCTGGCATTTATTTTACTCCTGGCCTTAGAAAGAGAACCGGATTTAAATGACAAACGCATAGCGACAGCTTTTAAATTATTTTACTGCCGCTTCAGCCTATTATATTCCCTTAGTCAAGCGAATGAACAAAATGAGATTTTTTTTTACTTTCTCAAGCCGTATGTACACACAATGTACATAGCAGCTAGAGAAGGTATTTATTCCACCCAAAATTTTGAAAGTTATATATATATATATATATATATTGAGAACCCCTGACTCCGAAAAAAAAACATTTTTGAAAAAGGTCCGTGAGTGTCTCTGTGTGTGTATCTGTAAACAGCACAGTTCAAAAATGAAAAGCGTTAAATACCAAATTTGGTATTTAAGTTTGGTATCTTACAACGCAGCGACATGAAGATTTTCAAGAATGTACCACCACCACAAATATACCGTTTACACGGCAGATATTTTTGTAAATTTAGCTTTTCTCAAAGTGGCTCTAACGATTTTGATTAAAATTGCGTATATTATTTGTGATATATACAGCCTGTTTCAAAAGGACACCACGAAGATAGCGGTCGATTACTTGTCCGAAACTTGATATCGGAACTTTCAAACTCTTGTATTTAAAGTTTTGTGTATGTTTAAAAATCGCCAACATTTGGGATTAGGCAGCGAAGGAACAACGGTTGTCATACGCCACGTAAACAATCTCAGAACGTGTTATACGAAACACAACAAAACCCACATGCTACGTTTTCCATTACTAAGGTGACCTGTGCCGCGCCGGCGTGCCTATCAAAGCACCCCTGTACCACGCGCTGGGACCTTCGCTACCAACCGGCATCTCTCTTGGAGTGGGCCAGGCACGTGTTATGTACGACTGCCTGATTTTGTGGCAGTTTTAGTGTGTGCTGAAACTTATATACCGTCACGTACGGTGTGACCAACAAAGTCGCCCTCCGTGGTGTAATGATTTCAATGCTAGCTTCATATGCCCAAGGTCGCGGGTTCAAACCCGGCGGAGGACGACAGATTTTTTCGGGTGTAACAATCTTTAGCATGGCTTCCTTCGGAAGGGAAGTAAAGCCGTTGGTCCCGTATCATAGATCTACGTCACGTCAAAGAACCTCAAGCGTGATAGAAAGGCCTCTGCGCAAAATTAACCGGTCTTTCACGCCCAATTTAGAATGGGACGCTAGAAATACAGCAGTTAAAGAGCCTCCATAAATAATACGCCATTTACATTTAGACCAACAAGGTCCATATCTTCGTTTTGTGTCGTTTTGAAACTCCCTCTATACATGGTAGTTAAATTACAAGGTAACCCTGGCTGTCGCGGACTCTCTCCACTGCGCGAGAGATTCGAAAGTCGCGAGTAAAGGCGCACTAAAATACGTATCTTAAGATAAATGTTGACTTACGGGCAGCACTCGTCTAAGCTTAGCAGCAGGAATTCTTGTGATGTTATTACTAAGTTTCTGAGAACATCTTTAACTTGTTGCACTGCCTGTTTGGGAGCAGATGATCAGTAGTTTCAGTATTTATTTAAGGTAAGGACTCCAGTGCGCCTTTGCCGCCGACTCTCAGATCTCTCGAGCAGTGGAGAGAGGGATGGCTTCGCCAGGCCACGTACAACGCAAAATAATGTAATATAAACGTGAGGTAGGATGAGATTTTCTTTGGCTCTCTTTTATTACTTTCTCTACACGTACTATGTACATAGTGTATAGAGAAGGTATTGAACTCCACTCATAAATTCGATATCGAGATTTCACCGGAAATATATGATTTAGGGTCCCCCTGAATCTAAAAAAAAAAAGTATTTTCAGAAAAAGTTCCGTGTGTGTGTGTGCCCGTGTGCCTGTGAATACGATAACTCAAAAACAAAAGTCCGTAAAATACCAAACATGGTATTTGAGTTTAGTATCTTCCAGACACGATGATTTTGAAACCCCCCCCCACCCCAAACTACCACTTACATGGAACCTTTTTCGAAAATGTTGATTTTCTGAAAAATGGCTCTAATGATTTTGATTAAAATATCATATATTAAAGATATTTACCTGACAAATAAAACGTATATGTTGAATTTTCTGGGAACAGCCTCTGAAGACTACATTACTCTGGATGAATATTACGGTACTTTGCTAAACCGTAAGAGATGGACAAAAGCTTACTACATAAAAATGTAGAGCACGTTAAAACATACAGTTTATGCATTGTACATTTTTTTCGTGGAGATGATCCTTTTTGAGATAGTCCTTGTTTTTGGTTTCAGCTTTGAAGAACTTACACTTTTCTCATACAGGAATTTGTCAACTCCTGTCCATACAAACAAAGGAACTTCAGTCACATAGCAACCAGCTTTTCACTATCACTTTAACCTATGCTACTCCCTTATTTCGCTTCTATTTACAAGGAAGCAAGTAATAAGACTATTGCTGTTAATAATTAGCATGAAGTAAATAGGAGCATAAGCTTTCTAACAATAATTTATTGCAGAGATATAGACAAAGGCATGTGAATGGAACACATCAGATTTTTTTTATTGTTTCATTTATATAACCGCCTTTAACATCTATGGTCATATTTGGGGCTTTGCCCTTGAAACAACTCGTTGTCTGTAGGTTCTATAAGGTAGGTTTAAATAATGTTTATTTTCCTCACACACACAGACTTTGTGGGGAATTAGGAATAATTCTGGCTAAAGAAAAACGGGAATCGAACCTGGGACCACCGGGTGAGAAGTCAGCTTGCTCGCCATTCGGCCACGGAAATTTGGCGCTCTTTGCTAGTAATACATACTAGAGGCGCTCAAAGCTCCTGAGAAAACCCAAGAAACGACTCTCGTAGCTTCAGAAAAGCTTGTTTTGATAACCGTCGTCTCGTACTAGTGACGCTGAACACGATATCAATAAAAGAGTAAGCTGCTGTAGGAAAAGGTTTCGCGATGCAGACACAGAAAGCCACGTGTATGGAACACAACATGTTGTCTATCTCTATCGATTGACCACTTATCTCAAAGTTATTCAGATGAATACGGTTTTAGAATGTATTTTCGAGAAGATATAATCTTTTTTTTTTTTATCTATTTATTTCTTTTTGTGTATCTTAACGACCTATGACCTAGTTGGTCATATCGGACGTTGGTGAAACGATGTTCTAATGACCTCAATACCCATGGAGCTTAAAGCTATTCGACATTCGTCTTCTCAGGTTAAGGGAGGGGGGACCCCCAAAAAACCTTACCCGGGTAAATCGCCTTAAATGAGAATCGAACTTCTGACCTATTGACACGTTACCACCTCACTGCCCAGGATGGCTATAATTTTATTGTGATGTAAATATCTTTAATACGAGGGATATTTTTTTTCAAGATCCGATCGGTCGCGAAGTTAAAAACCCAGCGAAAATCAGATGAAGGTTTGCGCAGAAAATTTATTGCGCAGTGTCTCTAGTATGACCGTTGTAAGCGCGCAGTGAGCAAGTTGGGCTTGTTCATGTGCAGGAGCTGAGTAATGTGACAGGAACATACAGGCGTTTCAAGGTCAGATCTCACATTACATTTGGCGTGCGACGCTATTCTTCTAGACATCTTTACTTGCTCACAACGTGACGCGTTCAACGGTCATACTAGTGACACTGCGCAACACACCTGCGCAAGGCTTCACCTGATTTTCGCTGTGGTTTTAACAAAAATAGCCTTCGTAAATGGATGCTAATCAATCTTTTTGAGCAAGTGACAATGTTGAGAAATGTTTGCATGTAAAGGGCACTTAAGAGTGGGAAGTTTCTTAAAGCCACTGATCGTAAACATACATTTTATTGCCTCGTGAAATTTTCGCGTCTGATATTAGCTGATCAAACACGGTCATGTACTCTAAAACGGCTTTTTGGATTCAGGGACATACAAACGTATATTTCCCATGAAATCTTGACAACAAATAAATACTTTTTGTCCCTACTTATGTATATTGTACGTAGCAGAGAAAGTGAAAGCGGAATTTGAAGGATAAACGTTAAAACGCGTATCTGAGAGGAGTTTTGTGTGCCTCAGAAGCGGTGGGATAAGGCGACATCATGTGCCTCATGGGGGAAAGTCGATATAGTGTTTGTCTGGAAAACAAGGGCTGGGCTCTGGGGTAATAAGCTCACGTCTGGAGATTGCCCCTTACTCCTGGGCTGGTACAGAACCAATAAGGGTCGCGACCCGGTGCCAATAATCCAGTCGCGCTCCCTCGGGACTCTCTCCTTCTTGAGGACGATGGCAGACCCAGGTACAACTATACTCTAGCCCACTAGCTACTGCCACGTCAAGTGTACGCTCCCAGTATCGTCACTTCATCCGCAATCCATTCACATGACTTTCTCTACATCTCTGTTACAAATTATTGTTAAAAGCTTATGCTAAAACATAAGCAGAAACGGTTTTATTACTTACTTATAAGAAGAAGGGAAACAAGAAAATGCACTAGGCTAAACCAAAAGTCAAATGTTTTAAAGCGTCGTTGCTATGGGATTGAAATGTTTTTTCCTTGGCCAGGAGGTGATCAGTTTCCATTTGAGAAACGTTTAGGTTTTTGAAACTAGACTAATAACAAGGAATATCTCGAAAACGCTCAACTTCACGAGAAGAAATATCTCACAAATTATTGTTAAAAAGCGTTTGCCTCTATTTACTTCGTGCTAATCGTGAAAAAATTAGCAGAAATAGTCTTATTATTTGCTTCCATGTAAGTACAAGGGAAATAAGGAACTACCATAGGTTAGAGTGATAGTCAAAACCTGGTTGCTATGTGACTGAAGTTCCTTTGTTTGTATGGACAGGAGTTGACAAATTTTTGTATAAGAAAAGTATAAGTTTTTCAAAACTGAAACTAAAAAACAGAAATATCTCAAAAACGATCAGCTCCACGAAAAAAATTTAAAAGGCACAAACTGTGTGTTTTATCCTGATCTACATTTTTGTGTAGTCAGTTTTTGGCTATCGCTTACGGTTTACCAGTGAAACAAAATTCAATAAAAATCATCCAGAATAAAGAGGTCCTAAGAGGCTATTCCCAGAAAATTTAAGATATGCGTTTAATACATTCAAACAAGAAAGTACCGGGATTGTTCATTAAAAAATCCTGTTTAAAAGGGGATTCGAAATTATTGTTGTCGCTAAGTTGGTACAACTTTCGTCAATGCCCACGCGGAGTTTGATCGTCATCTGTCATCTAGTCTGTTTACAGAACGCCATTTTGTTAGTTCATCTCAAAGGTGATTTGCGATTTTACGATGGATACAAATATTGAACAAAGAATCTGTCTCAAAATTTCCATTGCAAATGGTATTTCGTGTTCCGAATCGCTGAAAATGTTACAGAGGGCTTACGGTGAATCGACTTTATCAAAAACACGTGCATATGAGTAGTACAGTGCATTCAAAAGTGGTCGAGATGTGGTGGAAGATTTGCCTCGCTCTGGTCGGCCATCAATGGTTTCAACTGAACATCGCTAAAGTGAAGAAAATTGTGTCTGAAAATCGTCATTTAGGTCTGAGAGAGATTGCCGCTGAACTTTCTGTGTCTCAGGAATCGATTCGTACCATTTTAAACTATTGTTTGGGCATGACAAGCGTTGCAGCTCGGTTAGTTCCGAAAGACTTGAATTTTCTTCAAAAACTCAATCGCGTAAGGATTGCTGAAGACATGCTAGAACGAGCCAGTTCCGATCCCACGTACGAATTGTAACTGGTGATGAGACGTGGGTTTACGAGTTTGACAGTCAAACCAGTCAACAAGCTTCCGAATGGCGCCTTCCAACTGAATTGAAACCCAAAAGGGCACGTCAAACTCGATCAAAACTGAAGGTCATGTTGACAGTTTTTTCGATTGTCGCGGTGTTGTACACTCAGAGTTCTTGCGAGAAGATCAGATGGTATATAATAACTATTATCTGAGCGTTATGTGGCGTTTGAGAGAGCAAATACGGCGAAAAAGGCCAGATTTGTGGAACGACATCTCATGGATTATGCACCACGATAACGCACCAGCTCACAAGGCTATTATTGTGAACAAATTTCTGGCCAAAAACTCAACAAATTTCATAGAACAACCACCGTATTCACCTGATCTGGCTCCTGCTCATTTCTTTCTATTTCCAAAACTCAAGTTACTACTTCGAGGCACCCGTTTTCAGTCGATAGAAGAGATAAAGGAAAATTCGCGGCGACAATTGACATCGATTCCTGAAAGTGCCTACAAAAAATGTTTTGATGGTTGGATTATTCGTTGGCATAAATGTATAATTTCAGAAGGGCCCTACTTTGAAGGCGATAAAATAAAATTGGATGAGTAATTAATTTTTTGTGCTTTATTGGCAAATTCCCGGAACTTTCTTGACACAGTAGTATATCATGTAAATATCTTAAGAATAAGTGATTTTAATGAAAATCTTTATAGTCATTTCTGGAAAACCAAAAGTTTCGAACTTGTTTCCATGTAAAAGGTAGTTAGATGTTGAGGGATTTTCTTCGAGTCGCATCCTTGGAAGATTCTGATCTGAAGTATCAAGTTGGTATTTAACGGAATTTTCGTATTAGAGCTATGCTGCTCACAGGCACACAGACGGACATTTTTCTAAAAATGCCGTTTTTTGGATTCTGGGGGTCCCAGTACGTGTATTTCCGGTGAAATTTCGATATCAAATTTTTGGGTGTATATCTTCCTCTATATGTGTAGAGAAAGTAATAAAAAGTGCGGTAGAAAAAACGGTAAATGTGATTCTGAAATCTTAACTTTCTTGGTAAGAAATGTCCACTGTGTTCATTTCCGTTGCCATAGAGATGGTCAAGTGTGCAATGTCGGTCTTAAAGAAGCCTAATTCTCTTACTCAGTGCATGTTTGGATATAACAATGTCAACAACTATAAATGAAAGCTTATCGTCTGCAACACATTGCGGCCTTTCTTTCTGTACAATCGGCGGGAAACTGCGCTTTTAGTAACATGCATTTACTGTTTTATCGTCTCTCTTGCTCTGCAGTAAAAATAACAGAAGACAGTTGTGTCTCATCATTAGAGAGAAAACTGATCCGCTTTTACGAGTAGGCAACTATGATGTAACACATTACATTGTTTCACTCGGACCGCAATATCAGGGGTTTATAGCTTGAAACAGGCCCATTCTGGCCAGAAAAGCATATTGTTATACAGTTCTATTTAAATGTTTGAACTGAAAATGCTAAATTTATATCAGACGAAAAATCTAATGTGACGCAATGGGACGCCTTTACTCCTCCTCAAACCCTTCCTAGCGGATTACTACTGGGTGGAGCAACATGTGTAGTAAAAAAATTGATTTCTTACATTCACATGACTTTCTCCACATCGTTGTAACAAATTATTGTTAAACAGCTTATTCTTCTATCTACTTTATGATAATCGAGATAAACATTAACAAAAATTGTCTTTATTACCTGATTTCTTGTAAGTGGAAGGGAAATAGAGGAATTCACTAGACTAAAATAATAGACAAATCCTTTAAAGATGGTTGCCATGTGGTTGAAAAATGCGTAATTTAAATCTGGAATATCTCAAAAAATGTATGCCACATAAATTGTGTTTTAGCGTGCCCTACATTTTTTGTGTGGCAAGTTTACGGTTTAGCAGTTATGCAAAATTCAGTAAAATTCATTCAGAATAAAGTTGTCTTCAGAGGCTATTCAAGATAAACATTTTATTTGCCATGTTACTTCTTTAATATGCGGTATTTTAATCAACATCGTTACAGCCATTTTTGACAAAGTCAAAATTATCAAAATTTCTTCCATGTAAAGGATAGTTTGGGGTGAGGACATTTTTCTAAAAATCTTCGTGTCTTATCCTTAGAAGATACTGGACTTAAATACCAAGTTTGGTATGTTACCGACTTATTGTTTTTCGAGTTTTCCTGTTCACAGACATACTGAACATGAATAAAAGGACCTAAATTGTGTATTTGGGGCGAAATCTCGCTATCGAATTTTTGGATATAATACCATACCTCCACTATACACAAGTACGTGTAGAGAAATTAAAAATGTGATGTGATCCTATCAGATGACCTTCTCTACACACTATTCGTTTATCTAAATCGTGGTAATCGAGTTAAACATTAATGTAATTAGTTCCTTATAAGTAGTGGCAGATAAGATAATACTCCAGGCTAAAGCGATAGTCATATTTTTCAAACATCTCATGTGTTCCAAGCACGTAACTTATTCTAGGTGTTCCACAAACACATTTTTCTAACAAAAGACTATTATTTTACCTACGTCATGCTAACTGATATAAACATTAGCTGAAATGATCTTATTACTTGCTTCCTTGCAATTAGAAAGCAAACAGGCATACACTAGGCTAAAGCGATAGCCAAATAGTTTCAAAGTTGGTTGTTATGTATAACAATTGAGGTCTTATTACTTGCTTCCTTGCAATTAGAAAGCAAACAGACATACACTAGGCTAAAGCGATAGCCAAATAGTTTCAAAGTTGGTTGTTATGTATAACAATTGAGGTCTTATTACTTGCTTCCTTGCAATTAGAAAGCAAACAGACATACACTAGGCTAAAGCGATAGCCAAATAGTTTAAAAGTTGGTTGTTATGTATAACAATTGAGGTCAACTCTACAAAAAAACGTATATGCAATAAACTATGTGTTTTAACGAGATCTAGATTTTTGTTGGGTGAATTATTGCCTATCTTTTACGATTTAACCGTTATACAAAATTCTGTAAAACTAAACCAGAATAAAGAAGGCTTCAGAGACTATTTCCAGAAAATTAAAAATATAAATTTTATTTGTGATGTAAATATATTTAATATACGCTAATTTAATCAAAATTTTCGAAAACCTTTCCAGGTAAAGTGCACCTTGGGGTGGAGGGTTTTCCTGAATCTTTTTTTCGTCGCATTCTTGAAAGATACTAAACTTAAATTCCAATTTTGTTATTTTATCGATTTTTCGTTTTTTAATTATCGTCTTCACAATGCTTATTTTGGATGCTGGGGACCCGAAAACGTGTATTCTCTGTGAAATCGGGGTATCGAATTTTAGATGGAATGCAATATCTTCTCTATATACGTAGTACATGCAGAGAAAGTAAAATAATGTTTCTGAAAATTGCATGTTGATAACACATCTACTATTATAATGTGTATGTAAAGTAACACTTCTGGCTTATCAGAAACAAATTCGCGAAACGTGAAATATTAGAGGGTGAACACTTTGGCAGCACAGTAAGTGAAATTGCAGTATTGTAGTGCAATAGAAGACCTATTTAATTGTTTGCTGCCATGTTGGATTATTTTATGGTAAAAGAAACTGGTGGTATAAGAGTCAGTGGCTCTAACTTTCCCTGTGACGTAATCACGCAGAGCAACAAGGACACCGTGCCGCGCTGGTACTGTTTACTCAGCACGACTGACGATAGAGCAGCGGGACCTACCTCTCTAAGCGACACATTCCTTATTAAATATTTTATGCTATGAATATTAAACTATTGATGATAGCCTCGGGATATTCAATATTATTAATTTGATATAAGCAGAAATTGACATTACTGCCCAAGAAACAACACACTATTACTTGTCACGAAACAAAATTGTACATCTAGAGAGCATTTAAAACTGTTTACAGAACAACATCCTCTGTCATGTCAATTATATAGAAATTCTGATATTTAAACAATCCAGTTTTACTTTCTCTGGCCCCATATGTGCAATGTACATAGGGATAGAGAAGGTATTGTAAAGCACCCAAAAATTCGATACCGAGATTTCACCGGAAATAAAAGTTTTGGGGTCCCCTGAGCGAGCCCGAAAAAAGCATTTTTAAAAAAAGGTCCGTGTGTGTGTGTCTGTATGTATGTGTGTGTGCCTGTGAACAGCATAGCCCCAAAACAAAAAGACCGTTAAATACCAAATTTGGTATTTAGGTTTAGAATCTTCCAAGGATGCGACACGAAGATTTTCAAAAAAATCTCCCCACCATAAACTACCCTTTATACGGAAAAAATTCAAAAATTTTAATTTTCTTAAAAATGGTTCTAACTATTTTGATTAAAATCCCGTATATTAAAGCTATTTATGTCTGAAATAAAATATATATCTCGAATTTTTTAGGAATAGCCTCTGAAGACTTCTTTATTCTGGATAAATTTTGCTGAATTTTGCTTAACTGCTAAACCGTAAGAAATAAAAAAAAAACATTCTAGACAAAAAATGTACATCATGACAAAACACACCATCTTTGTCCTTTACATTTTTGTTGTGGAGGTAACCGTTTTCGAGATATTCTTTGTTATTGGTTTCAATTGTGAACTACTTTTCTCACACAGGAAGTGTCTGTTTTTCTTTTGTTCTACTCCTGGCCAAGCAAAGAAGTGATTTGCAATGACAATCGCATAACGATAGCTTTTAAAACATTTGACAATCACTTTAGTATAGTGCATTCCCTTATTCCCTTCTACTTATAAGGAACTAAATAATAAAATTCTGCTAACATTTATATTCATTAGCATTGTGTGCAAAGAAGAATAATCTTTTGTAGGAGTTTTGTAGAGCAGCTAGAGAAAATCATGTGAGTGTAGCATATAAGCTTTTTTTGTCTTTGTGTAAACGAGTTATTGCTTTTACAATGCATATAATGTTGATGTAACCAAAGTATAAATTTACTTCATAAAGATATTTGAATTCTTTTGTTGTGCAATAGTTTTTCAACATTAGGCGCTATGCTCTGACTCATACACAAACAAAGGGTGAATTTTAATTATGGTCTGTTACTGGCTTCTTTGTCGTGATTTAAAGAATATTGGTCTTCCACACATGTACCCCATATGCATTATCGCCACCACAACACACCTGCTGATAGGTACTGCCCGCACAGTCAGTGCCTGCCCTAACTTCGTCATGACGATCGCTACTTTAGACCATTTGTTTGGGCCTTCAAGGTTAGCTACCTAGCACTAGTATCGCTGATTTATAAAGTGTAATGACAGCAATTAACCAACTAAATTCATTTATAAGTAGCTGTATTAATTCCGAAGCGCTTCGTTTCTATAGATATATTTGTGGTTGAGCAGCAACATTCTTGAAACTGAAAGCAAAAGGTGATTCTTACAAGGTTTACTGTAAAGTCCCTTCATTTTTTGGGCACGTAATATCAAATACTGACAGCGAGAGAATTTTCTCTATGTACTAGGGGCGTTCAATAAATTCTAAGGAAATATAAGAAATTACGTTAACAACATCGAAAGAAAAGTTTTTATTTAATAGTCGTTGTCTCTTACTAGTTGAAGTTTCAGCTATATACATCACGTGGTTTCGTTGCCATAGGCCATTGAATCAACAATCTTGTGAAGTGATTAAACACTTCTATTTAAAACAATTAACACTGAAAGAAATAAAAGTTGAGTTGGCTGAAGTTCATGGCACATCTGCTCCTGCGTTTGCAACCATTTACAATTGGATAAATGAATTTAAACGCGGCCGTACATCCACAAATGATGAACACCGTTCCGAACATCCAGTAGAAGTGACTTCCTCCGAAATGATTGACAAAATCCGGGATATGGTTTTGAGTGATAGACGAATCAAAGTTCGCAAAACAATACAGGCCGCAGGCATATCACAAAGTACAGTGTTCTCAATTTTGCACCAAAAATTAAGTCTGACAAAGGTCTCGGCAAGATGGGTGCCGCGTTTCCTCTCAATGGAGAATAAACGCAGTTGTGGGATCGATTCGGAAACCGGTTTGGCACTTTTCCGTTGCAATCCTGACGAGTTTCTGCGTCGATACATATAGTATAAAACATGGATACACAACTACACACTAGAGACAAAAGTACAGTATAAACACTGGGTTTGTAAAGACGAACCAGCTCCAAAGAAGGCAAAGGTGGTTAAATCTGCAGACAAGGTGTTGGCCTAGGTTTTTTGGGATGCACGAAAATTAATTTACTTGCAGAATGGCTGAAGGATAAATGGAGAGTATTATGCAACGCTATTACACCGGTTGAACGACAAATCAAGAAAAATTGCCCTCATCTGGCAGAGAAAAATATTCTCTTCCATCAAGACAATGTAAGGTTGCACACCTGCGCAGTTTCGAAGACGAATATTGTATAATTTTGGTTCGAATTTTTTACAATTTCCACCGTATTCAACAGATTTGGCCCCCAGTAACTTTTTTGAAAGTGGCTCGGCGGAAAACGATCCTCGTCTAACGAAGATATCTATTTTGAGGAGACCTTCCGAAATGCTACTTTTTGGAAACCTTAAAACAGTTGGAGAATTGCTGGGAAAAGTGTATCGAGCTAAAAGGAGATAATGCTGAAAAATAAAAAAAAATCTACCAAAAATAACTAGTTTTGAGACACTACATGTGGTGTGTCTGGAATTAAAAAGTATTTATAAGGGAGATATAAATTATATTAAGAAGAGACAAATATGCATCTGAAATGGCAGGCCAAGAAATGCTATGAAACACGTCTAAAAGCGCAAAACACGGTTTGCCAAGAAACCCAGGCAAAAAGGCACCGTTACGGGCACGGCAATGCACCGAAGGGTTTAGAACTTCCATTGTCCGAGGGTGGCCTTGAGAAGAGTGAATGTTACAAATTTCTTGTTGGTTAAGAGAAGCGACTTCACTTGCTATGGGAGACGCGATCAGTTAAGACGGTGGAAACGACCGGGCTACGTCTACCCGCGATAGAAATAGTTTTTATTAATACTCCATAATAAGTGTCAAAAGTAACAAGGGGATGTAGAACGGTCATATAAAGAATAGCTGAAAGGGGGGGGGGACTTAGGAGAGTTGCGTGGGTGTTCGACGGCAAAAAAATATCAAAGAAAAGAGATAAACAGTTCAGGAGTAATCCTGAACTTAAAGGAAACCACCTGTAGCTCAATACCATCTCTGAGAAAGATTCCATACTGACATATGCTGAATAATGCTGCATTCACAATGAAATGCAAGCGCAGATACAACGTAAGAGAAAGAGTTTGGACTCATATTATTTAATGCAAGCATTCACATAGAACAAGACGTAACGCAAAAGTATGCAAACCCCAAACTTTATGCTTGCGTTGCATGCAAAGAGGAGGAATTCTACTGCTTTTCTCTATGCATTGCCTATGAATTCAATAACAAACGATCGCACTGCATGATCTTCTATTGGGTCGTGCCGCGCCATCTCTAATTTCCCTCAAGAGGTTATGACAGTCTCTTTGATTTAATGGATGTAACTATCATCTGTGACCAGATTTCTTGGTTCTCATAAATCGAAGACGCAGAGAGATAATTCTTAGTTCATTAAAGGTGTAGCTTTATCACTTTCTGAAGTCTCCATGCTTGTACTATTTTCGGTAATTCTGAATAACAGTTATTGCGACGTCAGTTGTTAGCATGTAATTTTATAACATATTTATTTGTAAAAGATTGAGTGAAGTTTCTTATGTGGCATTGTTGGTTATGTTATTCAGTTTGTAACCTGGAAGATATTCGCATGTAACTTGCGGGTCTAGAAAGCCGTGCCAATTTCTTGCGTCGCGCTTACGATTGCTTTGTGAATGATCTTCCCTTGCGTCTGCGCTTGCATCTCATCGTGAATGCAGCATTCACACTTAAACACCATTCCTTGATCTGCTGAAGCATCACGCCGGATTCGAACCTGGAACCCCTAAAGCACATATAACGGAAGCGCCGCATTTTCTATGTGAACACCCCTAGTATCATAGCCCAGTGGTGTTAAGACTTCTTCTGAAACACTAACCGATATTGCTGCTCTGAGGACGGACATTACCAAACTGAAAGTGCAGCACGAGGAAAAGCTAGTGACGCAATTGGTATGCAACAAGGTGTGTGCTCGCATCGAGCGTGGCTCAGAGATTGCGAAATCAAGGAAAACTGTCACATACCTCTCGCTGAATTTGCTCACGCGGCCGCTGGACGTGCTCAGATCGGTCAGCACCAACTGTCAAGCATATCTTGGGCACATTAGCAGCGGATAAGTTTTCACCAAACGACTAATAGCAGAGTAAAGTACCTCTTGAGACACTTACCGCCTCTCTGTCCTAGATCGGTAGGCGAATGCTGGGATGACTTCTCTACTAGTATGACTGCCCATCAATTCCTGCTCCTTTCATTTATTCTCATCTTTTCAGGGTTATTCGGTGTGTTACATTGGCTCAATTGCTGTCGATCCGCTTACTGGCAACATCTTTGGGCCTTAACCCTTTTAATGCGTGAATTATTTTGCTACATATGCCGTACTTCCTCGAATTCGCAAACAGGTATTACGAGGAACGGCTAAGTCCCGGGCCTCACACAGATATGGCGCCACTAGGCCAGTTAGACGGTAGCATTGTATAGACTAGCTTGTATCCATAGTTACAGGCCAATAGCTTGTTTAGTTTTCGAATGACAGCATTTTAAACAAGACAACTTTAGAGTTTTCACGAAAATGGAGGATTTGGAAAAACGAGCAGTGATTAAATACTTCCATTTGAGAGGCTTAACGCCCAAAGAAATCAAGGAGGAAATGGACAGTACATTGAAAGACTCTGCCCCTTCATATTCAATGATTAAAAGGTGGGTTGCACAGTTTAAAATGGGACGTACGAGCACTAGTGATGAGCCTCGCTCTGGACGCCCTGTAGAAGTGACAACTCTAGAGATCATTGAAAAAAGACATCGTTTAGTACTGGAAGACCACAGATTAAAATTGTTTGAGATAGCAGAGGCTGTAAACACATCAAAAGAACGCACAGCTAATATTTTAAGTAATGTTTTGGGCTTTCACAACGTCTGTGCAAGATGGGTGCCGCGTTTGTTGACACCTGATCAAAAATTGTAAATAAGAACTGTTTCTGTTAAGAATGTGCAGCTCTACCATAAGAATACCAGTGGATGAACCTTGGATACATCACTACCCTCCAGAAAGTAAATCACAGTCAAAACAGTGGATTCCGCCAGGTGAACCAACTCCGAAAAACGCAAAATCAATTTTGTCAGCTAACAAGGTTATGGCGACTGTTTTCTGGGATACACAGGGAATTATTATTATTGATTACTTTAAAAAAGGAAAAGGTATCACTAGCGACTACTATGCAAGCTTACTGCAACGTTTGAATGATGAGATGAAAAAAAAAATTAAAAAAACTCATTTCGCCACAAACAAAGAAAAAAAAAAAAAAGCTTGTTTCATCACGACAATGCTCCAGCCCATCGTTCAGTTATTGCAGTTGGAAAAATGAGTGAATTAAAGTTCGAATTGCTTCATCATCCAACCTACTCACCAGATCTAGCACCCAGTGACTACCACCTGTTCCTAAAGCTCAAAAGATTTCTTGGAGGACGAAGATTTCACAGCAACGAGGAGGTCATTTATGCGGTAAACAGCTATTTTGAGGACCTTGATAAATCGCACTACAGAGATGGTTTAATTACATTAGAACAGCGATATGACAAATGTATTAGTCATTATGGAGACTATGTAGAGAAATAAAGGCAAAAATGTTTTAAATGGTGTTTTCATTGAGAGGCCCAGGAATTATCAGCCGACTCCAGTAATATCCCTTTCACTGGAACCATAACTGAAGCGACTTGAGTCGTTAGCAGGATACGAAGTGGACTCCCAGCGACTGCAGTCACATGTTGGAAAGGGAGTGCCCAAGTAAAATAACCGGTGTCATGACACGCCTGCACATTGCACGTTCTTGTACAGATCACTTCCCTTGCATAAGCAGACAGAACCAACGGAAGACTGTACATTTGAAGGCAGAAGCGATTTCAAGAAAATCAATGTTTACTTTCTGTACACGTATTATGTACATAGTGTACAGAAAGTATTTTTGCAAAAAGGTCCGTGTGCGTGTCTGTGTGTCTGTGGACAGCATAACTCAAAAACGAGACCGTTAAATACCAAACTTGCTATTTAAGTTTGCTATCTTCCAAGGATGCGACACGAAGATTTTCAAGAAAATCCCCCCACCACTAACTACCCTTTACATGGAACTTTTTCCGAATATTTTGATTTTCTCAAAAATAGCTCTAACGATTTTGATTAAAATGTCGTATATTAAAACATTTACCTGACAAATAAAATGTGTAACTTTAATTTTTTGGGAATAGCCTCTCAAGACTATGTTATTCTGGATGAATCTTATTGAATTTTGCATAACTGCTAAACCGTAAGAGATAGATAAAAACTTACCACACAAAAAATATAGAGCAGGTTTAAACACACAATTTATGTTATATCATTTTTTGTTGGAGTTTATCGTTTTTTAGATATTCCTTGTTTTTAGTTTCAGCTTTGAAAAACATACTTTTCTCATACGGGAATTTGTCAACTCCATACAAACAAGGGAACTTCAGTCACATAGCAACCAGCTTTTGACTATCACTTTAACCTATGGTACCCCCTTATTTCGCTTCTACTTACAAGGAAGCAAGTAATAAGACTATTTCTGCCAATTTGTCTTGATTAGCATGAAGTAAATAGAAGAATAAGCTTTTTAAGAATAATTTGCTGCGGAGATGCAGAGAAAGTCATGTGAATGGAACAAATCAGATTTTGATCCCGTTCATTTACATGCACCTGACGTAACCTTCCCTCGACGAAATCTCGAAACCTGTTGTCCACCTGTCACGTAGCCAATAGGAAAAGTGCAGGAATGTGTTTGCTGACGCGCTTACATTTGACTGCAGTTGCATACATTTTGCTCTTTGTTATGTAAAAAAAATCTGATGTGCCCCATTCACATGAGTTTTTGTATATCTCTGTAACAAATTATTGTTGATAAGCTTATCGAGATAAACATTATCAGAAATTGTCTTATTACTTAGTTCCTTATAAGTAGAAGGGAAATAAGGGAACACACTAGGCTAAACCGAGAGTCACATGTTTTAAAATATGGTTACTATGGGATTGAAATCCATTTGTTTGCGTGGCCAGGAGTTGACAAGTTTCCGTATAAGAAAAGTTTTAAGTATTTTAAAATTTACACCAAAAACAAGGAATATCTGGAAAACGGCGAATCCCACGAAATAAATAAATATGACGTAAATTGTGTGTTTTATCGACATCTTCAATTTTCTGTGGTAAGTTTTGATCTATCTGTTGCAGTTTACCAGTTAAGCAAAATTCAATTAAAATCATACAGAATAAAGAGGTTTTCAGATGCTATTCCCAGAAAATTCAAGATGTACATTTCAATTGCCATGTAAATACCTTTAATATAAATATATATATCGTATTTTAATCAAAATCATTAGAACCATTTTTAAGAAGATCAAAATTTTCGACATTTTTCCATGTAAAGGGTAGTTGATAGTGGGGAATTTTCTGGAACATCTTCGTGTCGCATACTTGGGAGATATTAAACTTAAATATTGAACTTTGGTATTTTACCAAATGTTTTTCTTTGAATTATTGTGTTCACACATTGATACAGGCGCGTACGCGCGCACACACGCACAGGGGACCCTAAAACGCCTAATGCCGATGAAATATCGGTATCGAATATTTGAGTGCAATACAATACCTTCTCTATATACGAGGACCATTCTTTTTTCAACTTCCGATAGGGTATAAATAAAAGACAAGTTCCTAGAAAACAATTACTTTATTACTAAAAGTTTTGTGCACTTATGGTTACTTTTCAACATAATCACCAAACAGATTGAGACATTTATCGTACCTGTGCACAAGCTTTGCAATACCCGCTTCAAAAAATGTTGCCGCCAATGATTTCAAATGAGCATTGACGTTGTTTTGAATATCTTGGTTGGTTTGAAAGTACTGCCCTCCTAGCCACGTCTTCAGTTCAGGGAAAAGTGAAAGTCGCTGGGTGCCAGGTACGGCGGATGAACGAAAATGTCCCATTGAAATTGTTCAAAGAGCCAATGGGTTGTGTGGACGAGCGTTGTCATGGATCAACACAATTCCTCAAGTCAGCATTCCTCTTTGTTTGTTTTGTCTTAGAGTACAAAACTTTTAGTAATAATTGTTTTCTATGAAACTTGTCTTTTATTTATAGCCTATCGGAGGTTGAAAAAAAAAAAAAAACGGCCCTCGTACTATGTACATAGTACGTGTAGAGAAGGTATATTATGTTAGAGTTTAAAATGGAACTTTGGGTCGTGGTATTAAATATTGAAAATTCCCTAGCCAGATGGTAGTCCCATGGAATTTTGACCCAGGTCTTCTAAAATACGGGTCACATTTTGTAATATTAAATTAGAGAGTATTATTATTTGAGGTTTTCCTAACAGAAGACCTTGGATACATTGAGAGTAGGAATTTTTGGCGCAGTGTGTGGGGGGGCAAGACATAAAACATAAATAGCGGAGCCGCAGAGGCTTGTCCGAGGCTCAACTCAACGACCTCTGAAACGGGAAAGGGCGATTTACCGAGTGGCTGCCCCAGTCGGCTGTTTCCATAAGTTAGGTGACAATAAACACCTCATAAAGCATTTCCACAAACCTTGCGTAGAGTTGGCGAGTGGAAAACTTGATGATGCGAGCAAAATATGGAATGTTCCTCTTCAGCCCTTTTTATACCCTCAAAGAATTTATTACATGTATGGGACACGTAGCATAAGGGCGCAGTTCCCTTGTAAGACATGAGCCATAACTTCCAAACGACTTCAGCCCAGAAATTCTCTCCACCACTTTGAGCCTCTAAATCTGATTCTAACTCTCTTCAGCAATGGCGCCTGCTGTCAGCTTTACAAATTCTAAAATAGGACCGTCGATAATGTCATTTAATTCTCACTGGGACTGACTGTTCTAACCCTTTTATGTCAAAGATATTTACTTGTAAATTTACACTCTTAGAGACAGCAAATAAATACGGGACTGCAAAAACTAATAGCTCTATAGACCTATAGAAAGCGCCAATGCAATGGTCGAAATTGGCTAACTTAAACCGCCATATTTTCGACACATCTTATCACAGCTATTGTTCATTTCTTTGAGTTTTTTTTTATAGTTTAACATCCTTTAAGCTGGTTGGTCATATCGGACGATGAATGAAATTGGTGAAATGATACTCAAATGATTTTGGGGTTCATGGAGCTTAAGGCTACTTCACATTCGTCTTCTCAGAATAAGGGAAAATAACGATTAAAAAACCCTTGTGCTGCGGATAACTTACTGTAAGTGAGATTCGAACTCGCAACATGTTGAATGCGAGGCAAACACGCTACCACCACACAACCCAGGCGGGCAGTTTGAGATTTTGTCACACCTAACCTTAGTTTGTTTAATCTCCTGTCTTGGTAATTTGTTTTTAAAAACTTTCTCTACACGCAGAATGTACACAGTGCATTGAGAAGGTAGTGCATTCCACTCAAAAATTCGATACCGAGATTTCACCAGAAATAGACGTTTTTAGGGTCCCCTGTATCCAAAACGAAAAATAAATAAATACAATAAAAGAATTTATAGCGAAAGAGATGCGTGTGTGTCCATGGGTCTGTATATACGATAACTAAAATCTGGGGTGTTGCACTCACATGACTTTCTCTACATCGCTGTAACAGATTATTGTTAAGAAGCATATTCTTCCATCTACTTTATGATAAACATTAGCAGAAGTTGTCTTAATTACCTGCTTCCTTGTGAGTAGAAGGGAATACACTTGGCTAAAGTGATAGTCAAATATTTCAAAAACCATTTGCCATGTCGATGAAATTCATTTCTATGCAGGGTTAGGAGTTTACAACTTTCCGGCTGAAAAAGTTTAAGTATTTACTAAATTTGACTACCAAGTCTGGTATTTTACCGACTTTTCCTTTTTGACAGATTCACACACACGGACCTTTTTCTGAAAATACTTTTTTTTTTATTAAGGGGTTCTAAAACATATATTTCCGGTAACATCTCGGTATTGAATTTTTGGGTGCAACACAATATCTTCTCTGTACAATATATACATTGTACGTGTAGAGAAAGTAATAAAATGTGTTCAAAGTAATTGTATTTAGAGATTGATCTTCTTATCAGTTCTTCAGTAAAGAACGCGAAGACAGATTGTCAGTTTTCTTAATAAAGGGAATACTCAATTCATAACGAGATTTCCAGACATTTTACCACCACAGAGGTCTAACGTGACTTGACCTACGGGTTGCTTCGCGTATCATTTGATGTTTGTGCCCTTTCATTAGAACACTGAAATGACAAAATGATTTTCCTCAGGAGGCATTTAAAGTTTCTTATGCCCAGTTTTACACATATATTAGTTAATAATAAAACTTGGGTGACGGTCTACGCAAAACTTACTAGTGTCACTTATAGTAAATACAAACAACAAAATAAAAAGTACAAATAAAACAAAAACCAAAAAATTGTAATAAATCAGGAACTAAGACAAGGCCCGCTATTAGCTATTCATTTTACTTTCTCTACACGTACTATGTATATAGTGTATAGAGATGGTATTGTATTGCGTCCAAAAATTATATACCGGATATGCATGTTTTGGGTCCCCTGTAATCCAATGAAGCATTTCTAGAAAAAGGCCCATGTGTGTCTTTCTGTGGACAGCATAGCTCAAAAACGACCGTTGAACACCAAACTTGGTATTTAAGTTTAATATATTCCAAGGATGCGACACGAAGATTTTCAAGAAAATACCCCCACCCCAACTACACTTTACATAGAACATTTATCAAACATTTTGATGTTCTCAAACATGGCTAATTAAAATACCTTATGTTTAAGATATTTGTATGATAAACAAAGTGTATATCTCGAATTCTCTGGGAAGAGCCTCTGGATGACTTTTGTATAACTGGCAAACCGTACAAGATATAGAAAAACTTACTGCACACGAAATGTTGATCTCATCGAAACACATTTTATGCCATAAACATTTTTTTTTTTTTTTTATTGTAGAGTTAACCGCTTTCAAAATATTCCTGATTATTGGTTTCAATTTTAGCCTTTTAAACTTTTCTGAAACGGTAAAACATTCTTTTTTCTCGTTTCTCGTTTCAATTGTTCCAAATAGGGACCGAATTTTATAAGGCGAGACTATCGCTTTAGCCCGTGCATTTTCTTATTTCCATTCTCCCTACAATGAAACTAGTAATAAGACTAATTTTGCTAATGTTTATCTTGATATAGATAACAGATTAATGTTTTGAATAAAAACTTTGTTTATCAACAACTAGAGGACTTCATGTGAATGGAACACATTACATGTTTTCTCTTCTACTTACAAGGGACCAAGTAATAAGACAATTTCTGCTGATGTTTATCTCGATTATCATGAAGTAGATAGAAGAATAGGCTTTTTAACACTTTTTGTAACAGAGCTGTAGAGAAAGTCACGTTAATAGAACACATCAGATTTTTACTTTCTCTATACATACTATGTATATAGTGTATAGAGAATGTATTGTATTGCACCCAAAAATTGGATACCGAGATTTCACCGGAAATACATGTTTTGGGTCCTGAATCCAAAAAAAAAAACATTTCTGAAAAAAGGTCCGTTTGTGTAGGTATGTATGTGTGTAGGCGTGTGTGTGTGTGTGTGTGTGTGTGTGTGTGGTGTGTGTGTGTCTGTGGACAGCAGAGCTCAAAAAACGAAAAGACCGTTAAATACCAAAATTTGATTTTCTCAAAAATGGTTCCAACGATTTTGATTAAAATCTCTTATATTTAACATGCTTACACGCCAAACAAAATGTATATCTTGAATTTTCTGGGAACAGCCTATAAAGCTCTCTTTATTCTGGATGAATTTTATTGAATTTTGTATAGTTGGTAAAGCGTAAGAGGTAGACAAAATTACTACACAAAAAATGTAGATCACCATAAGGCACACATTTATGTCATATACATTTTTTCGTGGAGATGATCGTTTTTGAGATATTTCTTGTTTTTGGTTACAGCTTTAAAAAACTTATACCTTTCTTATACAGGAATTTGTCAACTCCTGTCCATACAAACAAAAGAACTTCAGTCACATAGCAACCAGCTTTTAACTATCATTTTAACCTATGATACTCCCTTATTTCTGCTAATTTTATCTCGATTGCCATGAAGTAAGTAGAAGCATAAGCTTTTTAATAATTATTTGTTGCAGAGATGTAGAGAAAGTCATGTGAATGGAACACAGCTTTTTTTGAGTTATAAATGAAGAGCAGAGTTCTTAGGTAAATATTGATCAGGACTCATTGTTGAATATGCACTAAAATTGCGGTCATTTCGTGACGTGTACATATATTTTATTAATGGTGTTTTCCAAGCAGTTATGGTGCTAAGCTATACATTAAGAAATTTCGTGAGCAACAAACATTTATGCTATCTCCATGGTCACACGCGTGTGAATTATTACCGTGACTTCCATGAGAAGCATTATCGCAGTAAATATTTACTTACGTCATCGTGTCATAGCGCAGGTTGTTATGAGTTATTCATCTGTTTGGATTTTGGGATGTGATTGCACTGTCTCGTCCCAAAAATGATTACATCAATGCAAGCCATTCTTCGTGTTAATAGATAATAAAGTATTTAAATGCTTTCGCGTGTTGAAAGGTTGTAACGCGCTAACAAATGCGTGTTTTGAAGTCATTCTCTAGTTGAAGGTAATATGTCATACGCTTTCAAGTTCGCCGCAATTTAATAACGTCGTATTCCTAAATGAAGTAATTACGGTTAAGAACGTCTATGACCTCATAAGTAGAATCTAATGAAACACACAGCAGTTAGAACAGTTTTCAAAAAATCAACATTAGACGTAGAACGACACATATCTAGTTTACGTAGTACATGGAACGTAGGTATTGCACTCTACTAAAGAATTCTATACCGAGATTTTACCGGAAATACGCGTTTTAGGGTCCCTTGCATCTTCAGAAAAATATCTGTGTGGCTGTTAAAAAAATGACTCAAATATATAAAGTCGGTAAAATTTAAGAATTGATAAAAATGCAAAACCATCATTTTGAAAAATATCCCCACCACGAAACCGTATTTTATATGCAACAAACATAGACAATTTTGATTTTCTCAAAATTAGCCTCTTCACTCTGGATGAATTTTATTACATTTTTCAGAGACACACAGAACCTTACTGCACAAAAAGGTGTGTATCGTTAAAACACACAATTTAAGTCATATGTGTTACTTTCTCTACACGTACTATGTACATAGTGTATAGAGAAGGTATTGCATTCCACCCAAAAATTCGATACCGAGATTTCACCGGAAATATATGTTTTGGGTGCCCTTGAATCCAAAAAATGTATTTTCAGAAAAAGATGTGTGTGTGAGTGTGTGTGTGTGTGGACAGCATAGCTCAAAAACGAAAAGAAAAGTGACATGAAGATTTTGAGAAAATCTCCTCACCCCAAACTACGCTTTACATGGAACTTTTTTTCGAAAATTTTGATTTTCTTAAAAATGGCTCTATCAATTTTTATTAAGATATTGTATATTAAATATATTTACCTGAAAAATAAATTGTATATCTTGAATTTTCTGGGAATAGCCTCTAAAGACTTCTTTATTCTGGATCAATTTCACGGAATTTTGCGTAACTGCTAAACCGTAAGGGATGGATAAAAATTTACCACACAAGAAATGTAGAGTACGTTAAAACAGACAATTTATGTTATATATTAATTTTTTCCTGATTTCACATTTTTAAGATATCCCTTGTTATTGATTTCAGTTTTAAAAAACGTATACTTTTCTCATACAGGAATTTGTCAACTCCTGTCCATACAAACAAAGGAACTTCAGTCACATAGCAACCAGCTTTTGGATTTCCCTTTAACCTATGGTACTCCCTTATTTCGCTTCTACTTACAAGGAAGCAAGTAATAAGACTATTTCTGCTAATTTTGTCTTGAAATGTAAGTAGAAGAATGAGAAGTTTTTAATAATTTGTTACAGAGAGCTAGAGAAAGTTTGTGAATGACACACATATCATTTGTTTTTACATATTAGAATTCATACGTGAGGGGTATACACTGTGTGTAGCGAGGGCAATCGAGTTTCTTGTATGAACCAAATCGTCTTGACGCTGATAATGTCTCGTCGAGTATTTCTCGTTGATTCACTTGCACATAGAACTGCAAACGTTATGGTGATTAATGGCGAGCGAGCCTAGAAATTAGTGAAACAGATTTTCATCTTGCGTGCGGTGCACGCTTGTTGTTTTGTGTATCCAGGATGGGCAATTTGTTCTGGAACATGACACGTGAAACTCTGGCTTATATGAATGTGGTAATTATGTAGATGAATAGGCCCGAAAAAGCTGCAAGCTTCAATTTGTTGCTTAGCAGCACACAACAGATTAACAGAAACAGATACCAAACACTGCGCCTTATACGGAAAATCCATATTACAGTAATCAGAGGGAATCTGGCCCACGTCACATACACAGAAAGTCATGTATATATACAGGATGTTTCAAAACACACCAAACAAGATGTGGACCTTGTTGGTCATACCGTACGTGATACGTGAATATAATTTTGAGCTCCAAATTCGGCACATACAAAACTGCCTAAAATCACCATGAGTTAGGCAGTCGTACATAACCAATTGTCATCTCCAAGAGAGATGCCATCTGGTAGCGAAGGTTCCAGTCGCGTGGTGTAGGCGTGATTTAATAGACATGCCGGCGCGACACAGGTCACCTTAATAATGGAAAACGTAGCATGTGTGTTTTGTTATGTGTTTCGTATAACACGTTCTGAGGTTGTTTACGTGGCGTATGATAACCGCTGTTCCTTCGCTGTCTAATCCCAAATGTGTGCCATTTTTAAACACACATAAAACTTTAAATAGAAGAGTTTGAAAGTTGCGACATCAAGTTTCGGACAAGTCAAAGTGTAAGCTAATCGACTGCTATCTTCGTTTGGTGCCGTTTGAAACATCCTGTGTGTGTGTGTGTGCGTATACATAATGGTAAGTATTTTATATATTCCGAATAACTGAATACGCGGTTATTGCAATATATAAGGTGCGCTCAAAAAGAAACGAGCCGGAAACCAGTACCTGTATGTTAGAAGTATTGACCCTGACACTTCTCCCACTGTGACACCAGTACCTGTATGTTAGAAGTATTGGCCCTGACACTTCTCCCACTGTGACACAAGTACCTGTATGTTAGAAGTATTGACCCTGACACTTCTCCCACTGTGACACCAGTACCTGTATGTTAGAAGTATTGACCCTGACACTTCTCCCACTGTGACACAAGTACCTGTATGTTAGAAGTATTGGCCCTGACACTTCTCCCACTGTGACACCAGTACCTGTATGTTAGAAGTATTGACCCTGACACTTCTCCCACTGTGACACAAGTACCTGTATGTTAGAAGTATTGACCCTGACACTTCTCCCACTGTGACACCAGTACCTGTATGTTAGAAGTATTGACCCTGACACTTCTCCCACTGTGACACAAGTACCTGTATGTTAGAAGTATTGGCCCTGACACTTCTCCCACTGTGACACCAGTACCTGTATGTTAGAAGTATTGGCCCTGACACTTGTCCCACTGTGACACCAGTACCTGTATGTTAGAAGTATTGGCCCTGACACTTGTCCCACTGTGACACCAGTACCTGTATGTTAGAAGTATTGGCCCTGACACTTGTCCCACTGTGACACCAGTACCTGTATGTTAGAAGTATTGGCCCTGACACTTCTCCCACTGTGACACAAGTGCCTGTATGTTAGAAGTATTGGCCCTGACACTTGTCCCACTGTGACACAAGTGCCTGTATGTTAGAAATATTGGCCCTGACACTTGTCCCACTGTGACACCAGTACCTGTATGTTAGAAGTATTGGCTCTGACACTTGTCCCACTGTGACACAAGTGCCTGTATGTTAGAAGTATTGGCTCTGACACTTGTCCCACTGTGACACAAGTGCCTGTATGTTAGAAGTATTGGCCCTGACACTTGTCCCACTGTGACACAAGTACCTGTATGTTAGAAGTATTGGCCCTGACACTTCTCCCACTGTGACACCAGTACCTGTATGTTAGAAGTATTGGCCCTGACACTTGTCCCACTGTGACACAAGTGCCTGTATGTTAGAAGTATTGGCCCTGACACTTGTCCCACTGTGACACCAGTACCTGTATGTTAGAAGTATTGGCCCTGACACTTGTCCCACTGTGACACCAGTACCTCTATGTTAGAAGTATTGGCCCTGACACTTGTCCCACTGTGACACAAGTGCCTGTATGTTAGAAGTATTGGCCCTGACACTTGTCTCACTGTGACACCAGTACCTGTATGTTAGAAGTATTGGCCCTGACACTTGTCCCACTGTGACACCAGTACCTGTATGTTAGAAGTATTGGCCCTGACACTTGTCCAACTGTGACACAAGTACCTCTATGTTAGATGTATTGGCCCTGACACTTGTCCCACTGTGACACCAGTACCTGTATGTTAGATGTATTGGCCCTGACACTTGTCCCACTGTGACACAAGTACCTGTATGTTAGATGTATTGGCCCTGACACTTGTCCCACTGTGACACCAGTGCCTGTATGTTAGAAGTATTGGCCCTGACACTTGTCCCACTGTGACACCAGTACCTGTATGTTAGAAGTATTGGCCCTGACACTTGTCCAACTGTGACACCAGTACCTGTATGTTAGAAGTATTGGCTCTGACACTTGTCCCACTGTGACACCAGTACCTGTATGTTAGAAGTATTGGCTCTGACACTTGTCCCACTGTGACACCAGTACCTGTATGTTAGAAGTATTGGCTCTGACACTTGTCCCACTGTGACACCAGTACCTGTATGTTAGAAGTATTGGCTCTGACACTTGTCCCACTGTGACACAAGTGCCTGTATGTTAGAAGTATTGGCCCTGACACTTGTCCCACTGTGACACAAGTGCCTGTATGTTAGAATTATTGGCCCTGACACTTGTCCCACTCTGACACCAGTACCTGTATGTTAGAAGTATTGGCCCTGAGACTTCTCTCACTGTGACACCAGTACCTGTATGTTAGAAGTATTGGCCCTGACACTTCTCCCACTGTGACACCAGTACCTGTATGTTAGAAGTATTGGCCCTGACACTTCTCCCACTGTGACACCAGTACCTGTGTGTTAGAAGTATTGACCCTGACACTTGTCCCACTGTGACACCAGTACCTGTGTGTTAGAAGTATTGACCCTGACACTTGTCCCACTATGACACAAGTGCCTGTATGTTAGAAGTATTGACCCTGACACTTGTCCCACTGTGACACCAGTACCTGTATGTTAGAAGTATTGGCCCTAACACTTGTCCCACTATGACACAAGTGCCTGTATGTTAAAAGTATTGGCCCTGACACTTGTCCCACTGTGAAACAAGTGCCTGTATGTTAGAAATATTGGCCCTGACACTTGTCCCACTGTGACACAAGTGCCTGTATGTTAGAAGTATTGGCCCTGACACTTGTCCCACTGTGACACAAGTGCCTGTATGTTAGAAATATTGGCCCTGACACTTGTCCCACTGTGACACAAGTGCCTGTATGTTAGAAGTATTGGCCCTGACACTTGTCCCTCTGTGACACAAGTGCCTGTATGTTAGAAGTATTGGCCCTGACACTTGTCCCACTGTGACACAAGTGCCTGTATGTTAGAAATATTGGCCCTGACACTTGTCCCACTGTGACACAAGTACCTGTATGTTAGAAGTATTGGCCCTAACACTTGTCCCACTATGACACAAGTGCCTGTATGTTAGAAGTATTGGCCCTGACACTTCTCCCACTGTGACACAAGTGCCTCTATGTTAGAAGTATTGACCCTGACACTTCTCCCACTGTGACACAAGTGCCTGTATGTTAGAAGTATTGGCCCAGACACTTGTCCCACTGTGACACAAGTGATTGTATGTTAGAAGTATTGGCTCTGACACATGTCCCACTGTGACACAAGTGATTGTATGTTAGAAGTATTGGCCCTGACACTTGTCCCACTGTGACACAAGTGCCTGTATGTTAGAAATATTGGCCCTGACACTTGTCCCACTGTGACACAAGTGCCTGTATGTTAGAAGTATTGGCCCTGACACTTGTCCCTCTGTGACACAAGTGCCTGTATGTTAGAAATATTGGCCCTGACACTTGTCCCACTGTGACACAAGTGCCTGTATGTTAGAAATATTGGCCCTGACACTTGTCCCACTGTGACACAAGTGCCTGTATGTTAGAAGTATTGGCCCTGACACTTGTCCCACTGTGACACAAGTGCCTGTATGTTAGAAATATTGGCCCTGACACTTGTCCCACTGTGACACAAGTGCCTGTATGTTAGAAGTATTGGCCCTGACACTTGTCCCTCTGTGACACAAGTGCCTGTATGTTAGAAGTATTGGCCCTGACACTTGTCCCACTATGACACAAGTGCCTGTATGTTAGAAATATTGGCCCTGACACTTGTCCCACTGTGACACAAGTGCCTGTATGTTAGAAGTATTGGCCCTGACACTTGTCCCACTGTGACACAAGTGCCTCTATGTTAGAAGTATTGACCCTGACACTTGTCCCTCTGTGACACCAGTACCTGTATGTTAGAAGTATTGGCCCTGACACTTGTCCCTCTGTGACACAAGTGCCTGTATGTTAGAAATATTGGCCCTGACACTTGTCCCACTGTGACACAAGTGCCTGTATGTTAGAAGTATTGGCCCTGACACTTGTCCCACTGTGACACAAGTGCCTCTATGTTAGAAGTATTGACCCTGACACTTGTCCCTCTGTGACACCAGTACCTGTATGTTAGAAGTATTGGCCCTGACACTTGTCCCTCTGTGACACCAGTACCTGTATGTTAGAAGTATTGACCCTGACACTTGTCCCTCTGTGACACCAGTACCTGTATGTTAGAAGTATTGGCCCTGACACTTGTCCCTCTGTGACACAAGTGCCTGTATGTTAGAAATATTGGCCCTGACACTTGTCCCACTGTGACACCAGTACCTGTATGTTAGAAGTATTGGCCCTGACACTTGTCCCACTGTGACACAAGTGCCTGTATGTTAGAAATATTGGCCCTGACACTTCTCCCACTGTGACACCAGTACCTGTATGTTAGAAGTATTGACCCTGACACTTGTCCCACTGTGACACCAGTACCTCTATGTTAGAAGTATTGGCCCTGACACTTGTCCCACTGTGACACCAGTACCTGTATGTTAGAAGTATTGGCCCTGACACTTGTCCCACTGTGACACCAGTACCTGTATGTTAGAAGTATTGGCCCTGACACTTCTCCCACTGTGACAGCAGTACCTGTCTGTTAGAAGTATTGGCCCTGACACTTGTCTCACTGTGACACCAGTACCTGTATGTTAGAAGTATTGGCCCTGACACTTCTCCCACTGTGACACAAGTGCCTGTATGTTAGAAGTATTGGCCCTGACACTTCTCCCACTGTGACACCAGTACCTGTATGTTAGAAGTATTGGCCCTGACACTTGTCCCACTGTGACACCAGTACCTGTATGTTAGAATTATTGGCCCTGACACTTCTCCCACTGTGACACCAGTACCTGTATGTTAGAAGTATTGGCCCTGACACTTCTCCCACTGTGACACCAGTACCTGTATGTTAGAAGTATTGGCCCTGACACTTGTCCCACTGTGACACCAGTACCTGCATGTTAGAAGTATTGGCCCTGACACTTGTCCCACTGTGACACCAGTACCTGCATGTTAGAAGTATTGGTCCTGACACTTGTCCCACTGTGAAACAAGGCGGTGAATGGCTGTCTCATAAAATTCCCGGGGCTGCGATGGTAACCAGTTCCGCTCGTACAGCTGGACGTCGTCGTCCGAGGTGAATCGTTTGCCACTCAGAGCTCTTTAAGGGGACCAAATATGGCGTAATCACAGGGAGAGAGGTCTGGACTGTATGGAGGGAGGCCGAGAACCTCCCATTTGAGTTTCTGCAGGAGTGCCGCGACTGTGTTGACCGTATGAGGCTTTGCATTTCGTGGAGCAGAATGACCCCTGGGTGAGATTGCTTGGTTGTTTTGATTTTGTCAAGTAACGCTGGGCACTCACTGATGTTCCGTGCTGCAGGAAGTGTATCAGAAGGGGGTCATCTTGGTCAAAGAAGAACGTCAGCATAGCCTTTCCTGCACTCGTGTGGATGGCCTTGGTGGTTTTGATTGGTCAAGTAACGCTGGGCACTCACTGATGTTCCAAGCTGCAGGAAGTGTATCAGAAGGGGGTCATCTTGGTCAAAGAAGAACGTCAGCATAGCCTTTCCTGCACTCGTGTGGATGGCCTTGGTGGTTTTGATTGGTCAAGTAACGCTGGGCACTCACTGATGTTCCAAGCTGCAGGAAGTGTATCAGAAGGGGGTCATCTTGGTCAAAGAAGAACGTCAGCATAGCCTTTCCTGCACTCGTGTGGATGGCCTTGGTGCTTTTGGTGGTGGTGATCCTGGATGCTTCCACTGAGACTTTGTCGTTTCGGTTCTGGTTCGAAGTGATGACACCATGACTCATCTCGGACCAGGAGCATCGCCGGGAAAAGTGTATCGAGCTGAAAGGAGACTATGTAGAGAAATAAAGATGTTTTTTCGCCAAAAGTTGTGTACTTTCTTTGTCAGGTGGAGTACTTCTAGGACAACTCTCGTACATTATGTTAAACCGCTAACCAAATATTGCAAAAGCTAGTCACCATTTGAAATTCGCTTCTCTTTGCCAGGTCAGGAGTAAAACAAAAGAACTATTAAACGAAGAGCAGCTCCCGCTTGAGAAAATTTTAAGTAATTTAAAAGTACACGAAAATACAAAAACTCTAAAAGAAATGGCTAATACTGCAGACGATGTGTATGGCATAAATGTGAGCTTTAACGAGACCTGTATTTTCTGCGCATAAGTTTTGGTCTTTCTCTTATGATTTGCCAGTTACACAAAACTCATCCAAAAGGAAAAGGTCTTTAGATGCTGTTCCAGAAAATAGCAATATGTATATTTGGTTTGTCATAAAACTATTTTAATCAAAATCGTTAGGCATTTTTGATAAAATCAAAATTTTGGAAACATTTTTCCATGTAAAGGTAGTGCAGTTGGGGGGATGATGCTAAACTTAAATACCAAGTTTGGTATTTAACGGTCTTTTCGTTTTTGAGTTATGCTGCCCACAGACAGACAGATAGACACACCCACACATTTTTCTAAAACCCTAATGTGTTGTATGGACATGCCTTTCTCTAGCTATTAAAACACTTTCATAACAAAATATTATTATTTTAACTCATACTAATCGAGATAAACATTAACAGAAATTGTCTCATTACTTGCTTGTAGAAGGGAATACACTAGGATAAAGTGATATCAAATCTTATAAAAGTATTGCAATATGAACTAATTTAATTTGTTTTTAAAAATGTTCCATGTAAAGGGTAGTTGTGGTGGGGTGATTTTCTTGATTTTGTTTAAAAGTTTCATTTATATAGGCCCCTTTAACATGTAAGATCCTATTGGGGGCTTTGTATTAGAAACACCTCGTTGTCTGTAGTTCTTTACGTCGCCCTTCGTGGTGTAGTGGTTACCGTGCTAACTTCATACACCCAAGGTCGGGGGTTCAAACCCGGCGGAGGACGATGGATTTTTTTCGGATGTAAAAATCCTTAGCATGGTTTCCTTCGGAAGGTAAGTAAAGGTTGGTCCCGTGTCGTAGATTTATGGCACGTAAAAGAACCTCAAGTCTGATAGAGAGGCCTCTGAGCAAAATTAATTGGTCTTTCACACTCAATATAGAATGGGACGCTCAGAACCACAGCAGTTAAAGAGCGTCCATAAATAACACGCCGTTTACATTTGTAGATTTTTTACGTGGAGTTTTAATATTTTTATTTCCTTCAAACACACACATTCACTCTCACATATATACTTCCAGACCCTGTGGGGGTAGGGAATAGTTCTGGTTAAAAAAACATTCCCCGCCCCAGCCGGGAATCGAACCCGGGACCTTTGGGTTGAAAATCTTGGTGTCGCATCCTTGGAAGATACCAAAGTTTAACATACACACGGGAGTTTTTCTATATATATATATTTTTTTTTTTGCTTTAGGAGCCCCAAAAACATGTATTTCCGTTAAAATCTCGGTATCGAAATTTTAGGTGCAATACAATACCTTCTCTATACACTATGTACCCACATAATACGAGTAGAGAAAGTAAAAACGACGGAAGCTGTAACAAACATTTTGCGTGTCCACAGTTTTGGCTAGAAGATGCTTGCGACGCGAGAACAAAGCTATCCGAGCAGAAGTGGCAGGATAAGACGCCACGTCCCTATTATTGCGTACTTGGAAGAGCCCTGCTATTGTGGATCTGAGGAAGCGCATTATCTTCTGCTATAGAGATAACTGGCGGCCTTCTCTTCTTTAACATCCAGAAACACACTCTCTTCAATCCATTCACACTTCCTCTACACGTGCTATTTACCCCAAAAAATCCGATACCAAGCTTTAGCCTGAAACACATGTTTTTGAACTACTGTATTAAAAAAAACTTGATTTTTTCCATACAAATGACTTTCTCCACATCTCTGCAAAAAATTATTGTTAGAAAGCTTATGCTTCTATTTATTTCATGCTCATCGAGAAAAATTGTCTTATTACTTGCTTCCCTGTAAGTAGAAGCGAAATAAGGGAGTACCATGGGTTAAAGTGATAGTCAAAAGCTGGTTGCTAAGTGACTGAACTTCCTTTGTTTGTATGCACAGGAGTTGACAACTTCCTGTATGAGAAAACGATAAGTTTTTCAAAGCAGAAGCTAAAAACAAGGAAAACGATCAGTAAGTTCTCGTCTATCTCTTACGCTTTACCAATTATACAAAATTCAATAAAAATCATCCAGAATAAAGAGGTCTTTAGAGGCTATTCCCAAAAATTTCAAGATATACATTTTGTTTGACATGTAAATATCTTAAATATATGAGATCTTAACCAAAATAGTTAGAGCCATTTTTGACAAACTCAAAACTTTGGAAAGTTTTTCCATGTAGTTTGGGGTAGGACATTTTTCTCAAAATCTTCGTGTCGCATCCCAGGAAGATACTAAACTTAAATACCAAGTTTGGTATTTTACCGACTTTTTGATTTTGAGTTATCGTGTTCACAGATAGTCGGACACACACGAACCTTTTTCTGAAAATGCTTCTTTTGGATACAGGGGAGCCCAAAACATCTATATCCGGTGAAATCGCGGTATCAAATTTTTGGGTAGTGAAAGTAAAAAAGTATTTTTGGCAAAAGGTCCATGTGTGTGTGTATCTCTGTGACTTTGAACACGATAACTCAAAAACGAAAAGTAGGTAAAATACCAAACTTGATATTTAAGTTTAGTATCTTCCAGGGACGCGATACGTAGATTTTTAGAAAAAAGCCCCACAACCCAAACTAACCTTTACATGGGAAAAAATTCGAAAATTTTGATTTTCTCAAAATTGATTATAACGATTTTTATTAAAATACCTTATTTTAAGATATTTTTATAACAAACCATATATATATATCTTGAATTTTTTGTTAATAGCTTCAAGGACCTCGTTATTCTAGATGAAGTTTTCTGAATTTAGCGTAAATGGTAAGAGATAGACAGAAACCTACTACAAAAAGTTTAGATCACGTTAAAACACAATTTACATCGTATAGGTTTTCTTTTCGTGGAATTGGGCATTTCTGAGATATTCCGTGTATTTGTTTCAGATTTAAAATACTTAAAACTTTTCTTACACGGAAAGTTGAAAACTCCTGACCTTGCATAGAAACGGATTTTAACTACATGGCAAATAGCTTTTAAAAGATTTGCCTATCGTTTTATCCTAGTGTTTTCGTTATTTACCGTCTACTTACAAGTTCTGCCTGAAGACGAGGAAGATGCATTTCTTCGAAACGTTGGTGTCAAGCCAAGTTTTTACCTGGCTAGAAGCCCGAGAAGATTTTGAATTGAGTTCTGCTAATGATTATCAAAAAGAAAATTGAAGAATATGCTTTTAACAATAATGATTTGCAGTGCTCTAGAAAAAGTCATGTGAATGGAACACATAAGATTTTTATAGAAAAATTATTCTTATATTTACTTCATGATAATCGAGATAAAAATTCTCAGAAATGGTCCTTATAAGTAGAATGGAAATGTTCGAAGCTGTTTCATTCATATGATATCATCTAGCTGTCCAGTAAAGACACATTTATCTACGGTTACCTCTACAGAGAAATATTCATGACAAATTGAGATCATTCATTTTTTTAGTTTTCTATATCTTTTAAGGTTTGCCAGTAACATAAAAGTTATCAAGAATGAATAAGTCTTCAGAGGCTATTTAATTTCTTTTACATAAGCTATTTTACTCAAAATCATTAGAGCCATTTTTGAGAAAATCAAAATTTTCGAAAAAGTTTCCATATACAGGGTAAATTAGAGGTGCGGATTTTGTTGAAAACCTTCGTTTCGCATCCTTGCAAGGCACTCAACTTAAGTAGCAAGTTTTGTTTCTAATGGACTTTTTGTTTTTGAGCTATGCTGTCTACAGACACATTCACACAGAGACATATGTTTTTTTGGAACCAGGGAACATCAAAACATATATTTCCGGTAAACTTAAACATAAAGTTTGGTATTTAACTATCTTTTCGTTTTTGGGCCATGCTGCATACACCCACACTGATACACACGATGTACCCTAACTCCTAAACAGAGCTTCGCAGTACTTTGAAACTGACATGAAGGAAATACGCGCGCGATGCCAATAGCTAAAGTAAAACTTTCTCATCCAAATAAAAAATCTCTTCTCTGGCACAAATATTTGCAACGTTATTGAAGTTTTACCAAGTGAGTTTATCAAACTGTTCTAATAAATGTGATGTGTTCCATTCACATGACTTTCTCTACAACATTCAATTGTTAAAAGGCTTATGCCTCTATTTACTTCATGCTAATCGAGAAACAATTGTCACAAACAGTCTTATTACTTGCTTTCTTGTAAGTAGAAGCGGAATAAGGGAGTACCATAGGTTAAAGTGATAGTCAAAAGCTGATTGCTATGTGACGGAAGTTCTTTTGTTTGTATGGACACGAGTTGACAAATTTCTGTATGAGAAAAGTATAAGTTTTTTAAAGCTGAAACCAAAAACAAGTAATATCTCAAAAACGATCAACTCGACCAAAAAAATGTACATAACATAAATAGTGTGTTTTAAAGTGCTCTCTATTTTTTTGTAAGTTTTTCTCCATCTCTTACGCTTTACAAGTCATACAAAATTCCGTAAAATTCATTCAGAATAAAGTAGTTTTGAGAAGTTATTCTCAGAAAACTCCAGATATACATTTTATTTGTCCGGTAAATATCTTTAATGTACGGTATTTTAATCAAAATCCTTACAGGCATTTTTGAGAAAATGCAAATTTGCGATACTATTTCCATATAAAGGGTAGTTGGGGGTGATGGGGATTTTCTTGAAAATCTTTGTGTCCCATCCTTGGAAGATACTAAACATAAATACCAAGTTTGGTATTTTACCGATTTTTCGTTTTTGAGTTATCGTGTTCATAGACATAAGGACACATGTACACACTGACCTTTTTGTGAAAATACTTTTTTTGGATACTGAGGACCCTAAAATATATTTCCGGAAAAATCTCTGTATCGTATATTTTGGTGGAGTACAATACCTTTTCTATACACTATCTACATAGTACTAGTACGCAGGATTATTTTCAACAATATTTTAAAATATTTACATTTAGCATACCTCTATGAAAGTTATATGAAAATGAGTGGGGGCTCGAAATATCCATATGTGAAAATCCTATTTCGCCTCCTGAAATGCAAAGTCAGCTTCAGGAGCAACCATAGAGATATAAGCTACGTTAATTCCCTTTTTTCTCCCAGACTTTAATTCTTTGTTGAAATATTCCCTTTATCAGAAAAATAACTTTCTTTAAAGAACAGTTTTCATCTTTATGTGGAGCAAACATCAAAGCCCTGCTCTTTTTCATTTTTACACTACTTTGCAGATGTTGTGTAATAAAGTTTTCTTATGTTTCCTTATTTCCTCAAAGGCGAGGGAAATTTCACTCACGGACGGTAAAATACGGGCCGTTAATTAAAGCTACTCCTTTATTTTTTCCCCGTTTGTTCCGCGGCCCAAAATTGCGGTACGCATCCCCATGGATTATATACCTTGAAGGGCTCGCAATTATTAGTTTAGTTATTTTGGGGCAGCGCAGAAAGTTGTTTGACAGGGGCGCGGGTTTAAAAATGCGCCCTTGTGGAACATAAGAATGCTAATTGGCTCTTTCTAAAAACTTCCCTTTTCATAAACCACAACGCTTTCAATGCAAAGCTGCATTATCTTTTGTTTTTACTTTGTCTACACGTACTATGTTCATAGCAGGTATACAGAGAAGGTATTGTAATGCACCCAAAAATTTAATATCGAGATTTCATCAAAAATATATCTTTGACGTCCCCTGTGTCCAAAATAAGCAACTTTAGAAAAGATCCGTGTCCGTATGTGAGTTTGTGTGTGTGCCTGTGAACAGTATAGCTCAAAAACGAAAAGGCCGTTGAATACCACACTTGGTATTTAATTTCAGTATCTTCCAAGGATGCAACACGAAGATTTTCAAGAAAATCCCCCACCCCACATCTACCTTTACAGAAATGTTTATTTTTTGATTTTCTCAAAAATGGCTTTATTGATTTTGAATAAAATATCATATATCAAACATATTTACCTGACAAATAAAAGGTATATCTTGGGAATAGCCTCCGAAGACCACTTTATTGTGGATGAATTTTATGGAATGTTGCAGAACTGGTAAACCGTAAGAGACGGGCAAGAATTTACCTAGTAGAAAATGTAGAGTTCTCTAAACACACAATTTACGGTATATACATTTTTTTCGGGCAGTTGAACCTTTTTGCGATATTCCTTGTTATTGGTTTCAGCTATAAAATACTCATACGGGAATTTGTCAATTCCGAACAAGAAACTTGATTACATAGCAACCAGCTTTTGACTATCAATTTAGTCTATAATGATTTTTTTTTTTTTGATTCATGGAGTATCAAAACATATATTTTCGGTTAAATCTCGGTATGGAATTTTTGGATGCATTACAATACTTTCTCTATACACTATGCACATAGTACGTGTAGAGAAAGTAAAACAGTAATTGATGTTCTTATAAGAATAAAGCAACTGCATGTACTGGTATTTCCCAGATACAGTAAACTTAGTTTTCATAAGATATGATTTGACAAAGCATTACCATCAATTTTAAAAGAATTAGAAAATACAAAGCGTCCGGAATTTGTTGATGCTCAGTTTAATAATAACTTTTTACAGAGATGTATGTAGAGGAAGTCATGTGAATGGAACACATGAGGTTTTTGAAAATAGAATGAAAGGTTCACTGAAAAAATTCCTTATAATTGTGACAAGTAAATAGCCGCTTGAAAGCAAATATGAGCCAGCACACGCAATATTCGTAATCAAGTAATGAGGTAGCTGGAACACTAAACCAAAAGCCATTTCTCTTCTATCGTTTAGAGTTCGCGAGGTGATGTTGGTCGTTACTTTATACTGCCTTGCTTCTTCTTTTGCTTCAGTTTTTACTGTCTATAAGTATAGCCTTCGTGTTTCTTTTAGGGATGTGACAAACAGTTATTTTACTGTCGCAGTTACTGTACATTACTAGTGACGTAGAATCAGTTCAAACTGTTACAGTGCGTTACTGGTGACATGAAACGGTTACAACTGTTACTGCTACAGTGCTTTGCTGGACGGTTATAACTGTCGCAGCTGGAGTGATGTACTGGTGACACGTAACGGGTACTGGTGACACGTAACGGCTACTCCTGTCACTGGACGGTTATAACTGTCGCAGCTGGAGTGATGTACTGGTGACACGTAACGGCTACTCCTGTCAATGGACGGCTACAACTGTCGCAGTTGGAATGATGCACCAGTGACATGAAATACATACAACAGTCGCTGTTACAGTGCTATACTGGCCAGTTATAACTGTCGCAGCTGGAGTGATGTACTGGTGAAAAGTAACGGTTACTACTGTCACTGGACGGCTATAAATGTCGCAGCTGGAGTGATTTACTGGTGACACGTAACGGTTACTACTGTCGCAGTTACTGTACATCACAAGTGACGTAGAATCAGTTAAAACTGTTACAGTGCGTTACTGGTGACTTGAAACGGTTACAATAGTTACTGTTACAGTGCTATACTGGCCAGTTATAACTGTCGCAGCTGGGGTGATGTACTGGTGACACGTAACGGTTACTACTGTCACTGGACGGCTATAACAGTCGCAGTTGCTGTGTTGTACTGGTGACATGAAAAGGTTAAACCTGACACTGTTACGCGCTATAATGGACGGCTATAACTGTTGCAGTTGCTGTGTTATACTGGTGACACGTAACGTTTACAACTGACACTGTTACGTGCTATAATGGACGGCTATAACTGTTGCAGTTGGAATGTTATACTGGTGACATGAAACGGTTACAACTGACACTGTTACGTGCTATAATGGACGGCTATAACTGTTGCAGTTGCTCTGTTATACTGGTGACATGAAACGGTTACAACTGACACTGTTACGTGCTATAATGGACGGCTATAACTGTTGCAGTTGCTGTGTTGTACTGGTGACATGAAACGGTTACAGCTGACACTGTTACGTGCTAAAATGGACGGCTATAACTGTTGCAGTTGCTGTGTTATACTGGTGACATGAAACGGTTACAACTGACACTGTTACGTGCTATAATGGACGGCTATAACTGTTGCAGTTGGAATGTTGTACTGGTGACATGAAACGGTTACAACTGACACTGTTACGTGCTATAATGGACGGCTATAACTGTTGCCTTTGGGATGTTGTACTGGTGACATGAAACGGTTACAACTTACACTGTTACGTGCTATAATGGACGGCTATAACTGTTACAATTGGAATGTTGTACTGGTGACATGAAACGGTTACAACTGACACTGTTACGTGCTATAATGGACGGCTATAACTGTTGCAGTTGGAATGTTGTACTGGTGACATGAAACGGTTACAACTGACACTGTTACGTGCTATAATGGACGGCTATAACTGTTGCAGTTGGAATGTTGTACTGGTGACATGAAACGGTTACAACTGACACTGTTACATGCTATAATGGACGGCTATAACTGTTGCAGTTGGAATGTTATACTGGTGACATGAAACGGTTACAACTGACACTGTTACGTGCTATAATGGACGGCTATAACTGTTACAGTTGCTGTGTTGTACTGGTGACATGAAACGGTTACAGCTGACACTGTTACGTGCTATAATGGACGGCTATAACTGTTACAGTTGCTGTGTTATACTGGTGACATGAAACGGTTACAACTGACACTGTTACGTGCTATAATGGACGGCTATAACTGTTACAGTTGCTGTGTTATACTGGTGACATGAAACGGTTACAACTTACACTGTTACGTGCTATAATGGACGGCTATAACTGTTACAGTTGGAATGTTGTACTGGTGACATGAAACGGTTACAGCTGACACTGTTACGTGCTATAATGGACGGCTATAACTGTTACAGTTGGATTGTTATACTGGTGACATGAAACGGTTACAACTGACAGTGTTACGTGCTATAATGGACGGCTATAACTGTTACAGTTGCTGTGTTATACTGGTGACATGAAACGGTTACAACTGACAGTGTTACGTGCTATAATGGACGGCTATAACTGTTGCAGTTGCTGTGTTATACTGGTGACATGAAACGGTTACAGCTGACACTGTTACGTGCTATAATGGATGGCTATAACTGTTGCAGTTGCTGTGTTATACTGGTGACATGAAACGGTTACACCTGACACTGTTACGTGCTATAATGGACGGCTATAACTGTTGCAGTTGCTGTGTTATACTGGTGACATGAAACGGTTACAACTGACACTGTTACGTGCTATAATGGACGGCTATAACTGTTGCAGTTGCTGTGTTATACTGGTGACATGAAACGGTTACAACTGACACTGTTACGTGCTATAATGGACGGCTATAACTGTTGCAGTTGGAATGTTGTACTGGTGACATGAAACGGTTACAACTGACACTGTTACGTGCTATAATGGACGGCTATAACTGTTACAGTTGCTGTGTTATACTGGTGACATGAAACGGTTACAACTGACACTGTTACGTGCTATAATGGACGGCTATAACTGTTGCAGTTGACAAGTTGTACTGGTGACATGAAACGGGTACAGCTGACACTGTTACGTGCTATAATGGACGGCTATAACTGTTACAATTGCTGTGTTATACTGGTGACATGAAACGGTTACACCTGACACTGTTACGTGCTATAATGGACGGCTATAACTGTTACAATTGGAATGTTGTACTGGTGACATGAAACGGTTACAGCTGACACTGTTACGTGCTATAATGGACGGCTATAACTGTTACAGTTGCTGTGTTATACTGGTGACATGAAACGGTTACAACTGACACTGTTACGTGCTATAATGGACGGCTATAACTGTTACAGTTGCTGTGTTATACTGGTGACATGAAACGGTTACAACTGACACTGTTACGTGCTATAATGGACGGCTATAACTGTTACAGTTGCTGTGTTATACTGGTGACATGAAACGGTTACAACTGACACTGTTACGTGCTATAATGGACGGCTATAACTGTTACAGTTGCTGTGTTATACTGGTGACATGAAACGGTTACAGCTGACACTGTTACGTGCTATAATGGACGGTTATAACTGTTACAGTTGCTGTGTTATACTGGTGACATGAAACGGTTACAACTGACACTGTTACGTGCTATAATGGACGGCTATAACTGTTGCAGTTGCTGTGTTATACTGGTGACATGAAACGGTTACAACTGACACTGTTACGTGCTATAATGGACGGCTATAACTGTTGCAGTTGCTGTGTTATACTGGTAACATGAAACGGTTACAACTGACACTGTTACGTGCTATAACGGACGGCTATAACTGTTACAGTTGCTGTGTTATACTGGTGACATGAAACGGTTACAACTGACACTGTTACGTGCTATAATGGACGGCTATAACTGTTACAGTTGGAATGTTATACTGGTGACATGAAACGGTTACACCTGACACTGTTACGTGCTATAATGGACGGCTATAACTGTTGCAGTTGGAATGTTATACTGGTGACATGAAACGGTTACAACTGACACTGTTACGTGCTATAATGGACGGCTATAACTGTTGCAGTTGCTGTGTTATACTGGTGACATGAAACGGTTACAACTGACACTGTTACATGCTATAATGGACGGCTATAACTGTTACAGTTGGAATGTTGTACTGGTGACATGAAACGGTTACAACTGACACTGTTACATGCTATAATGGACGGCTATAACTGTTGCCTTTGGGATGTTGTACTGGTGACATGAAACGGTTACACCTGACACTGTTACTTGCTATAATGGACGGCTATAACTGTTACAGTTGCTGTGTTATACTGGTGACATGAAACGGTTACAGCTGACAGTGTTACGTGCTATAATGGACGGCTATAACTGTTGCAGTTGGGATGTTGTACTGGTGACATGAAACGGTTACAACTGACACTGTTACGTGCTATAATGGACGGCTATAACTGTTGCAGTTGGAATGTTGTACTGGTGACATGAAACGGTTACAACTGACATGTTACGTGCTATAATGGACGGCTATAACTGTTACAGTTGCTGTGTTATACTGGTGACATGAAACGGTTACAACTGACACTGTTACGTGCTATAATGGACGGCTATAACTGTTACAGTTGCTGTGTTATACTGGTGACATGAAACGGTTACAACTGACACTGTTACGTGCTATAATGGACGGCTATAACTGTTACAGTTGCTGTGTTATACTGGTGACATGAAACGGTTACAACTGACACTGTTACGTGCTATAATGGACGGCTATAACTGTTACAGATGCTGTGTTATACTGGTGACATGAAACGGTTACAACTGACACTGTTACGTGCTATAATGGACGGCTATAACTGTTACAGTTGCTGTGTTATACTGGTGACATGAAACGGTTACAACTGACACTGTTACGTGCTATAATGGACGGCTATAACTGTTGCAGTTGGGATGTTATACTGGTGACATGAAACGGTTACAACTGACACTGTTACGTGCTATAATGGACGGCTATAACTGTTGCAGTTGGAATGTTATACTGGTGACATGAAACGGTTACAGCTGACACTGTTACGTGCTATAATGGACGGCTATAACTGTTGCAGTTGGAATGTTATACTGGTGACATGAAACGGTTACAACTGACACTGCTACGTGCTATAATGGACGGCTATAACTGTTACAGTTGCTGTGTTATACTGGTGACATGAAACGGTTACAGCTGACACTGTTACGTGCTATAATGGACGGCTATAGCTGTTACAGTTGCTGTGTTGTACTGGTGACATGAAACGGTTACACCTGACACTGTTACGTGCTATAATGGACGGCTATAACTGTTGCCTTTGGGATGTTGTACTGGTGACATGAAACGGTTACAGCTGACACTGTTACGTGCTATAATGGACGGCTATAACTGTTACAGTTGGAATGTTATACTGGTGACATGAAACGGTTACAACTGACACTGTTACATGCTCTAATGAACGGCTATAACTGTTGCAGTTGCTGTGTTATACTGGTGACATGAAACGGTTACACCTGACACTGTTACGTGCTATAATGGACGGCTATAACTGTTGCAGTTGGAATGTTGTACTGGTGACATGAAACGGTTACAACTGACACTGTTACGTGCTATAATGGACGGCTATAACTGTTACAGTTGCTGTGTTATACTGGTGACATGAAACGGTTACAACTGACACTGTTACGTGCTATAATGGACGGCTATAACTGTTGCAGTTGCTGTGTTGTACTGGTGACATGAAACGGTTACAGCTGACACTGTTACGTGCTATAATGGATGGCTATAACTGTTGCAGTTGCTGTGTTGTAATGGTGACATGAAACGGTTACAGCTGACACTGTTACATGCTATAATGGACGGCTATAACTGTTGCAGTTGCTGTGTTATACTGGTGACATGAAACGGTTACAACTGACACTGTTACGTGCTATAATGGACGGCTATAACTGTTGCAGTTGCTGTGTTATACTGGTGACATGAAACGGTTACAACTGACACTGTTACGTGCTATAATGGACGGCTATAACTGTTGCAGTTGCTGTGTTATACTGGTGACATGAAACGGTTACAACTGACACTGTTACGTGCTATAATGGACGGCTATAACTGTTGCAGTTGGAATGTTGTACTGGTGACATGAAACGGTTACAGCTGACACTGTTACGTGCTATAATGGACGGCTATAACTGTTACAATTGCTGTGTTATACTGGTGACATGAAACGGTTACACCTGACACTGTTACGTGCTATAATGGACGGCTATAACTGTTACAATTGGAATGTTGTACTGGTGACATGAAACGGTTACAGCTGACACTGTTACGTGCTATAATGGACGGCTATAACTGTTACAGTTGCTGTGTTATACTGGTGACATGAAACGGTTACAACTGACACTGTTACGTGCTATAATGGACGGCTATAACTGTTACAGTTGCTGTGTTATACTGGTGACATGAAATGGTTACAACTGACACTGTTAAGTGCTATAATGGACGGTTATAACTGTTACAGTTGCTGTGTTATACTGGTGACATGAAACGGTTACAGCTGACACTGTTACGTGCTATAATGGACGGTTATAACTGTTACAGTTGCTGTGTTATACTGGTGACATGAAACGGTTACAGCTGACAGTGTTACGTGCTATAATGGACGGTTATAACTGTTACAGTTGCTGTGTTATACTGGTGACATGAAACGGTTACAACTGACACTGCTACGTGCTATAATGGACGGCTATAACTGTTGCAGTTGGAATGTTGTACTGGTGACATGAAACGGTTACAACTGACACTGTTACGTGCTATAATGGACGGCTATAACTGTTGCAGTTGGAATGTTGTACTGGTGACATGAAACGGTTACAAATGACACTGTTACGTGCTATAATGGACGGCTATAACTGTTGCAGTTGCTGTGTTGTACTGGTGACATGAAACGGTTACAACTGACATAGTTACGTGCTATAATGGACGGCTATAACTGTTGCAGTTGCTGTGTTATACTGGTGACATGAAACGGTTACAACTGACACTGTTACGTGCTATAATGGACGACTATAACTGTTGCCTTTGGGATGTTGTACTGGTGACATGTAATGCTTATAACTGATATAGTCGTAAAGCCTTATTTTCAAATCTAAACAAATTAAAAGGAATATCTCAGAAATGGTTAGGTCCATAACAAAAATGTATGAATCATACGGTATATGTGTGTGTGTGTGTGTGTGTGTGTGTGTGTGTGTGTTGTAATGAGATCTATACTATTTGCGAACGATACTATTTATGTAGATCATTATGGTTTACCAGTTATACGGAAGATGAGATGAGATCTATACTATTTGCGAACTATGCTATTTATGTATATCATTATGGTTTACCAGTTATACGGAAGATGAGATGAGATCTATACTATTTGCGAACTATACTATTTATGTATATAATTATGGTTTACCAGTTATACGGAGGTCATGCGGAAGAGGTCTTCTGAGACTATTCCCAGAAAATTCAAGATATTCATGTTATTTAGGATGTAAAGGTCTATAATATACGATATTTTAAAACAAAATCATTAGAGCCATTTTAAAGAAAATCAAAAGTTTCGAAATTTTTTCCATGTAAAGGGTATTTTGTGGTGGTGGGATTTTCTTGAAAATCTTCCTGTCGCATTCTTGGAAGATACCAAACCTACATACCAAGTTTGGTATTCAGGGGTATTTTCGTTTTTGAGCTATGTTGTCCACAGGCACACAGAGAGACAGACAGACACACACACGCGCAGATATTTTTCTATTTTTTTTGACTCGGGGGACCTCAAAACATACTATTTTCGGTGAAATATCGACATGGAATTTTTGGGTGGAATAAAATACTTTCTATCTACTATGTGCATTATACATGCGGGCTAGAAAAAGTAAAAGTTTGGGAATGCGCATTTCTGACGCCATAAAAAAACTACTTACTGTTTTATGAAACAATTGAAATTCAGTTATATTTTCGTGTCTAGGCGTAAAGAAAATACATATGAACCGAAAGATGACTTCGTGTTTGAGAAACGTTTAAACCGAAACCAAAGACAAGGAATGTCCTGGAAGCGGTAAGATTTACATAAAATATCCGTAAGACATAAAAGTGTATTTTAACGAGAACTACACTCTTTTGCATACTGACTTTTTACTTTCTCTACACGTACTATGTACATAGTGTATAGAGAAGATATTGAATTCCACCCAAAAACTCAATACCAAGATTTCACCAGAAATACATATTTTGGATCCCCCTGAATACAAAAAAAAACATTTTCAGAAAAAGGTCCGTGTGTGTATCTGTGGACAGCATAGCTCAGAAACGAAAAGACCGTTAAATACCAAACTTGGTGTTTAACTTTGGTATCTTTCAAGGATGCGACACGAAGATCTTCAAGAAAACCCAACTACCCTTCACATGGCATTTTTTTCGAAAATTTTGATTTTCTTAAAAATGGCTCTAACGATTTTGTTTAAAATATCGTATATTAAAGATATTTAACTGACAGATAAAATGTATATCTTGAGTTTTCTGGGAATAGCCTGTGAAAACTACTTTATTCTGGATCAATTTTACGGAATTTTGCATATCTGCTAGACCGTAAGAGATGGACAAAAAGTACCACACAAAAATGTAGAGCACGTTAAAACACACAATTTATGTAATATACATTTTTTTCGTAGAGTTGATCGTTTTTTTTTTTTTTTTTTTTAGGTATTCCTTGTTTTTGGTTTCAGCTTTGAAAAAACTTGTACTTTTGTCATACAGGAATTTGTCAACTGCTGTCCATACAAACAAAGGAACTTTAGTCACATAGCAACCAGCTTTTGTCTTTCACTTTAACCTATGGTACTCTCTTATTTCACTTCCACCCACAAGGAAGCAAGTAATAAGACTATTTCTGCTAAATTTTTTTCAATTAGCATGAAGTAAATAGAAAAACAAGCTTTATAACAATAATTTGTTTCAGAGATGTAGATAAAGTCCTGTGAATGGAACACATCAGAGCTTTTTTCGTCAAGTTGACCATTTTTGAGATTTGTTATGGTTTCAGCTATAAAATATTTACTTTTCTCACATGGGAATTTGTCAACTTGTGGCCATCCAAATAAAGGTACTTCAATTACAGAGCCACTAGCTTTTAAAAAATATGACTGTCGATTTAGCCTAGTTCGCTTCTACTTACACAGAAGTGAGTACTTTTTTCTCGTTTTGCATTGAGTAAATGGTAGAATAGCTTGTTAACAATAATTTATTGGAGAGGTAAAGGTTTTGAAACAGTTTGATCTCGAAAGACGACGAGATAACCGTTTAACTGGGATGGTACCATACAATACCAATTTCCATGACGACATTAATCAAATTAAAATTTGCATAGCGGTAGGAAGGCCGCTTGTCACCTGCCTATAGCGTGTATGACAGATCATCACGGCGTTCGGTAATTACCTCCCAGGCTCACTTGAAACGAATAACCTGTCGGGGTTTAACGGCCACATTCGCCTATCAAATGGCGCCACTGGTCCGCGTAATTTAATGAAATCTGAGTGCACCATTTCAATTCGGTGGCTTTGCATTCGCTGCAAGTACAGGGAGGAAAAAAATAAGCTAATTTTTTTATTTCAGCCTATAATTAGGAGGAGATAGAATATACAGAGTTAAATTAATAAAACTTGTTTCATATACGAGGGCCTTTTTTATAAACCTCCGATAGGCTCTAAATAAAAGACAAGTTCATAGAAAACAACTATTTTATTACTAAAAGTTGTGTACACTTATGGTTACTTTTCAACATAAACACCGAAAAGTTTGAGACATTTATCGTACCTGTGCACAAGCTTTGCAATACCCGCTTCAAAAAGTGTTGCCGCCAATGATTTCAAACGAGCATAGACGTTGTTATGAAGATCTTGGTTGGTTTGAAAGTGCTGCCCTCCTAGCCACGTCTTCAGATTAGGGAAAAGGTGAAAGTTGTTGGGTGCCAGGTCAGGACTGTACGGCGGATGATCGAAAATGTCCCATTGAAATTGTTCAAGGAGCCGATGGGTTGTGTGGACGAGCGTTGTCATGGATCAACACAATTCCTCAAGTCAGCATTCCTCTTCGTTCGTTTTGAATGGCTCTCCGCAAACGTCGTAAAGTTGCGCAGTTATAGTGGTTCCGGGCTGCATCATTATTCTGTTATAATTGTATGTCCAAGTTATGTTGTTTTCTTGTACCTCGTTTATAAGGTTTTGCTGCAACTACGCTAACATTCCCAAGTCAAAGTTGAATCCGACAAAAGACGCCTTGCATTGTCCTTGAGAATTATTGACTTTCTTTTACAGTTTATGCGTGCATTAAGGTAACAAGTATTTGCAGAGTAAAAGTCCCTAAAATTTCGTTAGCAGGATATTTGTTATTGTATTCAGGGGTCACCTGACCAGAACACAATAAAACCATGTGACATAGAGACGCTACTGTAAGTAAAAGAACATTCAGTTTGTCTGTTATACTCCACGATACTTTGTGGAAAGATTTCACGTCAAAGTACTATTATGTAATTTCACGCATCAAATATCAAAGTGTGACGCGAGCATAATGTTTATAAGTGCTAACTGACTTTGTCTACATTTCTGTAACAGTTTATTGTTAAAAAGGTTATTGTTATCTACTTCATGATAAACATTAAACATAAACCTTATTTATGGTTCCTTGTAAGTAGAAGAGCAAAAGTCTGACGTGCTCCATTCACATAATGTTCTCTAATCTGTGATCTACACGAGGCTAATTAAGATAAAAATACAGAGTTAGTCTTATTACTAGCTTCCTTGTAAGTAGAAGGGAAATGAAAATGCACAGGCTAAAGCGATAGTCTCGTCCTTTAAACGCCGGTTGCTGTGTAAAATAATTGAAATTTCAATCTCTTTGCTTGGCAACAGAATCAAGCGAAAAAGAAAAAGAAATAACTTTTCTTGAGAAAAAGTTAAGTGACTTAAAATGGAAACCAATAATCCGGAAGATCTCGAAAACGGTTAACTGTACAAACAATGTACATGTCAGTAATTGTGTGTTGCGATGAGCTCTACATTTCTGTGATGTGTATCTCTTACGGTTTGGCAGTTGTGCAAAAGTCATCCAGAATGAAGAGGTCTTCAGAGGCTGTTCCCAGAAAATTCTAGATGCACGTTTCTTTTGTCATAAATATATGTTAATATATGGCATTTTAATCAACTTCGTTAGACATTTTTGAGAAAATCAACATTTTCGATTTTTTTCCATGTAAACGGTAGTTGGAAATGTGTGTGTGTGTGTGTGTGTGTGTGTGTGTGTGTGTGTGTGTGTGTGTGTGTTTTTAAATCTTCGTGTTGCATTCTTGGAATTTTGTTATTTAACCGACTTTTGGTTTTCGATCTATGCTGCCTACAGCCACTCACATGGACCTATTCTAAAAATTCATTTTTTAGGATTCAGGGATCCCAAATATAGGTATAGTTCCGGTTAAATCTCGGTATCGAGTTTTTGGGTGCAATACAACACCTTCTCGGTGGGCATGTACTTAGTGGAAATGCGTGCACTAAGGGATAAAATATTTGTGTAAATATTGTATAGACTTATTTGGTGTTTGAGTAATCTATATGTGGGACTACGTGGTGTAGCTGTGAGTGTGTGTGTGACTACATATATATATATATATATATATATATATATATATGTAATATTTTAAATTCAAGTATTTTTAGACAGCATTTACGGTCACCGACCAATGCGACTGTGTGACGCAAATATTGTTATATTGTAAACTTAATAATAATAATAATAATAATAATAATAATAATAATAATAATAATAATAATAATAATAATAATAATAATAATAATCATAATATCACCACCGCCTTCTCTGTACACTATGTGCATAGTACGTGTACAGAAAGTGAAAAGAATCTTTTCTACATGGTTGAGGGAATCCATCAAAAGTGTAGAGTGATGTTTGGAGTGTAAGAAGCAGTCAGGTGTGAAATAGTAAACAATGGCGCAGCGTCCAGCTATTGCAGAGCAACATGTGGATATTGTTTTTGTTTCACGGCAAATGATGAACACAAAGGGTTTATCTTTGAAGCCTTGCCACCGACGCCTGCCCTCACTACGTCATTATGTCCACCTGATTAACTTGCAGGATAGTTAAGTGGTTTTTACTTTCTCTACACGTACTATGCACATGGTGTATACAGAAGCTATAGTATTGCACCCAAAAATTCGATGCTAAGATTTCACCGGAAATATACGATATGTTCTGAGAGCCCATGAATCCCAAAAATTACAAAAATGTCCGTGTGTGTCTGACTGTGGGCAGCATAGCTCAAAAACGAGAAGTCCGTTTAAAACCAAACTTGCTATTTAGGTTTGTATCTTTCAAGGATAGGATACGAAGATTTCCAAAAATATCTCCCATCCCAAACTACCCTTTACTTGGAACTTCACTATGTACATAGTACATGAAGAGAAAGTAAAAAAAGTGTTATGAAGGGCTAGAAATTCAAAATGTTAAACATTTCTCCCCTTTAGGAGTAATGTTTAATAAGACAGAGCGGAAAAAGTCTGATGTGTTCCACTCACATTATTTTCTCTACATCTCTACAAAAAATAAATATTATTAAAAAGCTTATGCTTCTATTTTCTTCAATTTAATCGAGAAAAAAGTATCAGAAATAGTCTTATTACTTGCTTCCTGGTAAGTACAAGCGAAATAAGGGAGTACCATAGGTTAAAGTGATAGTCAAAAACTGGTTGCTATGTGACTGACGTTCCTTTGTTTGTTTGGACAAGAGTTGACAAATTCCTGAATGAGAAGTGTTTCAAAACTGAAACCAAAAACAAGGAATATCTAAATAACGATCAACTCCACGATAAAAGTATGTATTACTAAATCGTGTGTTTTAACGTCCTGTACATTTTTTATGTGGTAAGTTTTTGTTCATCTTTTACGGTTTAGCGGTTATGCAAAATTCCGTAAAATTCATCCAGAATAAAGTAGTCTTCAGAGGCTATTCAAGGAAAATTCAAGATATACATTTTAGTTGTCAGGTAAATAACTTTAATATACGAGGCATTTTTGAGAAAATCAAAGTTTCCCAGAAAAGTTCCATGTAAAGGGTAGTTGCGGGTGGGAGGAATTTCTTGAAAATCTTCGTGTCGCAATGTTGGAAGATACCAAGCCTAAATACCTAGTTTGGTTTTTAACGGACTTTTCGTTTTTGAGTTATGCTGTCCACAGACACACACACATACAGACAGACAAACAGACACACATGGACCTTTTTCTAAAAATGCTTTTTTTATTCAGGGGGTCCCAAAACATGTATTTGAGGTGAAATCTCGGTATGGAATTTTTGGTTGCATTACGATATCTTCTCTATGTACTAAGTACATAGTACGTGTAGAAAAAGTAACAATTTTGTCAGTCAGTAATTATAAAGCATGAGGTAATTTAAACGGACAGTTTAGAGAAAGTAAAAGTACTCCACTTAATTTAATGTAATCATTAAAACAAAAGTGTCATTGTACTTATGCTGCACCGTGTTAATGCGCTACGAGATAAAAGGTAATCTAAAACGTGCAGCACTACTATTGCTCTAGTTTACACGACAGTATTTATCAGCTGTCTGCTTGATGCTCGTATGTTTATTCTCGCGCTGTTGCGAAATGAGCTCTGAACGTTAGCGGAATGGGCAGCTATACATTAAACCATGCATGTACGCTTGTATTTGATGTGATTCTGAAAAGTTTTATCATCTACAGAGTGAAAACTGAACAGTCCAAGAAATAAATAGTGCATAATCAATCTTCGAACCTGTTCCCTGTAGACAGTGATATACATGTGTTCAATTGTTTGTCACGGTTTTATAATTTGGAAATATCACTATGAGCTTTAATTCACAGCTACGGTCAAATCATCAATTTGTGACAAAAAAGAAGTGTAATGAAATATATCTCGCTAGAGACATCTATGTGTAAACACCAGAACAACCTGTTTTTCACGTTATGCGCTACATTCCACCCAGGATTTTGACTGTGTGATTTCATTGGAATTGCATATTTCTAGGCTTCCTTGATCCAATGCTATATCATTTAACTAAGTGCAAAAGTAGAGCTTTATTAGTGAGTGGGTGAAGTTAGATCACGACCGCATACACTAAATAAAGCTGTTATTGTTGAAAAACCAATATTTTATTTAAGGAAATACGTTTTTAATGCACGAAATAAATAAATACCAAGCTTGGTATATTAACGATTTCTCTTTTTACTTTCTCTACACGTACTACGTACATAGTGTATAGAGAAGGTATTGTAATGCACCCAAAAATTCGATACCGAGATTTCCCCGGAAATATATGTTTTAAGGTTCCCTGTATCCCAAACAAGCATTTTCAGAAAAAGATCCGTGTGTGCGTGTCCGTGAACACGGTAACTCAAAAACCAAAATTCGGTAAAATACTAAACTTGGTATTTAAGTTTAGTATCTTCCAGGGATGCGACACGAAGATTTTGAGGAAAATCCTCCCACCCCAAACTACCCTTTACATGGAACTTTTTTCGAAAATGTTGATTTTCTCAAAAATGGCCCTAACTATTTTGATTAAAATATCGTATATTAAAGACAAACACAAAAAATATATTGAATTTTCTGTAAATAGCCTCTGAAGACTACTTTATTCTGGATGAATCTTACGGAATTTTGCATAACAGCTAAACCATAGGAGATGGACAAAAACTTACCACTCAAAAAATGTGGAGCACGTTAAAACACACAGTTTATATTATATACATTTTTTCGGTGATTTGATCGTTTTTTATATATTCCTTGTTTTTGGTTTCATTTTTGAGAAGCTTACAATTTTCTCATAAAGGAGTTTGTCAACTCCTGTCCATAAAACAAAGGAATTTTTGACACATAGCAACCAGCTTTTGACTATCACTTTAACCTATGGTACGCCCTTATTTCTCTTTTACTTACAAGGAAGGAAGTAATAAGACTATTTCTGCTAATTTTTTTCTTCATCGGCATGAAGTAAATAGAAGCATTAGCTTTTTAAGTATAATTTGTTACAGAGATGTAGAGAAAGCTATGTGAATTGAACACATCAGAATTTTTGAGAGACACTGAGAGACGGACAATTTTCGAAAAAAATTTATTTGGACTCAGGGAATGCAATACCTTCTCTATACACTACGAACTGCAACAGGAGTTACCCGAGTCCAGGTCAGTCAGTAGAGAGCTCCTGTATTCAGCAAATGGTGCAGGAAATGACAGCATTCTCTTTTTTCTCAGAAACAACTTTGCTTTATTGATAACTTTTCAAGATCAAAATACGAAGTTTCAATTTAATCGATAGGTTTTTTTCTTTTAAACAAACTGAATGGTCGATAATTATTAACTATTATAGCTCCGATGAAATTTATCTGTTGCCGCTAAAATAATCAGTTCTTTAAATATATTTTCCTTTCGTGTGATACACTTTCTTTATCACTTGTTCCGGACAATAACTTCAGTAATTCCCCGGAAATTCAATTATCCGACGTAGAATCAAACCCAAACACAAATTACTTTATATAATTGATCTCCTTCCCTGACGAGATATTTATAAGAAATATTATCTCTTCGAATTAAATCTCTCTCCCTTACACAATCAGCGAAAAAACGTATATGACATGAATTGTGTGTTTTAACGCGATCTATATTTTTTGTGTAGTAAGTTTTTGTCTGTCTCTTACGGTTTACCAGTTACGCAAGATTTAGCAAAAGTCATTGAGAATAAAGAGGTGTTTAGAGGATATTCCCTGAAAATTCAAGATATACATCTTATTGGTATATTAATATCTTTAATATACGATATTTTAATCAAAATCGTTAGAGCCATTTTTGAGAATACCAAAAGTTTTGAAATGTCTTCCATGAAAAGGGTGGTTTGGGGTGAGAGGATTTTTCGCAAAAATCTTTGTGTCGCATCCTTTGAGGATACTAAATTTCAATACCAAGTTTGATATTTTACCGACTTTTCGATTTGAGTTATCGTGTTCACAGACACACGGACACACACATACGTGGAACTTTTTTATGTTCCATTCACATGACTTTATCTACATCTGTGCAAAAAACTATTGTTAAAAAGCTTATGCTTCTATTTACTTCATGCTAATCGAAAAAAAAATTAGCAGAAATAATCTTATTACTTGCTTCCTTGTAAGTAGAAGCGAAATAAGTGAGTACCATAGGTTAAAGTGATAGTCAAAAGCTGGTTGCTATGTGACTGAAGTTCCTTTGTTTGTATGGACAGAGTTGACAAATTCCTGTTCATGAGAAAAGTATAAGTTTTTAAGGCTGATTACATTAACAAGAAATATCTAAAAAAACGATCAACTTTACGATAAAAATATATGCACCATAAATTGTGTGTGTGTTAAACGACCTCTACAGGTTTTCTGTAGTAATTTTGTGTCTATCTCTTAAGGTTTACCAGTTATGCAAAATCCAACCAGATTAAAGATGTCTTCAGAAGGTATTTCCAGAAAAGTATATAGATTTTGTTTTGCATGTAAATATCTATAATATACTGTCATTATTTAAAGTCGTTAGACCCATTTTTGAGAAAATCAAAAGCTCTGAAATTTGTTCCATGAAAATGGGAGTTTGGGGTGAGAAAATCCTTGTGTCGCATCCTTGGAAGATAGTATACCTAAATATCAACATTTGCATTTAACGGTTTTTTCGTTTTTGAGCTATGTTGTCCACCGACACACAGGGACTTTTTCTAAAAATGCTTTTTTGGATTCAGTGGGACACAAAACGTGTACTTCCGGTGAAATCTCGGTATAGAATTTTTGGGTGCAATACAATACCTTCTGTACATAGAACGTGTGGAGATCGTAAAAATCGCAGCTGAACCTAACAGAAAACACATTTGCATTATTAATTGTGTCGCGATTCTAGTATTATTGATATTATTATTTTAGGGTCATGTTAGTGTTGTATAACATGATATGGAATAGAATTAATGTTGATACAGTGCCCTGTACGTTGTTCAGAGCGCTTTTAAACAAGATAATACAAATACAGTGCGACGTAATGGGATGACAGAACGGTAGAGATATTTTAGCATCCCTGGGGTTTTCTAAATAAACAAAGTTAGGTGCCTTTCTGGAAAGCATTGCATACATATATATAACAGAGCAACCTGATAAACAGGAGTCCATTATAAATTAAATACAGGCTTCACAAGTTTTAAAAACTCAATTGGATCTAATTCCAGAAGTATCATGTTAGTCTTATTTTAGCACAGCATATTATAACGAAAAAGAAATCTGATGTGTTCCATTCACACGACTTTCTCTACATCTCTGCAACAAATTATTGTTAAAAATCTTATTCTTCAGAAATTGTCTAATTACTTGTTTCCTTGTAAGTAAAAGGGAATACACTAGGATAAAGTGATATTGATATCTTTAAAATCTGATTGCCATGTGATTGAATTGCGTTTGTTTGTATGGACAGGAGTTGACCAATTCCTGCATGAGAAAAGTAAAAGTATTTTAAAGCTGAAACCATTAACAAGGAGTATCTCAAAAACGGTCAACCACACGAAAACATTGATGTGATATAAATTGTGTGTTTTAACGAGCTCTACATTTTTGTGTGGTAAGTTTTTGTCCATCTCCTATGGTTTACCAGTTATGCCAAATTCCGCAAAATTCATCTAGAATAAAGATGTCTTCAGAGGCTATTCCTAGAAAACTCAAGATATACATTTTGCTGGTCTAATAAGTATCTTTAATTTATGATATTTTAATGAGAGTCCTGGGCCATTTAGAGAAAATTAAAACTTTTGATAATTTTTGCATGTAAAGAGTAGGTGTGATGGTGGAGTTTTCTTGAATGTCTTCGCGTCGAATCCTTGGAAGATAGTCAAGTTAAATACCAAGTTTCTCATTTAATGATGTTTTCGTTTTTAAGATACGCTGTCCACAAACACACACACACACACACGGAAGTTTTTCTAAAAATGCTTTTTTTCGATTCAGGGGGACCCAAAACATGTGTTTCCGTTGAAATATCGGTATCAACTTTTTGGGTGGAATACAACACCATCTCACTACGTACATAGTACGTGTAGAGAAAGTAATAATGTTCCATTCCATAGCTGTTACACTTAAACACGTTCCTTTCAAAAGATTATTCAGTTATATATGCCATGCTAATGGAGATAAACATGTGTCTTATTACTTGCTTCTTTTTGAACAGAAGTACATTATGCTAAGGCGATAGTCAAATTTTGTCGCTGCATGTAATAATTGATGTTCAGTTCGCTTAGCACGGTCCGTTTGAGAAAAGTTAGGTATTTTAAAACTGAAACCAATAGCAAACAAGATTATCTCAAAATTGGTCAACTCTACAAGAAAAATGTACAGGACATAAATGATGTGTTTTATCGAGTTGTTCATTTTTTTTTTGTGTAGTAAGTTTTTGTCTATTTTTTTATAATCCAAACTTTGTTCGAAATTCTGCAAAACTAAAACCGACTAAAGGCGTTTTCAGAGGCTATTCCCATACATATAACAATTTTCCAACATTTTTCCATGTAAAGGTTAGCTTGGCTCTCTACCGCTGGTGTTTACAAAATGCCCTGTAAATGTGGCCAATCTTACACAGGCACAACAAAACGTAGCATCGCCGAAAACAGAAGAATCTGCCCTTGCAGATGATGCTCTCGGCTTACAAAGACACGACACAGAAGTCCTCGCAACTACCAAACTTTACTATCCTAGAATTGTCAGAGAATCTATAGATATAAGAGAAGGCAGATTTAAAATAAACCAGACCTGGATTCCTGCCTTACAGTGTCTTCGCAGCGGCCAACGTAACAGCCAATCAGAACACAGCAGTGCAATTACTACACCAACAGTATATATTGCCGTCCACTTTTCTCAAAAGTATTTGAGAAAGTAATGTTCAATAGGCTTTATTATTGCTTAGAAAAGAACAACTTACTTGCCAAAGAACAGTTTGGCTTTAGAAAAGGAGTAGCGACAGATAATGCAACCTACAAGCTCACGCATAAAGTGTTAACAGCGTTAAATGAAAAGGAACATGTCGGTGGAATCTTTTGTGACCTAGCGAAGGCTTTTGACTGTGTGAATCATGAGATTCTGATAGCAAAACTAAATTTCTATGGAATAAAGAATAACACATTAGATTGGTTCATTTCATACCTAGAGAAGAGAAAACAAAGGGTCGAAATTAATAACTCCAATGGGTATCTAAATAGTGCACAGTTTTGCAAGTATTTATTTATTCGCAGATGACACTAGTGTTCTAGTAACAAGTAAATATTTCAATGGATGTGTAGTTAAATTAAACTATTATCTAAATTGTATGTCAAATTGGTTCAAAGCAAACAAACTCTCAGTAAACCTTGAAAAAACAAAAACAATTACATTTATAACTACTCGCTCACCACAAACACACATAGAAATAGGAATTAATGATACATTGTTAGAACAGCTAAATGAAGTCAAATTTCTTGGCCTTCAGGTAGATAAGCATTTGGACTGGAAGTCACATATTAGCTACATCACACCTAAACTTACCTCAGCATGTTATGCTCTCCGTGCACTGGTTAAATTTCACTCAATCGATACACTTAAGTGGGTGTATTTTGCCTACTTTAACTCCATC